>LAZJ01000093.1:0-114126 GCA_006503525.1 Cryphonectria nitschkei | reverse complement strand
CCCCCCCCCCCCCTCTCTTTTTGTTTTCACCACCATCTGCTGAAGAATCTATGTCTCGTATTAACACTGTCTATTTTCCCGATACAAAGCTCGCATGGTATTCGCGCATTACATGGTAAGAAGCAGCAACCCCCCCCCCCCCAAAGCAAAGATGGAGTATCGAATCTCGAGATCCTGAGATGGGAACAAATTGTCCTCTGACCTGAGAGTCCTCTCTCCTCCTAGGTTGGCCTGACGTATGGCCAGACGCCAGAGGAGTGGACCAAAGAGATACGCACGGCAAACGCGGCATGTATCGACGGGTTCGCGCTCAATATTGGCCCATCGGATCCGTACACACTGACGCAGCTCCGTCAAGCCTTTGCCGCCGCCGAGGCACACCAACACGAGCAAGGAGAGAGCGGGCATGAGTTTGTGCTCTTCCTGTCATTTGACATGGCGGCTGGGCACTGGGATGTCGACCAGGTCGTGGGCCTCCTCCGAGAATTTCGGGACTCGCCTGTCTATTACACAGTTGACGGGCAACCTTTGGTGTCGACGTTTGAAGGGCCAGGCTGGGCTGACAACTGGCCCGCCGTCAGCAGGGCCACGGGAGGGATCTTCTTGGTGCCGGACTGGAGCTCACTAGGCCCACACGGCGTGGGGAACAAGGCCGACTTGATCGATGGGGCCTTTTCGTGGTGTGCTTGGCCTCGTGCAGACCAGCAGCGCATGACGACGGAGGAGGACATTGCCTATGGGAAGACGTTATGTGGCAAGGGCAAGATTTATATGGCGGGTGTGAGTCCTTGGTTCTACACAAGTAAGTTGGACCTATAAATCATGTTGATTTCTCTTTTTGGTGACAAGGAACGTGAAACCCTCAGAGGAGAACATGACGGCTCATTCGTTACTTCTCAAAAGGACTTCCGCAGTGGAACAAAAACTGGTACTCGGCAAGCGAGAGCCTCTGGTTTGACAGGTGGGCGCAGATCCTGGACCTCAAACCCGACCTGGTCCAGATCATCTCGTGGAATGATTTTGGGGAGTCCAGCTACATCTGTGACCCGCTACGCCCGTCTCAGGTTGTGCCTGGTGCAGACGCTTACGTCTCGGGACACTCCCATGCGGCCTTTCGAGCGACGCTGCCGTTCCTTATCAAGGCGTACAAGGCTGGTAAAGGAATGGCTTCTTCTTTTGATAATGGTGATGATGATGGTGATGGTGATGATGGGCCTGAGCAAGACTGTGCAATCGCCTGGTACCGAACAACATCGGCCGAGTGTGGGCCAGATGGAGGTAAGGAAGATTTATATGTTGTTCATCTACAGTCTTGAGCAGTTTGGTTGACAAAGATTCCAACATAGGAACCGTCTGGGGCCAGGGAGGTAGTCAGTCAGCCAGCCGAGGAGCTAGAGATGTTATTTCGATCATGTCCATCGCCAGAAAACCGACCTCAGTCACCATCAGCATCGGCGACCAAGAGGTCAGGCCGCACCACCACCAGCGGCACGGCCATGTGTCGTTCGCCCACGTGCAGGTAGACGGCAGGACGGGTCCTGTGCGTCTCAGCATGCATGGCAAGTCGGCTACGGGCCCAGAGATTAGCAATGAGTGCCCTCCGTCTGGGCATGTCATGTTTAATTGTGTTGCGATTCAGGTCTGAGCAGGCCTAGAGGAAGCCGACTTGAAGAGGGCGGCGCAGATTGGGCCCCGGATAAAGAAAGAGAAACAACAGGGGCCACAACATCCGATTGTATTCTATGCTGTGAAGAACAGGCTCTGTGATGAATACTGCAGTGAGGATTCGTAAACATGCAGAACCTTGAGAACTCTCTTACGGTACTCATTGTCATGGGCTCAACATGGCTGGAAAACATCATAGCCGACCTTCGGGAAATGTGAGGTGATGTGATGAATGGTCGGGTTTTGCACACTGTATGCATGCTAAATACACTACAGTACTACACTGCAGATCAGGCATGCATCGCTGCCAGGGGCCAATCTCACCACAGCCTAGCACACCTTTTGCATTTCAGATAATGTAACAGTGGCTGCCGTATCTGCACACCAATGCTGACTGCATGCATGGAAGCAGCCTTGATCGGGGTACAAATGAACTGTCTTCGTTTTCTTTCGTTTTGTTTTTCTTTAACCACGGGACCGTCAACGTTTGAAGCAGACAGCCAAGCCATGGAGAGCGAGGAGACAATGACAGGCGAAGTCTCATTGTGATAACTTGTTCTCTTCCTCCTATATGTCCATGAGATTCAAGGAATATTATTGTTATCCTGCAGGCTATCGCTACAGAGACAAGTTACTTCTTATCTCTCACGAAAAGGAAATTGCTCGGTAAGAAATCTAGGACCAGAATCAGACATCCTCTTCAAAGGCAGCAAGAGGAGAGGGAGAGAGACGATGGATTCGCTCAGAATTAACGATGGACGAGCTTCTGGAGACGGACCATCCACCGGACAGGCTGATCTACTATCCGAAGATGGTGAGGCCCCTTCAGCTCACGCTTGCGCTAGACATCATCAACTGTTGACAGTCAGGCAGCCGGAGAAAGTCTAGAAATGGCTCTTGATAGTGAGAGAGAAGACATTCCAGCAACTGATAAACCACAGCCAAGACAAACACTTCCAGTCCGTTGGCGTGACCTTCCCAACAAGACACAACTCTTCATCCTAGCACTGTGTCGCCTATCCGAACCACTTTCCAACGTGTGCCTCCTCCCCTATCTCTTCTACCTGGTCCGGTCCGCCCTCACCTCTGAAGACTCTCTTGATGGTGGTACGAGCCCTCGCCCCACGCCAGACGACATCAGCTACACCTCAGGCCTTCTCGTGGCCTCGTTCCCACTCGCCCAATTCTTGGTCTCCCTCCCTTGGGGCTGGCTGTCGGACCACCACGGGCGCAGGCCCTCCATCCTCCTCGGCCTGCTGGTCTCCGCCGTGGCCAACGCGGCTTTTGGCTTCAGCCGCAGCCTGGGCTGGCTGTTCTTCTGGCGCAGTGTCGCGGGCGTGGCCAATGGTAATGTGGGTCTCATGAGGACCGTCACGGCCGAGCTGGTAACAGACAGGAGGTTGCAGACACGGGCTTTTCTGGTGCTGCCTCTGGTGTTTAACAGCGGCATGGTCGCTAGCCTGGCACTGGGCGGTCTTTTGGCTGAGCCTGTGGAGAAATTGCCTGGTCTGTTTGGTCCCGATGGCGTCCTCAACTGGGGAGGGAATAGGGAAGGAGTTGGATGGATGACGAGATATCCCTTTGCGTTGCCTGCTTTGATGAACGCCTTTGTGCTGAGTATAGCCTTCGTGTTGGCTGTGCTTGGACTGAGGGAGACGCTGGCAGGAAGGGAGACTGACTCTGATGATGATCTTGGGCTCAAGGCTGGTCTAGCATTTGTCAAGTTCCTGAGAGGGAGAGGACTATTGTCTCGATATGTCAACAACATCAACAACAGAGGTTTCAGATATCAACCGCTCAGGAGTGGTGTGGAAAGGGGTGAAGAACAAGAAGCACACCCAAGCCATTTTCAAGAGGAAGAAGGCATCGAACTACAGCAGCAGCAGCATTCTGAGGTGGCCAAGATGTCTTCCATGGCGAGCCATTCCACTGCGACGCCCCCTCCTAGCAGGGAAGTCATAAAATTACCCTTCCGAAAGATCTGGACGCGGCGGGTTGTTACTGCCATGATCTCGTTTGGTCTTCTGCCTCTTCACAATTCAGCCTTCATGCACATTTTCCCAATCTACCTCTCCACACCCCGTCGTGGCATTGGCGGCGACAACAGCGACAACGCCAACGCCAACAACGCTGAGAAGGCCACAACCACGACCACGGCCTTGTTCACAGGCGGCCTCGCCCTCGACGCCAGAACAATCGGCCTCTGGCTGTCTTTCTTCGGCATCTGCGGCATCGCTCTCCAGCTCTTTGCCTACCCACGCCTGCAATCTTATCTAGGCGGCACCCTCGCCGTCTTCCGCCTCAGCCTGCTCCTCTTCCCAGCCGTCTATGCCGCCGCACCTTTCCTGGGCGCCTTGCCCGCAGACACGGCGTGGCAATGGATCAGCCTCGCCTTCGTCGCGGGCTTCCAGATCGCCGCCCGCACGCTGGCGATACCGAGCACGGTCGTCCTGCTGACCGAGGCGGCTCCCTCGAGGGCGGTGCTGGGGACTGTGCACGGCGCGGGAGGCATGCTTGCGAGTCTTGCTAGGGCGGCTGGGCCGGCGGTGGGCGGGTGGATATTTGCTTGGGGGGTGCGCCACGGCGTGATTGGGGCTGCTTGGTGGTTCTACCTGGTGCCGACTGCTGGGATGGCTTTGTTGTGGTGTTTTGTGGCGCAGAGAGACGAGCATTGATCAGACGAGGGAAGAGAGAGACAGAGAGAGAGAGAGAGAGACAGAGAGAGAGAGAGAGAGAGAGAGAGAGAGAGAGAGAGAGAAGAGACAAGCAAGGTGGTAACTTATATATTCATAACAATACATAGACATATATAATCATAGACTTCAGTATTATAATGACATCTGTGCTATCATGCACTTGTCATTGTTTATCTGGAGTCGAATCGACTTTGCTGACCAGGAACAATACTGCCTGTAAGTGAGGGCAATTCTGGCATGGTGATTAGTATTGCATAGATATGGAATGCACAAACGCATCAGTTCTTTGAACCTGTAGAGGATACCGAGGATGATGAGATTCTCCACATTCTTCACATTATCATTTCAAGACATTGTTGACCTACATGTATGGTTTGTGCTTAACATGGATATCTGCTTGCTTACAACGCAATATAATCTCTGGATAATAGTCTTCTGTAGTCACTTCCGTCTTGTCGAGCAATAGAAGCTCCATCTAATCTACTTGTTTCCTCCGCGGGTTAGGTAACCTCCGGCTCACTACAAATGCGACTTTTCATCTATAAGGAGTTCTCGGAACCCTTTTCTTCTTTTCTTAGGAGCCTTTGACTTTTGCGTTTCTATTTCAAGCTCTTCATCTTGGTACTGCACAGCATATCATCTCAGCCATGATGTGCCACTGAAGCCCTGTTTTTCTCATTTCTTGTCCATCATGTGGGTAAATTGTCATCACTACCGTCCTCGGAGCGCAGTCGCGCGCTCTCTCTTAATATCTCTACATTTTCATTATTACCAGGGGGCCCATTTTTGATCAGTCGTACCAGATGGCGTTCATGCCAAAGCCAGGCTCCTGGATGCGGCACCTGGCGACGCGGGCCAGAAATTCGTCCTTCCATCTGTACATTTCGACCCAGCCCTCCTGGTCGTCCGTGATGGCCAGCCACTCGTCGCTCCAGTCACAGGGGGCCACGGCGTTGGAGTGGCCGCCGCTGGTCGGGGTCGGGTTGAGGCAAATCTGGGTCTCGATGCTCCCGCAGTCGCGCAGGCGGAAGGCGGCGATGTAGCCTGTCAGATCGAAGCTGTTGGCACGGGCCGTGGCGAAGAGGTAGCGGCCCGAGAAGGTCAGAGCGCACACGTCGGAGCGGTACAGCCCTTTGCCCGTGGTCGGGTCGCGGGTGGGGATGCCTGGAGGGATGAGGGGCCAACTATGGTGTGTGTAGACGGGCAGGTGGGTGGCTGGGTCAATCAGGTACTCGCACAGCCTATTACCCGCCTCCATGAGGGCGTAGAGGTACTGGCCCGTGGGGTGTATGGCGACCCAGCGCGGGTGGTCGCCCGGATCCGGGGCGTCGACGGAGCCGACGAGCTCGACGGAGCCGTCCTCGTGGTTCTTGCGGTGTGTCCACAGCTTGTTGGCAGTCAGGTCGGCCGAGTAGAGGTAGGTCTCGGTCGGGTCGAACACCATGCCGTGGATGCCCGTGTTAGGCTGGTAAGGGTAGTTCTGGACGTTGGTGGCCAGGCTGCCCGAGCCGCTGACGGAGAAGACATTGCCGTAGCCGGCATGGCGGTAAAAAGGGTTGGCGTAGACAGCGTAAGGGGGCTGGCGGGCAGCAAGGAGGAAAATGGCGCGGGTATTGGTGTCGGCGTCATTGGCCTTCGGATCACCGCCTATTGGGTGCGAGGCCTCGTGGACGATCTCGGTGGGCGACCGGACGGCGAAGCTGGACCACTTCTTCATGGCCGCGCCGTACAGGTTCTTCTTGGTATGGTCAAAGGTCATCCACGAGATAGGCTCATCCTCGGGTATGGCGGTTCTCTTGACGAGGTTCAGCTCGAGCTTCTCGTCGTCGAACTGGACGGTGAAGATGGCGCCTGGAGGCGTCCAGGTGCCGATCATCAGGTGATGGAGAGGCATCTTGTTGGACCTGGTGGAAAAAGAGGAGGACGAGGAGGGGAAGGAGGAGAAGGGCTGGTGATGTCGTCGGCGGACTGTGCCGGAGGCGAGGAGGCGAATGAAGCTCTTCACTTTGGCGGCTGACTGAGGATGAGAATCCACGAGGAAGGAACAGGGTGGTGTTTCTGTGTTGCAAAGGAATGGAAGGTGCAGGTTCGAAGGAGGGAAGGTCCAGGGGGCAGGGCGGGTGCGTGGTCTTATCTATTTTGGGGCATACGATGGCATCGTCGACGAGTCGTCGTCCCACGGAAAGAAACTCCGGCACCGACTCGCTCTTTCTCTCCCTCTTCTTCCTCCTCCTCCTGCAATTACTACCGTAGGGCCGTCCCGGGCTCAGGGATAAGCCAGCTACCCCTGTCGCCACGAGTTTGTGGGGTCAAGTGGGATGAACGTTCAGACGAGGTGTTGGCAAGAGGGTCGTGGAGACGCTGCGGTTCAAAGTATATCAGAAGTGTGTTGCTGATGTTGCTCAAATGCGAGCTTTAGAATATCCTGCGTTGAAGAGGTTTTATGGTGGAATGATGCTGAGGTTCATTGATGCGGACAGGGTCTTGTGGAGGAAAGACTGTCCTCTACAAAGTAGACAAATGGACTTTACTGTAGGGTGAACGATGGGAAGGCATTGCAGCTGGAGAAAGGTCATAGCGGCTCGGAATTTCCAGTGTCTGCGGATGAACGCTCTTCCGGCAGCCATCCATGCAGTGTACTTGCTCCAGGCCTGTATGCACTATCAGTTTCTGGTGGAAGACTACGCCCGTCCTGTTATTGCCCCGCGTTTTGTTGAACCTCGGATAGACCCATATCCATCTTGAGCTTTATCTGACATCATCTCACTGTATTTATACAAAAGATTGTCGCGTCTCTTTTGTTTTTAGGGGACAAAATAAAAAGATGCAAGTTCTCTCACCAAAAGAAGGAGGAGAACTGCTATCAACTGTACTTGGGTTATGTTTTTTTGTCATCACAGTATAAGTGCTCAAATGAGACGTCTACCCCCCCCCCCCCTTAAGGTTAAGGGGACAAGGGGGCAATATTTGATCCCGAGGCGAGGTCTACGGGAATTGGAGACGGCATCAAGGCTTGAAGGGGCCAATGCAAATCCAACAATCTCCTCCCTCTTGGACCAATTCGGCTGCTATTATTTGGCCGTCTGAGGGGCAAACCCTAGGAGGACTTGACATGGATGGGAAGTAGGAGGAGGAGAAGGGCAGACTTTGTCAAGGTGGCTATCACGGCACGCATGTCAAAAGAGGTTCCTCCGTACTAATGATGCTGACCATTCCTGTCCTGTCGAACGTGCAGTTGCCATCCCATCCTGATAGACATGATGCGGGGCAACATCCTTGATCCGAGCCCACATGATATCATACAAAGTATCGAGTACTGCTGGTGATGGTGGTGGTGGTTGCTTCTCCTCCTCCTGGTTCAACGCTCATATATTATTGACCGTGGCATTTGACGGATGGCATGGATAGGATTCCGTATACGAATCTATGTATACGTCCTGGGTTACTTAGTAAGTTGCTACAACTAGCAGTTATATATTAGCCATTGCCTCACCCCCTCTCGATTATCTTTCCAGTTCTTGTTATTTCTTGAAGTAGTAGTCTGGTCTTAATGTTGTAATGGTTCTTTCTCTTCCACCCTGTCTGTACCCATCCTATCGAAAAGCCCGCCTGCTCGACGAACAACGTAAAAACACAGCAATAGCACAACAGGCCTTAATCAGTAAACCAAAAGCAGAAGGGAAGAGAGACTATATTGTCTTTATTCATTGAATACCCGTAACAATGGCTACCAACGAAAGTAGTAGTGCAGGCCGTCCCACCACCCACCGGTTCGACCCAACTCTCACCTCTAAGGTTGTCGAGACCATGGGCCCCAAGACCACCCCGAGGAACCGTGAACTCCTCGGAGCCCTGATCCGCCACATACATGACTTTGCCCGCGAGACTGAGCTCAGCATCGACGAGTGGATGGCTGGTGTCCACTACATCAACGCCGTCGGTGCCATCTATAAGGAGTCCAATGGTAAAAGAAACGAGGCCCACCGGCTGTCTGATATTCTCGGCCTTGAGACGTAGGTTATTGCCTTTTCTCCCCTTTTCCTTCTTTCGTTCCGGGCCTGTGTTGATCAAAATTGTACAAACCACACACACAACAATGCCTTTATTACCTAGGTAATTCAAGTCAATTCAAATTCGTTTTACTAATTTCTATTATATTTACAAAACAAGACTCGTAGACGAGATCGCCCACAAGGTCGTCTCTGAAACAGGCGCCGACCCAACCTCGTCCTCGATCCTCGGCCCCTTCTGGTCCCCCGACGCCCCCTTCCGCGACCTCGGCAGCAGCATCATCGTCGACCCAGCGCCCCCAGGCGCAAAAGTCACCCTGATGCACGGCACCATCGCCGACCTCGACGGAAAAGGCATCCCCGGTGCCGTCTTCGACATCTGGCAGGCCAGCGCCAACGGCAAGTATGATTTCCAGGATCCGGAGAACCAGTCCCCCAACAACCTCCGCGGCAAATTCCGCGCCGATGACCAGGGGCGGTACTGGTTCTACTGCCTTCACCCTACCGCCTATAGCCTGCCTCAGGATGGGCCCAGCTGGCAGCTGCTGCAGCTTATGGACCGCCACCCCATGAGGCCTGCTCATATCCACATTATGGTACTAAGAGACTGTTCCAAGATTTCTTCGTCGTTGTGCCTTGTGGGCGTGGACGTGCGCTGACGACTTGGTTTTCTCCTTAGGTTACGCATCCTGGTTACAATGGCTGCACTACCCAGCTGTACCCTCGCGATGACCAGTGGCTGTAAGTCTCTCTTTGTTGTTTCGTTAAAGAAAAAAAAAGAGTGATTATTTGCAAAATTTATTTTACAGACACTGACTGACAATAATCAACCCCCCAACTTGCAAAAGGGCCACCGACACCGTCTTCGCCGTCAAGGATGACCTGATCCTGGATTTCCATCCTTCCAAGAATGACCCCAAGGCCGAGCTGGACCTGGAGTACAACGTGACACTCTCACCCAAGGGCTACCAGGGCAAGAGCTTTGACCACTAAGGACGAACGGACGGAGAGTAGGGACGTCTGTATGAGTATAGGGCACGTAGCAAACCCACGCGTGATCTGAGATGTATCGATATGGAAAGGCATATGTGAGACCAAACCAGGCTGGAGCTGCTTACTTTCCCCTTTTCTTTTTCTTCCTTCTCTTTTCTCCTCAACTCCTTCAAATGGGGTTGGTAATTACATTACAGAAGGCTGGTGGTGAAATATACCAGTAGTAAATGAGGGACATTATTTTTCCACCATTGTGTCAAGAAGAACAGAGAAGGAGGAAAAAGTAAGAATATTTAAAATTGGAAACCAAACACCATAATGGCTTTTCAGAGACCATAGTACAGTGGATGTGTAAATGCCATTGCTACTACCGATTCCGCCCCCAGCCACGTGTTAATGATACATGATATTTCCCTCTTCCATATGATTACGATGCAGACGATCAGTTATTTTTGTCCGACGCAGACTTAAAGAACAAAGTAGTTTCGTTTTTGTCGCCCCAATGAGAATAACGCCAAGAACAGGTGAGCAGGTAAGAGCATCACCAGACGAGCAGAAAGTCAATCTAAGACTTGCCCTTTCTCTTCTTTCTGCGCGTCTTTTTCTTGCTGCCTCCATTGCTACCTTCGTTGCTGCCTCCGTTCTGGTTGCTGCCATCTCCAGTGCTCTCGGTCGGCAGACTTGGCGTCGATGCCGCAGCAGCACTGCCAGGCTCATCCTCGTCCTCTTCAGTCCCTAGCACGGGAGAGAGTAATGCCCCCGATGACAGACTGATGTTCGACCGGGTGGCCGTCTTACGATACCGCTGGTCTTCTTCATCGTCATTTGAGCTGGTGGTCTCGAGTACCGTCTTCTTGATGCCCCGCGTCTCTACGACTTGCTCCGTGATGCTACCACTGCGGGCAAAAAGTCCTGTCCGGTGACCGTACGGACCTGCCTCAAGCCGTTCCGTCTCGCTGCCCGAGGTGGACCTTGGCGACCGCTGCTCCTCTGTCCCGGGCGATGTGGCTGTTGTCTTGGCTTCCGCGATGCTAGGGTGCGCCGATGTCTGTGTCGCCTGGTCCTCCTGATTGGCTATATCAGTCGTCTGGATTCGGGGGGTGATAGGTCTCGAGAGCGCCCCCGTGCCGATTGCGCCGTAGCTCTGGGCCAGAGCATGCACACCATCCTTTGCGCCTCCCAGCAGAGATGTCGTCTCGCCGCCCTCCTCGTTGCTCGCGATCTCCGGAATGATCTCTTCTGCTACAGAGTTCGACCGGGGATGCTCCTGCAGAACAAGGCCGGGCTTGATCTTGACGGTGGTCGATCTCGTGACTTTGGGGTTGGAGGCCCGATTCGACGGGCCAAGGTGCTTTAGATGCTGCTTGATGTCATCAAAGTTGGCTCGCACCGACACGCTCTCCATCCTGCCATCGAGTCCAGCTGAGCTTCGGCGCAGCAACACTGTGCTCGTCATGGGACTGCCAGACCTCTCACGACCGGGTCCGCGTTCTGGCCTGGCGCTGAGCTGTCCTTTCCCGTCTGCATCGTTCTCCATATCATCCTCCTCCCCGACTTTCGTGTCTTCACTAGACTTGCCGTCAGTTACATCGGCGACAGGGCGGCCGGTGTGCGAAGAACGACGCTGGTACCGAGCCTTGGGGGCTGGGGCCATGCGGCGGATAGCCTTGTGTACATCGATGTATACATCCGATTCGTCAATGATCTCCCTGCAGCAATTGTTTTGTCAGCCGCCACCTGTATATATGGTTCTGGAGATGTATCAATTTTTTGCACATACTCGCCAATCAGTTCTTCAATGACATCTTCGAGAGTGACGACACCAATGGCACCGTGGTCGTCTCCAGGTGACTCGGACACCAGGACCATGTGTGACTTGCCCTCCTGGAAGAAGTTGATGATGTCCAGACAGCTCGTCTCGGGTCGTGTTTCCGGCAGGGTGGCCAGAGCAAAGTCTCTGACCTTCCTGCAGTCTTCAGGGTCGTAGGTGATCAGAATCTTGACCAACAGCATCCCTATGAAATTGGTGGGGTTCCCGGCCTCGTGGATAGGAATGCGCGAGTAGCCAGCCGACAGCATCATATCGATCGTCTCCTGGTCCAGCACCGTATCCTCAGACATGACAAAGACATCGTCCATTGGCGTCATGACGGCATGGACTGGTTTCTCCTTGAGATCGAGGACTGCGGCGATGATTGTGACTTCGTCCTGGTTCAACCGCTCCGACACATCTCCCAGAGTACGGTGCAGAGTGACGAGGGTCTTGAGGCCGCTCTTCTTGTAGACAGTACCATGATCCTCGCCTAGAGCCCAGTCGAGCAGCTTCGCAGTCGGCCATGCCACAGGAGCCATGAGGTACATCAGCAACAGGACGGGTTTGGACATGAAGCCACCGATGGCAAGGCCATAGCGCACGCAGACGGATTGAGGCACCACTTCGCCGAAGATGACTATGAAGAACACAAGCAGACACATATCAGCACAAGAGACTCCCAGTGACGACGAGGCCGAGAGAGGGAGGGGGGGGGGGTTGGTGTTGGTGTAATAGAGGTCACACTCCAGGACTCCGGGGTGGTTTATGGAATACTCACCAATCAAGACGGTAGAGCCAACGACGGCAGCAACGCCACCTCCAAGACAGCGGTCGAGTACAACGGGTAAAGTCTCGTTCACGATGACGTTACTAAGGAGCAGAGTGACGAGAACCCAGTGCTTTCCTTTCTGTAGGAGCTGAAAGACCCTCTTCGCGTTCTTCTGCTGGGGGTCGGCAGGATCCTTCGCGATGACCTGGAGGTAGATGCCGTCCTGTCCCATGAGGGCGATGGTGAGGCCGGCAAAGGCACCACCAAGGAGAACGAGGAAGATGGAGGCGAGGTAGAGGACCCAGAGGTCGGTGCCGGGCTCCTCCTCGTTGCCGTCGTGAAGCTTGTCCATGACGTGGACGGGAGCGGCCGCGGCCCCGATGGTGAAGAGGGCCTTGGAGAGGGCGAGGATGGCAGGGCGGAAGGCCATCAGAGACTGACGGCCATGGTGTTGTTGCCTCATATCGAGGTGAGTGTATCGCCTGAAGAGGCGGAGAGAAGAAGTCTTCGAAGACTCGCGCGGTTGTATCAAGGTCCTCCTGCAAGCACGCGTACGTACGAGACGGAGTCAGTTCAGCTCCAGCTTTCAGCTCGACCCAGGTCGGTTCAAATTTGTGACCTCCTAAAGCAAGTATTTATCATTGAACGAGAGAAAGAAAGGAAAATACTGTACTTACCCCTACTACCGCTTGAAGCCTTGGCGGGGTGGTGTATGACCGGACAGGCCGGGGGGGACGTGGTGGTGGAGAGGAATGAGAGGAGCAAGAAGAAGAAAGATAAACACACGAAAATTATCGTGAGGACCCAGCGCGCGATATCTTTGGTCAATGGACGGGGTCCAGGTGGCCCAGTGGGTCCCCAACGTGCTATGTACGGCCCGCTGAACAGCGTTGTCCGCGGCAAGGAGACCCCCTAACGTGCCAACTGGTCCGCTGGAAGATCAGTGGGTCGAGAAGAAATGTGAGGGAGGGAAGGAGCATTGGGGCGGGGGGTCGGTCGTGCTGAAGAAAACACAGAGCTATGACGATCATACTGCAAAAGAGGCGGCGCCTTGATTGGTCCATTCTCGGTAGCTGTGCCTGCTAGCGTACATCGTAGTACCATTAGTGGCCTCTACGGTACATGCCGTTAGGTACCACCGCCACCACAACCACTACCGTGTAGCGTCAATGATTTCCCAATATATCTGAGCCAGCTGCATTGCAACCATTGCACATGTACTGCAAGTGTTGCCAGGCACATGCAATCGGGATATTTGGGACGTGAACCGTTCAACATGGCGTATTTCTTGTTCCGAGACGGAACACTGGTTGCCATTTAATTTTTCGTTTCTAAAAAAATGATTTGGACAAGAGCAGAAGGAAAAACGAAAGAAGGGGAAGACAAAGGTGAGAGGAGAAGCCAGCATGGGAGGAACTGACAAGAAAGAGACCAGATCAATCTCCAGCGAGACCCTGCGCTGCTTCCACGCTTTCAAGGGCTACCTAGAGGTACACAACATAAATTATCTCGTCTCGCTTCACCAAGCACACAACCGTTCCGGCACGCATGTTTGCATTAGACGAAGAAAACGGCCAATAAGTCGACGGCCAGACAATATGAACATCATGGGACACGTAATCTATCAGAAGCGTTGTGGCCTAACGATACCACTTGACTGAAATCGTCTGTCACCATGGAGAATATTTCGCCGTGTTGAGTTCAGACGTTGAGAGTTGTCCGGCTGAACGGCATTATGATCCCATGTTCTAGGCCTTCACACATACGGAATGAATATGTCTGCTCCTCACTCAGCTTAACGATGCCAACAACGCAGAATCGGGTCCTTTACAGTATGGTACCGGTGGAGTGTAGTCCCTGAGACCTGTGGCTTGGCTGTATTACCCGAGTGGTCTTATGACACCGTCTGTCAAGCCACGACCACTGTAAGTGCAACGCCCCCAGGAGAAAAGCCACATCCGATCATCACTGGGTCTTCCTTCCCCTCCTTTGCCTCCTCCGTCGACGCCGAGAATTTTTCAGACCCTGATCTAAGCGAATGCTTTCAATCAAACAGACGGCTGGATCACAGCCTCACCAGGTTGACATCCAGGATACCATCAGACTGCCTCAGGGCCTCGAGGACCTCTCTTGTCACATCCCCATCGACACCGAGGATCATCAAGGCCTCATTCTCCCCCTTCCTCTTCTTGGCACCATTGCCGTCGCCAGCAGCCAGCACTGCCCGGTCCAGACTAGCTACCTGCATAAAGGTGATGTTGACCTTGTGGGTCCCGAGGATGATGCCAACATTCCCGATCTTGCCCGGCTCATCGTAGTTGTGCAGCAGGATCATGGTCCCCTCCGGGACGAAGTTGGCCCTGAACCGGCCAAGCTTGCTGATATAGAAAGCCTGTCCGCTCACGTAGCCCTCGATGATCTGCTCGGCCCCTTGACCACCATCGTAGGAGCGCAGGGTCACCAGGCTGGCGTAGCCCACATCCTTGGACTCCTCCCGGGCATGCGTCTCGTTGATGGCGATGCCCTTCTCCTTGGCGATGAGCTGTGCGTTCACAATGTTCACGTCCCTGCCACCACTGTCGCTGATGCTGCTTGTCAGGCCTTTGATGAGCGCTGCGAGCAGCGGCCGAGTGTTGGACACACCCGCCAGCTCGCCGTGGTAGATGAGCTCGAACTTACGGCCGCCGACCATGCCGCCTCTCCCGCCCACGAAATGCTGCGTATAGAGATCGCCCAGCCGCTCGACTAGCCTTACAAAGGGCTGAAGCTTTCTATACTCTTCGGGCAGGATGAGCGGCGCGTTGACGGCCGCACTGGGCATACCGCCGCGCAGGATCTCTGCAACCTGATTACACACATCCAGCGAGACGTTCTCTTGGGCTTCCACCGTCGACGCTCCAAGATGAGGTGTCGACTGGTAAGAAGGAGTTAGACAATTCTTCAAAGAACAAATTCACTATCAATAGTCGTCAGGACAGAACACTCACGACGACCTTAGGGTGTAGCGTGAGCTTCTCCGCGCTCGAACCGGGCTCTGGTGGCTCGCTCGTGAAGACGTCGATTCCTGCGCCTGCGATCCAGCCCTCGTCAAGGGCCTCGATCAAAGCCTCCTCGTTATAGATGCCCCCCCGAGCAACATTGAGGACCCTGGCGGTCTGTTTCATGGTTTTAAACTCCTTCTCGCCTAGCAGGTTCAGCGTGCTGGCCAGCAGTGGTGTGTGGATGGTCAAGAAGTCAACATGAGGCAGTAGTTCTTGCAGACCCTCCACCATCTTGACACCGTTCTGCTTCGCAACATCAGCGCTCATGTAGGGATCGACTGCCACGACTTTCATTCCGAGCCCGATCGCCATCCTGGCAACCTTCATCCCGACCTTGCCGAGGCCTACCAGCCCCAGCGTCTTGCTGCCCACTTCGATGCCCACCAGTTTGCTCCTCTCCCACTTCTTGGCCTTGACACTCGCGTCCGCCCTTCCCACATTGCGCGCGGTAGCCAGCAGGAGGGCGATGGTGTGCTCGGCAGCGGCGGCAATGTTACCAGCCGGCGAGTTTACTACGATGATCCCGTAGGACGTAGCAGCCTGAATGTCAATATTGTCAACGCCCACGCCGGCACGGGCGACGACCTTCAGCCTCGAGCCCGCAGATAGGACCTCAGATGTCACCTTGGTTTCGGACCGAACAATGAGCGCATGGTAGGAAGGGATAAGCGAGAGGAGTTTCTGGGCTGCAAGTCCTGGGCGGTTGTCGACCTCAAAGCCCGCCTCCGTGAGCAGGTTCAGGCCGTCAGGAGAAAGCTTTTCGGGGACGAGAACCCGAGGGATGCTCTCATCGACCTGAGAGGCGTTGGACGAGTCTGTGAGGGCAGCTGGAGCCATTTTGCTGACAATAAGGGTGATTCTAGATGGGAGGGCCCAACCAAATGATCCGGGCAGCTTCAGACGAAAGTCGAGGTCTTGAGGGAGTATCTAGTTCACACACAACACACACAGACACACACGGTATGTTTTTGCTTCAAAGACTTCCCAGCGTAAGGACCGGGCAAGGAGAGCAAAATGGAGGGGCTAAGAAGGAGCGAGCACGGAGGAAGGAAGGGGCATAAAGTAAGAGAGTCCCTGTTCTCTTTCCATTGCTCACATGCGGGCCTCTTCCGTGCCTTCCTAGCAATAAGCAATAAGGAATAAGCAAGATCATCAACTGGGGTAGCACCTGCAGCTATGTTAGTAACCGCCTAACAACGGAGGAAAGCCATTGGGCGCCAACAGCCCATGCATGGTTTGAGCATGGAATATGGTGAGGCGCCTGAAGCTGAGAGAGTGAGAAAGAGCACATCCGACTATGGGTCGCCACGCCACCAACGGCTTCCCGCCCCGTCATGCCAAAGAGGTAAGGGGTTTACCCCTCCCCTCCCTGCCCCTCCCTTCCCTCTTACATCCCTTCCTTGTCCCCCAAGCTCAGTGACCGCATTCCCCGTGGGGGAAGTAGGAGACTAATGCATGTCAGCGCGGCTTGCTGTGCTTTTGGACACAATTTAGAGGCCAACCCCACCCGCAGACTCTGTCTCTCTATATCATCGGACACGTCCACATACAACTCCTATCTGATGAGTACAGCGATATCGGTCTCAGAGCAGAGGTTCCATATGTTGGGCATGTCAGTATCCAAGGGCGCATTCCTCTTAAGTATTCTGATCTGTTTCATCAATAACCATAACTCGACCTCGCTATGTTACACAGCATGTCGTAGCAGGAGAAGGTCCCCTAAAAGTTCTCCTTGCCGGTAAACTTCTCGTTCTGAACGACCTCAATCCAGTACCCATCAGGATCCAGAACAAAAGCCACGTTCTTCATGCGCCCGTCGGTCAGCCTCTTCTTCCAGTTGACGTTCAAGTTCTCGAACCGCTCACAGGCCGCGTCGATGTTGTCGACAGAAACACCTTTCAGAATGCCTATGTTAGTATTGATTCGACTCAAATCAAAACTTCGCAGCGCGGGTTGACACCCAAACTTACAGATGTGGCCAAACCCTTGCGGCTGGTCGTTCCCGTTGTGGTAGCTAAAGCTCTCGTCCTTCTCCGTGCCGTGGTTCCACGTCAGCTCTAGGAGACCCTCGCGGCCAGCTGTCTTGCCGTCCTGGGGCAGGCCCTGCTCGCCCGGGTAGCCCAGGAAGTACAGTGTGAAGCCAGCCGAAGGGTTTCCGCCTTCTCTCATGAGTGACATTCCCATGATCTCCTGGTAAAATTTGAGAGACTTCTGGGCGTCCTTGACCCGGATCATGGTATGGTTCATGAGATAGGTTGATACGTCAGTCTCCTTGACGTCCGCTGTCTCCTCGACGGGCTTGCGGCCGATGATCTCGACCCCTATGAAACGAAAGTCAGTTGCGTCGTGGCCGTATGTAGATGACCGTGTGTTGGGTGCGAAACCACGTACAGTAGCCATCCGGATCCAGGGCAAAGGCGATGTTGCGCATCTTGCCGTCGGTGAGCTTCTTCTGAAACTTGTATCCAGCATCCTCGATCCTCTGGCAGGCGGCTTGGATGTTGTCCACGCTGATGCAGGTGTGCCCAAAGCCGCGGTGAGGCTCGGCGTTGCCGTTGTTGATCTTGTACTCCGGGTCATCCTCAGTACCGTAATTGTGTCTAAAATTCAGGGCCAGTCAGTACACAAGATGGAAACCTACTCAAGGGATGTGAGATATGTGGAAGCTTGTGTGAGATACGTACGTCAGCTCGATGAGGCCCTCTCTGTCAAACGCAGCTTTGCCGTGAGAAAGAGCTTGCGGGGAGTCGTAGCCCAGGAAATAAAGATCGAACTTGTTGTCTGGGAAGGACAGCTTTTTGACGACGGTCATACCAAGGTGCTCGTAGAACTTGACGGATGCCTTGGGGTCCTTGACCCGGATCCTGACCAGTGAACGGTAAGCAAGTCATGCGATAACGTGCACATCTACGTTCGGGACCGAACGCACATCGAGTGGTTGAACTTGTAGTTCTTAGAATCTGTGGTCGACGCCATGGTTGCCAGGTACCTTGATGAGGCTGCAACACTCTGTAGGGCTGTGTGAGACGAGACAGTGAAGATACGTCAGTGTCAGAAGCAAATGAGCGCCAGGTAGGGGGGGGGCTCCATCCACCTCGTTCGTGATGGGATAATAACATACGTGGGCCTGACTTGAATGATGATTTGGCGAGCAGGGACGCTTGCAGTCTAAGACGCTGCAGGGCTCGGAGGGAACTCATTCACTACAGTGAAAAAGTGATGGAGTTAAACCAGGCTGTCACGAGGGACTCGGAATTGTTTGCTTGGGGAGCACTCTGAGAGAGTTTTCCGCGTTTTCCTTTCCCTAAGCTCGAGGCACTCCAGTCACTCAAGTAAACGATGCACCATAAAAAACAAGCAGAGGGAGCCTAAATCTTTCAGCGCCTGCCATGTCAGTGCATGGTGCAGTTTCCCCGCCGATAGATAGCTATGGGCAGCTTTGCTGACGTCAGGTGGGGTCAACCACCTCCGCAAGGCGACCCCCCAGTACCACCAAACTCAAATTCCAGAGTCTTCTACAGTACTATGGTGATTTACCGTAGGAACGTACACATAGCATTAGTAATAACATGGGTGGGCTCTAATAGTAGACAATTATTTGACTGTTTAACAACATACGTAAAAGGTTATACTATCCGTTCAGTATATGATTGAGTTATATCATGATCATTGCTTAGTATTTCAGACATGTTCCAGACGAAATAGTATGGGCCATCGCTGACAAGACGAGACAAGACAAGAGAGCCATGCGCAACATTTCTGTGAGTGTGGGTCCTCTTCGGTATCGTGCCGTCTCGAGAAGGTCCAGATCCTCGTTCTCCCTCGCTCATCGACACTCGATATTGGCCAGCAGCAGGTGTCACGAGAGTAGAGATTTTTGTACCAAATATCCTCTCGGAACGATGACTCCGGAGATGGCAGGCTGTAGCGTCACAGGCCAATAACCTTAAAAAAGAGGCCTTGTGGGCCTTCCGTACCCGCACAATGGTAAGAAGCCTGGGAAGCCTGGGGGGCTCCGGCTTAGGTCTGACGCCTACTATGCTAGGTTTTGCATCGTCATAGACTGGATTGACTAGCAAAAAAGAAGATGGGCTATTCTGTCCGCCTTCTCTCTAGCATCGGGAAGCCCCCTAGAGCACACTGCCGATGTTGCACAGAGCCTCCTGGACAGTTAGTCTCTCATGTCTCGGGTCTTGAAGCCGCGCAAGAGGAGCCTACTACGTGCGGCCTCACGCCGTCGACCTGCATAGACGTGAGGCTGTTCAACCCGACGTCATCAATTTGACCCAAATCTCAAATCTCCGAGGAATATGCGAACGGGGCGTGTGAAAACATGGCTGGCTATAAAGGCTTGACCTCTCGCGTTGCTCCAATGTTCAAAGCAGGTGCGTAGTTCTGTTTGGTGATACAAATCCGTCTCGCCTCCCGCCTATTCTTTCTGATACTCTTTTGTCTACCAAGTCCTTCCACACATTATCTTATAAAGAAGACCATCAATCGTACATCAAGATGGGCTACCCGGATACTTTCGAGGGGTTCTGCGTTGCGGGCCCCAAAACGTGGAACCAGTTCAAGAAGCACGAGCTGAAGCCGAAACCGTTCGGCCCCAACGACATTGATGTGCAGATCGAGGCCTGTGGTGTATGCGGTAGCGATGTGTATGTCTCTTCTATTTTGCCCCCTCCTTCACACCAGGCCACGGATTTGATGATACTCAACGCATGTCGTGTTTGATGTCTCCTGCAGCTGCTAACATCCACCGTTTCCCTCCAAAGCCACACAATCACCGGCGGTTGGGGTGACTACGAGGGTCCTCTTTGCGTCGGCCATGAAGTCGTAGGAAAGGCCGTAAAGGTCGGAAAAGACGTCAAGGAGATCAAAGAGGGTGACAGGGTTGGCGTGGGCGCCCAGGTCTGGAGTTGTCTGAAATGTCCTCAGTGCAAGAGCGCAAATGAGAACTACTGTCCCCACCTCGTTGTATGGCTCACCCGTCTTGGTTTATTAATTTGTGAACTCTACCAGCACTGTGGAAAAGGAAATATATATGCTGACCTCGGAGAAAATCCAGGATACTTATAATTCTCAATATGAGGATGGAAGTTGGGCTCATGGTGGCTACGCCAACTATATCAGAGCACACGAGTACTTTACCTTCAAAATTCCCGACGCCCTGGCCTCTGCCGACGCTGCGCCGCTTCTTTGCGCCGGTATTACTACTTACTCACCATTGGTGCGAGCTGGCGTCGGTCCCGGTAAGAAGGTCGCCATTTGTGGCATCGGAGGTCTGGGGCATCTGGGTATTCAGTGGGCTGTTGCTCTCGGTGCGGAAGTTTATGCCTTCACGCATTCGCCCCACAAGGCCGAAGACATCAAGAAGCTGGGCGCCAAGGAGGCCATCGTTACAAACGAGAAGGACTGGGCAGAGCCGTGGGGTTTCACATTCGATTTCATTCTCAACTGCAGCGACATGACGCACACGTTCGACCTGAAGACGTACATGTCCACGTTGAAAGTGCGTAACCCATCCATCTTCGATGAGAGTGTAGGCCTTTATGGTGTTGCTGACATGAATGTCAACAGGTTGGCGGTCAATTCCACATGGTCGGACTGCCTGATGAGCCACTTCCCGAAATGATGGCCCAAGCCTTCGCGGGCAACGCAGCCAAGCTGACCGGAAGTCATCTGGGCAATAACCGTACGTTTCACTCAATCTTCTTGCACCCAATCTTCTTTCTTTTCGTCGTTAGTTATACTCTGCATGTCTGTCCAACGTTATTAATGCCCTGAGGCGTATAGAGGAAATCAACGCCTTGTTGAAGCTTGCTGCCGAGAAGGGTATCAAACCTTGGGTGGAGACCATTGACATTTCTGAAGACGGTTGCAAGGAGGCCGTCGAGCGCGTCAAGGAGAATAAAGTGCATTACCGCTTCACTCTGACCGGCTTTGACAAGGCTTTTGGCACCAAGAATTAGGTGGTTAGAGTATAGTCATGCCAGGACTGATTCAACCTCGACAGCCAATTTCAAAAGATAGATCCTTAAGTACTTAGGCAATTATGTTGGAATGGGAGAAGATATGTTTCATGTGACATCTTCATTGCAGCTCGATGAGATGAGGAGTGCGCTGACACTTCGTGTTGACTCTGTAGGAATTATGGTGACATCAAGGTTTCTAAACCGCCTCGGGTCCTTCCGAAACCCTTGAAGATTACCTTGAGGATGCTTTCTGTCGCCATGAATGGGAGTAAGCTTCCCCATCAAAAATTGGTGAGTGAACAAGGCTGCACCTTATGAGCCTTGCTGGGGGCGGGGTATTGTTCTTGCAGGGATCCTAGCTCCACTGCGGGGCACTGTCGCCGAATTGCGAGACACATATCGATAAGCCCATCACAGCGGATAGTTTGCTTTACTGTATTGTGAGAACGGAGATTGTGTATTTTGACTTCACATGTTTCAGTTCTTGACAAAGAAATTCATACAGTATAACTGTATGTATGGTAAGGTGCAAATGTGAAAGGATCTGTCAAGCTGTTGGTACTGAGGTCATCCATTGAGTGCTACTGGTAAGTCTGTCTAGTTTTCTCTCTTCTCTCTCATTCTCTCATGCTTCATGTTACATGACAAAACATGGTTCGAGATGCAGTGCTATGAGTTACTTTTCGAGGAGGTGTATATGATATTCATAATGAAAAGCAGGAAGAGAGAGAGAGAGAGAATGACACCATGGATAGACACTGGTCAGGCAGGAGAGATATAAACACTACACAAATGATGTGTGCTGTACCCGTGCAGCACAGACGGTGTTTTACCATTGGAAACTAGTACCTGCGTCACTGGTGGGGGCACTTGGTGGGCACCGGAGCTTCCCTAGCTCTTTAGGCGGTCGCAACTCTAAACCGTGCGCTCTTAGCTTTTAGTGCTAGTACTTTACAGGGCCCCCCTCTGTTCTGGTGACTTGGCGGCGGGGAATATGCGGCAGGTGCCAGCCTCTCTTCTCAAACACCAATACTACCTACCAATTCAACCACTTTGCCCAACAGCAATAGCACCTGGGCTTTGAATCTCATACCTGATCACAGTCCTCAATGATGAGATGAGGGTTGGTCTATGCACCCAGCTTGCCATCTCTGCTCCCAAACATGTGCAGTCGCTCGTGACTGCCCTTCTCCTCATGAAACCGCTCTTTTCACAGGCAAGTTGTTTGTCCCTGACATACGACATCAACAAAACAGTGTGGGTTACTGACTGCTTGGGATGAAGAAGGCTACAACTCAGTCTACTGTTCAGTGACAAACACCTAGGACCCTGTGTGATTTGATCACACCTCTCCTTGCATGACCTCCTTTTCTCCCGCACACAACGGCCACACGAGACGCAGCAGACATGGAATTCCGACCGTTGCGGACACCAGACTTGGGATACGATGATATTGCTGTGATGGACGATGGGGACGAAGGGGACGAGGGACTCGACGGATCCCAGGGCATTGCTTCCCGATCGATAGCAGCAAGAACACCTGTCAGGAAGACGCGTTCTCTATCTGACGGAGGCGGCACACCTCAGAGAGTCCCGCCAGCCTTACACCTCGCTGATGCTCGACGGACTTCCAAAGATGATAGCGCCGTCTTTATTCCTATGCGCGACGCGTTGTCTGTCACGACCTCGACGCCCTCGGTTCCAGATGCTGTCGCTGCTCCTGTTACGCCTCATCGAGCCGAATTCGCTACCAGCCTGCATGGCTTCCCACCGGAGATGCCCGTCCCCACGCCACCGACCCAACAGCCCAGTGCCATGATCTCTAAGCCTGTTCCCGTGTCGCCAAAGCTCGACCACTCCCAGACCTACTCCTCTCCCACAAACATCCTCCCGCGAAGATCCAGAGGCCTCGACTTCTCCCGCGCCGCCACGAGCCTACATCATACCACCCTTGCCGAGCCCACCTCCCCCGACGCCTCCCCGACTGTTGGCGGTAGAGGCATGAACATCCCAGGCAGGAGAGCTGGTGAATTTGGCGCGCCTGAGCAGACGTCCAATTCACTGTGGTCGGTGATGGGAAACCATGACCGGCACCACATCTCGACGTCGCTCGGGAGCGCTGCCAACTTGATGTCCGACTCGTCTTCGGACTCAGACTCAGACGACATTATGGACGAGGACATGGATGAGCCCTACCTCATGACGCCTCAGGCTGTCAGAAACAACTCGGTGGGATCTCAGTCGGGTTCTGGCCCTGCAGTAGGGGGTGGCTCACCGGCCATGAATAATATCTTGTCCTTTCAACAACGGCAGCGGCCTCGCAAGCCGCTAAAGAAGAGACCCCGAGGTCCATTTGGGATGGGCTTCCCCTCGACACCTGCCACCTCCTCGCTTTCGAGATCCCCTCCGGCCAACATATCTCCCTTCAGCAGCATGGCAAAAGAGATTGCTCCTCTGCATGCGCGCCGCGAGAGCATCAGCTGGGCCGCCAACCAGCTGAACATCTCAGGAAGCGAGAGTGAGGACAGCCCTAAGCCAGGGGTGAACGTCGATGGTGTGCTTGGGCCTGGCGCAGACCCGCAGAATAGGGTCGTGCGGCGGACCGTTACGAGGCGTAGCAACTTGCTTGTAGGTGCCCAATTTCCTGGCAACAACTTTTACTTTCTTTGCTCACCTGCAGGGTGATCCGGTCTGCTAACCATGTTACTGCAGCCCAAGTCGAGGAACTTTGCGCGCGTAAGGCTCGCGCTTGCCGAGGAGGGAACACCCATCGAGTCCGAGTTCCGCCGTGAGGCAGAGGTTGTCCGCCAGGTACGCGAGAGCGACGTCGATCTCGAGCCGCCCCGGCCCACTGGACCCCAAGCTGTCTCTGTAGCCACAACCACGGTCTCGAGCCCTAGCATGCCTACACAAGACTCAATCGAGGAGCTGTCTGAAGATGCAATGATGGTAGATAACGCACTCGGCCTGTCGAGCAGCTTCAAGCAGCAAGCCCAGAAGAACTCCAAAGGCAGGGGTTTCTGGGACACCTTTTCCGAGACCAGCAGTGTCGGAGGAGCTACAACGACACCGCCCCCACCAGGGCCGCCGCGGGGCTCTTCTTCTGGGATTAGCATGGATGATGTGAACATGGACTCCCCGTCGGTCAACACGGGACCGACAGGAAATAATGGGTTTATCTTTCCCATGACAGGCACGAGCAGCTCAGGCGGCGGCACGCCTCAACAGGTCGGCTCTTTCATGCCACCATCTGACCACCCCCCTCCGTCGGCAGCCGAGATCACACGCCGGTTCAATATGGGCAAGCGCAGGCGCGACGATGATCTCGACCCAGTCAGCTTTAAGAGACGGGCGGTCTCCCCGGGGCTGAGTGTGCACAGCTCGCCTGTTATGCAGAGTCCCATGCAGCATGCACCATGGGGACCACGGCCGGGCAGCAATGGCAGTGTCGAGAGGGGCGGCGGCGGCGGTAGTGGCAACGGTACACCGAGTGACAACAGCACCGGCGGAAATGCAAACAACGAGAAGAGAGCCAGCATCCCCAAGGGCCGAGTGGGATACCAGGGAATGATCGATACGAACGACGGAATTACACGGCTGAGCATCGAATAAGCTGAACAAGGGTGCACGTTCTGGTCATGGGGTTCTACGTTCCGGGTTCTAAACAAAAACCACAAAGAGACGACCTTAGGCGACGACCTCAGGTGACGACACGGTTCTCCCAGATGCGATTTTCCGGACTGGATAGAGAGGGTCATCCCAGTCAGGCAGGCAGCCTTAACGATCATGATGGCGTCAGGAGATATTTGAAGATTTGTTTGGGGAATCGGTACTTTTGCTTGATCTGATAATACAAGTACAACAGCTAGACAATTTGCCAGCTCTGTAGAGAACCGTTCAATAGTCAGCTGCATATATTACTATGTTACAAACTCCTTGTCTGCTCCCTCTTATTATGAGCCGAAGACTTGCGAATTTAGCATCACCTTCTCGTGCGCCATACCTGGGCGCAGCCGATTTCTGACACCCATATGCCACCGGAAAAGGGTAAGAAGAATGGTCTTCCATATGCGCACAGCGCGACATTACCAGACTCGCACGCTGCATGCCCATTTCGTCCTCGTCTCTCACTCGCGGATCGGCGTGCCGAACCTGCGTCGCCACTCACGGGTCGACGTGTGTGGATCGTCACCGAGCAAGGGTCAAGAGCCGCCTTCAAACGTCCTCTTTGACCGATCGACATAGGGCATGGTTCGCTGTGGACCACAAGCCGAGCGTCGAGCAACCACCACCTCCCTGAGCTCAAAGTACACCCATATCTGACCGTCCGTCTGTTTGTCGTACCTCACATGCGCCCACGCATCACACAGCCCCGCCCAATCCATCGGCCGGCAGCTCCAGTGAGCCCAGCTTGTCGTCCAGCCAGCGCGCCAACTCCTCGGCGTGTCTCCTGGTGGCCATCACTCCTGCCGTGCCGGCGCCGAACATGATAGAACTTGCGTTGGTCTGGGCGGTCGCGGCGCTGAGGACGCTGGCGACGTCGGAGGGGGAGCCGAGATGGGCGGCGCTGGCAGCAGCAGCAGCACCTGGCGTTGTTGGCGGTGGATGATGAGGTTGCTGTGGAGGTGGGCTCGTGGACGGCGTATGGTGGTTGTGGTGGTGATGGATGCCGCCGTTGGGAGCATCGTGTGGCGCGGCGGTAGTGCCAGCGTTGCTCTGCACCGCGCCTGTTGAGGACGACTGTGTATGTTGCTGCTGCTGGTTCGGTTGTGCCTGCAATCGGGGGTCGGGAGGGCCCATGCAGACGAAGAGCATCCCGCAGCGCAGCCGTCGTACAACGAGCACGACGCCCGTCTCCAGCTGTATGGTCACCGCCAGCGGGCCGTCTCTCTGGTGGCCTGTTGTCCTGTCCGGACGCCTGCTGTTGCTGTGGCTATTGCTGCCGCCGCCTCCTGCGCCGCCCGTGCGGCTCGGCCCCAACGCGCCATCGATCGTGTCTTTGTCAGTGCCGCTGCTATGGATCGCGTAGAGGGAGGCGGCTACGGTGCCGTGGGTGCGCAAGGTGGCGACGGGTATGGGTGGGTTGGAGGCATAGGCGAGGAGCTTGCCGTCCGGATTGAGCAGCAGGAGGGTGGTGATCTGGGCGGAGAGGTTGAGATGGAGGAAGGAGGTCAGGCGCTTGGTGAGGAGGAGCGGCGGCGGGCGGCCTGCCATGGCTCGCACGTGTGGGCTCGCTGGGGCCCGCAGCGCTCTCTCTTTCTCTCTGTGTCAGAATGCAAGATTGGCTAAGAGGATCTCTCTTGGAAGTCGGATGCGGTTGGCTTGGGTTTGGCCTGGGTAAGACCTCTCTTTCTCCCAAGGCACGCGCAGAGACAGGTCGGAAATTCTCGTCAGAGCTTCGTAGGCACCGGCTAGCTTTTGCGGTCGTGTCCGGCTGGTTGACGTTTGGGCTCCGTGGCACAGCGAGAAGAAGAAAGCAAATGAAGAAACAAGAGTAGAAATGGAGGAATGGATGCAAGAAGAGGCGGCGGACGAGGGTGTCAGCAGGTGATGTGGATTGTTGTACCAAGAGTAGGTTGCCGTGAGTTCATCAGTCAGGCAACATACACATGTGACTGGGAAATAAAGTAAGCGGTCGTCATCGCATCGGCGGTGGTGTTTGGTGTTTGGTGGTGGAGGGAAAAGTTGGTAGAGATAGAGGTTGGCTGACAAGCTAAGCTACTGGCAGATGCGCCATGCTGGGGCTGCTGCAGCGCTGAAACTGAGCGCTGATGTCACACGTCGACCCCCTGCAATTATCCACTACAGTACATAGAGTAGTGCAGTACGTACCTGCTGCAGCACAGTAGCGTGAGTGGTACTCAGCATACTTACTTTAGGTAAGTACGTAGTAATTACATGCTACCCCTGACTCTGATCCTCTGAATCTGTTCGAAACCTTGTCCACTAATTCCAGCACTCGTCCACCTTCTCTACCTTGGACCCCCGCCAACTTCACCAATTGTCTTGCACTGACCAGAAAACCACAATCATCATGTGTCCATTTCCATCACCAGCAACTCTCAGGTCCTCAGACTCTCCAGCCTTGCTTCCCACACACCAGTCTCTGCGTTGTCATCATCGCTCGCGTCGTCGCTCGCACCGGAAACCGCAGCTGCCACGACGTCCTGCGCGTCCATGGCCAGCTTGACGATATCGACAGCATTGGGCCCGCTCTGTGCATGTGCTATAGTGCTCTGTTCGTCATCCCTCCTCTTCTTGTTCTGCTGCCGCAGCACCATGTCGTCCCAGAGGTCACGATACGCAGCACCAGCAGTCGTCTCAGCCCGCCACTTCATGTATCCTGTTTTGGCATCACGCAGGAGGCTCGGAGCATGCGCATCAGCACGGTATGCCCGCAGCAGATCTCGCAGGCAGAGGACCAGCTGACGGGTGTATACGCCTATCAGCGGCTCCGTCTTCTCTTCCAGGTCAAACACTCTGCCGTCCTTGGAAAAGATGCATTGTGGCCACGTGCTTTGTTCGATCCAATGCCGCCCACCGCAGCCTGACACGGTGCACTCCTCCTTGTCAGGAAGTTCCTGTTTTGTCATCATCCGGTATAGGATTGCTCCGACCCAGAAGACTTCTGTGCCCCTCAAGTATGGTCTCTTGAACTATTTGCACGTCATGCTTTTCCATCAGCCTCGTGTCCGAACAAAAGAGAGAGACATTGGGGGAGTGTTTGTGAGGGACGGGTTGTGAGAAACTCGCAGAGGGCGGCTATGTTTCTGGAGCAGCTTTGGATCCGACTTACCTTGTCAATTTTGTACAGATCTTCAACGGCCATGATGTCTTGGGCCTGGGCCATGCTGCTCTTGTCGTCCAGCGAGCACACCACCTGCCCACGAGACCGGCCGTTGACGTGTCCGGAAACAAAGACCCTGCTATAATTGCCCAGCTTGCACAGCCCATACGTCTCGATGCCTCTGGGCTGCTGGAAAAAGATGTTACTTGGCAGGATGTTTCGATGAAGGACGGGCATCCAATCCTCCTGCTCCCGGTCTGCAGCAGTGTAGTCTTTGGTTGACCGCCGCGGTGCCGTGGCCAGGTCCTCGACCGCGTCTGCTTCAACATGGCCCTCGTGCAGCCAGGCCAGGGCGTTCAGCAGGCTGACCACCACGTGCCAGCACAGGCTCTCAGGAAGCCAACCCCGAACTTGTCCCATGTCGCTGCTTGTCTGCACTGGACGTGCCGATTTTCGGAACAGCGTTTCTAGGGAACCCGCATCACAGTAGTCCCACGCCGAGAACATGCGAGGCTCGACCGTCCCCTCGCGGACGATAGTAGTTTTGACCGTGTCGATGTAGCTGACGAGGTTCGGATGGCTGAGCAGCGCAGTCACCGCCTGGTTTGCGCCCCGCTTCAGCAGCGCGTCCAGCTTTGGTGCCGTCTCCTCGAAGTCCAACGGGGTACCAAGGAACAGGGCGCCATCAGCACGGCGTCGGACCAGGTGTGTTTCCCCAGCGAGCTCCCGGACCAGCTCGTACTGGCTCTCAGCCGCATCAGCGGCATTCTGTGCATCGACATCATCCTGCGTGACAAGAGGGATCTGATGTTCGCCACGAGTCTCGGCCATGGTGGAGTTGTCAGTGGCAGAAGTGACGCGTGACAAGTCTCGTTTAGTATAGAATGATGGAGAGGTGGGTGAAAAGACAACCACGATAGACAGGCGTTTATTCGGTAAGTACATAAAAAAGTGAAGAGGGTCCTTTAATGAAGCATAAAGTCTCTTGCTCTTTCATTGTTCCTGCTAGAGCGTCTGTCTATCCCAGCTCGCTCATTTTCCTGCCGGTCTTTGTTCCATGCAACAACCTCGATCTCAGTCGTCTTTATTCTCTTGCCCTCCGGATCCGTGCAAACGTAATGTCAAAAGGCACCTGCTGAATAGCCGCGCATGTCTTTATGGCCTTGCATACCGAGATAAAGTCCGTCACCATCACCGCCGCGAATAAAAGGAGAAGGTGAGAAGAAAAGCCATGAAATTGGCGCAGAACACGACAGAAAGAGAGAGCTGGAGGGAGGGAAAGGGAGAAAGAGAAAAAAGACAAACATAGTTTTTTTCCCCCCAGTCATCATTCATGCAGCATATGTACTTTGCTTAAGTTGTATGCGACACACTGTACCTGCACCCATCCACTCATATTTCCGGCCTGAAGTGATGCCTCGGTCCGTTTTACTTGAGCCCGGGCAGCATTCCATCTTTGAATACTGAGTTTCCTCCATCATTCCTCCATGCTGCACTAACTAGAACTCGCTAGAGCCTCCGGGCGAGGCGGCCGAAAAGAGAATCGTTAGCATGAACGCTGAATTACGAGACAATATGACTACTTCTAGTGCTTGAAAGAAGGTGCGTTTTTATCATGTTTGCAGGTTGTTATCAAACTCTGTAGATAATTACCGGCTAAGCCTCCGGCATCCCTTGAAACTGAGTGATTATGAGCATGACTTGCAGATGCATGTGCTGTACGAAATGTGGACCTCTTTTTATAATTTAATAGTTGCTTCCTGGCCAACGATATAATAAACTCGGCGTCTGACCGCCCAGAGTCCCCTCACGGTGATTTGACGCATTGAATTTTGGAACACGCCCAAGTCCTGCTATTCATCATCACGACCAGTTGATTCACTTCCCACTGCCTACATGGCTGCTTTGACTGTATCGCTCACAGCCCCAAACGGTCAAAAGTATGACCAACCTCTGGGGCTTTTCATCAACAATGAGTTTGTGAAGAGCTCTTCAAGTGCGACCATCACATCCATCGACCCTTAGTAAGTTGAAAGTTGAACAAATGGTTCGCGTCTTCATTCTATTCCAGTCGTGCTAATGTACTCGCCCACCTCCTCCCTCGCAGCACGGAATCGGAGATTGCCACAGTACAGGCAGCCTCTGCCAGTGATGTAGACACAGCAGTGAAGGCGGCACGTACTGCTCTGAAGACGGGGCCATGGAGCACTCTTCCGGGCACAGATCGCGGCATCCTCATGGCAAAGCTGGCGGACCTGATGGAGCAGAACAAAGAGCTGCTCGCTACCATTGATACATGGGATAATGGTAATGAAACGCTCTCCCCTGCAGGAGATGGAGGAGAAGAGGAAGAATGGCACGGAGGCTAATTGTTCATCACCAATATGATTGTAATCTTTTGTAGGAAAGCCATATGCAGACGCTCTGGAGGGAGACATGCCAGAGGCCATCGGAACAATGCGCTATTACAGCGGGTGGGCGGACAAAGTTTTTGGCCAGACCATCTCGACGACCAAGGACAAGTTTGCGTACACCATACGGCAGCCTATCGGCGTGGTTGGGCAGATCATCCCCTGGAATTATCCAATCTCCATGGCCTGCTGGAAACTCGGCCCTGCCCTGGCCTGCGGCAACACCGTTGTGCTCAAGGCGGCCGAGCAGACGCCTTTGAGCATCCTTGTGCTCGGGCAGCTGATCAAGGAGGCAGGATTTCCACCAGGCGTCGTAAACCTCCTCAACGGCACAGGCAAGGAGGCCGGGGCTACTCTGGTCGAGCACCCCCTCGTCGACAAGATCGCCTTCACCGGCTCCACTGCAACCGCTCGCATCATCATGGCCGGCGCCGCCAAGACCCTGAAGAACATCACCCTCGAGACTGGAGGCAAGTCGCCCCTGCTGGTCTTTAACGACGCCGATCTCGACCAGGCCGTCAAGTGGTCCCACCTGGGCATCATGTCCAACAAGGGCGAGATCTGCACGGCGACCTCCCGCATCCTGGTCCAAGAGGGCACATACGATAAATTTGTCGAGGCGTTCCAGGCGCGCATCGCATCGGTCAGCATTCTGGGCGACCCCTTTGACGAGAAGACATACCACGGGCCACAGGTTACGAAACAGCAATGCGAGCGCGTCAAGTCGTTTATCGAGACCGGTCGCGCAGAAGGGGCGACGCTCTTGTGCGGTGGCGAGGGCGGCGACGCTATGCCTGCAAAGGGATACTTTGTGGCTCCTACTGTGTTTACAGATGTCCAGCACTCAATGACCATCTTCAAGGAAGAGATTTTCGGACCCGTTGTCGTTATTGGGAAGTTCAAGACCGACGAGGAAGCGGTTGCCATGGCCAACGATACGACCTACGGCCTGGGCGCTGCCATTTTCACCGAGAACCTCGTCAGGGCCCATCGCATCGCTGAGCAGATCGAGGCTGGCATGGTCTGGGTGAATAGCAGCCAGGATTGCGACCCTCGCGTCCCCTTTGGCGGCGTGAAACAGAGCGGCATTGGTAGAGAGCTGGGCGAGGCAGGGCTAGAGGCTTACACGCAGGCCAAGGCTGTGCACATCAATATGGGCAATAAGATCTGAAGCTGATTTCATGTCTACTTGTGAAATCAAGTAGTTTGTTTCGGTTCATGACTTGGTTTACCATAGGTAGTAGGTACTGTTGACAATAGGTGTTGACTTGACGGTCAAGGCTTTTGGTTAATAAAATGGTATCAAGATTGAGTCTGCCATTTGGTTCTGTTCGGGCCTTTCTTCTCTGGAAAAGCGGTCAGTCAATCTGTTTGGCTTTCAACGCGATCTAACCTTGACTTGTATAGGATCTGGGCGACTATCGTTTGTTTGACAGGAAGGAATAACGACTAACCTGTGAAAGAACTGGCAGGACTCATTATTTGCCCTGCTATCACCATGTCCTGATGAGTGGACCCGTTGTATGAACCTGGTCAAGCTGCTGTTGAACCTCGGACCATTTCTCAAACCATAAAATCGAGACGGATAACCTGTTTCCCCTGAACTATTGCCCCGATGTGTTCCACAGCATACAAAGATAGGGCTCCAAATCAACATCCACCATGCCGAATACTCTAATCAACTTTTCCACCCTCTTTAGTAGCCTTTCTCGAGACAAGGTGGTTGATATCGTGGACCAGTGGTTTCCCCCTAAGCCGACCTACACTGAGACATCTGTGCCACGTCAAGATGGCCGCGTCTTTATCATTACCGGAGGCAACTCTGGCATCGGGCTGGCGCTTGTGAAACTGCTGTACCCTAAAGGTGCCAAGATCTACATAGCTTGTCGGTCTGAAGAGCGTGCCCAGGCCGCCATCAAAGAAGTTCTGGACGAGTACAAGACAGCCTTGAAGGACGACGAGAGCACGGCTGGCCCGCCGGGAAGCATCATCTATATGCATCTCGACCTCAACGACCTCGCCACCATCAAGTCCTCAGCTGCCTTCTTCGCGGAGAGGGAGTCCCGTCTGGATATCCTCTGGAACAATGCGGGCATTGCTGGAAGTCCTGCTGGGACCAAGACCAAACAGGGCATCGAGGGCCACATTGGGGTCAACTGCGTCGCACCACTGCTATTCACGCAGGAGCTGCTCCCTCAGCTGCGCAGTGCGGCGTCCAGTTCACCGCCTGGCGCCACGCGTGTGGTCTGGACGGCTTCTCTCATCATCGAGAGGTTCGCTCCCGAAGACGGCGTTGACCTCGATGCCCTCAACAGGATGAATGTCGAGGGGACAGGGTCGGAAGTGGCATCACGCGACTACGCACAGAGTAAGGCGGGCAACTGGCTCCTAGGCGTCGAAGGGGCTCGCAGGTGGGGCCACGAGACGGAGGCTGGCAAGGCCGATGCCATTGTCAGCGTGGCGCAGAATCCTGGCATGATCACGACGCCCGTGTGGAAACATCAGCCGGGCTGGTTGATGACATTCCTGAGCCCAACCTTTTACCCGGCGCAGATGGGCGCTTACACGATGCTGTACGCCGGATTCTGTGACGAGGTCAGCCTCGAAAATAACGGCGCATATGTCTTGCCGTTTGGACGGCTTCAGCAGAAATCCACAAACGCTGGGATCTTAAAGGCTATTGCGAATGGAAAGGCAAAAGAGTTTTGGGAATGGTGCGAACAGCTGTATGGGGAGCATGCGAAGTGAGCACCGAAATCGTGTCGTATTGTATACATTCATAGCCTCTTCCTTAAATTTGACCGGTCTCATCTGGGCTTGTCGTTTGTTTTCCTCAAGGTCTTTACGTCGGTGTTCGGGCACTTGTGCTGCTCTTTTTCCTCTTTCTCAAGCGCATATAGCCATTGCTATGATTGGATATTGACATTCACACTGATACGTCTTACAAGTTCTTTTCTGGTACCGAGCAAGTGTTTCTGACAAATCACTATTCAAGCAGCGGACGACCAATCACAACCTTCCAGCTGCACTCAATCTCACGACTCTATGCAGGTAGACCAGATTCATTACTCCGTGAGAACGCTGAGAGAGAGCTGGAAAGGTGGCCTGTTGGATATATTATATTGTGAGTAACTGTCACGCCTCACATTACATGGACAAATGACAAAATGATTCATCCATGCAACGCCATTTTCTTAGTCCTTGGATAAATAACGATTTCGTTCCACTGAGAACATGACATGGGTCCTGGGAACTTTGAAGAGTCGCTGCATAATCTAGCTTTTAAAAGTCCTTCTAATTTCTTATATTTTGCATCCTGACCTGTCGATGCAGCACTGCTGCAGTCATTGGAGAGAATCACTCAGTATAGGAAATCCGGCGATTCTAGAGACAATATATATGGACAAACGAGCTACCGTGACTCGAGTCGACTGGCTTATGTGGGCTTGAGCTTTCTATTTGATGAGTATGTCCAAATAAAATTTATGTTTGCATCATATTACAACAGGTCATTGTTGTGCAATGATGGGCCTGTTTGCTGTTTCAAAACGTCAACTCTTAATCAGTCATAACCCACTCTGAATTACAGAAATTATCAAGCAATTGCTATTATAGGTGCTGAACTTGGCTGGCGGATATCGCCAGTTTTAGAAGTCTCGATAGTAAGAGGCCGAGATTATACCTCGACTGTGCGTCGCGTTGCAATGAAGCACGCTCCTCATTCTTCATGGCCAATTCCAGCCTAATGGAAACGTTACCGCCGAACAATACTACACAGTAAAAGAATACCGACCACTATATAGCCGTCTCGTACAGGATAACCAGTATGATGGTATGCACTTCCGTATGACAATACCAGCCCAACCGATTGAGACCTCGGTAATCCGACAGCGAATGCTGCAGGAATGATCCGAGGCCCCCACCCAAAGCTTTTCTTTTTAATGGTGGGCGAATAGTCAGTTTTTTCCCTCGTGAGTGTCTGCATGTAGCTATATAGGGGCATCTGCAAAAGGAGATACAGATGGGGTTACAAGAACGAGTTTTAGAGAACAGTGTGATCTTTTCTATCTCTTTCCTTCTACACTATGTGTCTATCAATGTGTATGAAAACACCTCAGCATAATTAAAAGTATACGGACCCATTACCTGGGAGCAATTGTCCTGCCGGTCAACCGATCTAGCACCCAGCTCACAACTACCAGCACTCGCTGTCTCCATGTTCGCGTCCACAGGAAATTCTTGCTTCTCCACGCGACCCAGGCCTCTGCTCCAGTATAGTCATTCTTTCCAGCAATCACGCCGTCACTGTGTCCCAGATACGCAACAATCGGTGTCTGCTTGTATTCGAAAGGGCCAACCTTGCTCTCCTCAAACTCCGCGTTCATTGCCGTTGCAAGCCACTTCCCTTTCTGGCATGCAACCTCGGCGGTTGTCGGAAGGCTTGAGCCCTCGACATCTGCAGCATCACCGAGAGCAAAGACATCGGGCATGATGCCGTCCTTGTTAGCCTTTAGTCGGAGAAAATCATCCGTCAGCATCCGTGGCAGCCCATTCTCAGATTTCTTGCATCTGAGGTTCTCCACAAGCGGAGTGACCTTGTTCCCCGTGCTCCAGATCACTGCGCCGCAAGGGATTCTGCCCAGCTCCTTGGTGTAGATGGCTTTGCTGTCCACCTTTTCGATGTGGCTGCCGGTGACCACTTCAACGTCTCTCCTGTCGAAGCTGTCCATGGCATACTCCTGAAGGTTCTGATCAAAGCCGCCCAGCACATTGGGTGCAATATCGTGGATCGAGATGCGCACATGTTTCTTGACGTGTGGGTAGAGCCTGGCAAAGTCCCCGTGGAAGAGGTCAGAGAGTTCGCTTGATATCTCGACGCCAGTCGGCCCTGCTCCGACAATCACGAAATGGAGGATGTCTCGGACTATATTCGAGATGATTAGTACCCGATCATATAAGCAATCGCATAAATATCGGGAGAAGAAAGAAAGAAGAAAAAGGAAAGAGACAGATAGAGGGCAGGGGGGGTGCGTAATTATGACTTACTCCGCTCTCCGGACAGACCAGGAATTGAAGCCATTTCAAAGCAATCACGAATGCGGGCTTGAATTGCCTTGGCATCCCGTGCTGTACGGACAAACATGGCGTTTTCTGCAACACCTGGGGTGTCGAATGTGTTGTTGGTGCATCCTGGTGCCAGAATGAGATAGTCATAGGGCAGGTCGAATTGTTGTGGCGTGGTGTCGGCTACTTTGTCGAAGGCCGGCATGCACTTGCAGGTCTTGGAGTCGAACTCGATGTCCTCCACGCTGGCTTTGATGTAGCGAACATCTCGAGCCTGATGACGAATCGAGGCTTCCACAATACTATAACCGGTCAGAACATGTGTTATGAGATTTTCCCCCTTCCGTTAATGACAGGTCTCATAGAATCGATCTTCACGAACCTGAAGTCGTAGAGACCGCAAGTTGCGCTCGCTAGCAGCGGTGTGTAGGGAGTTGTTTCCTCGGGAGAGACAATCGTGATCTTGAACTTGTGCTCATCCAGAGCAGTCGACAGAGTGGCCCCAGCCCAGCCAGATCCCACAATGACTACCCCTTTTCTGTTGGCTCGTTTGGCTGCATAAGGCATGGCTGCGACGACACGCCTGCGTGCGAATCCTAACATAAAAATATAGAGGAAGCTCAAAGGATATCAGTAAAAAAAAAGAGAGAAAACTAAGAGAACTTGCTTAGCAGGATACTGTATGAGAAGATATCTAAGTGGAAAAGGAATTGGATCTGGAAAATTGCTTTTCTTCTCATAGTAATTCTTGTAACTTCAGGTGAATGATGCGACTTGGTACATTAATTATGCTGTACACGCCATTATTTCAGACTGAACGTTGCGCCCAGGCCAAAACCCGTGGACGCACATAAGAAAAGACGGCGTCATCGATACTTGCCAGTTGCAGGGGCACTCCTTGGCCTCCCAGGTTTTCGTACCGGCTCAAGGACCATTCTCGGAAATGGTTCGGTATAGTACATATTGAGGTCTGTCGTGCCCTGTTCCTGTTGCTCTTCTTTCGAAGGTCTGTCTGTAGCGAATTGCAGTAGCTGCTGACCAATCTTGTCCTCTCAGCCGAACGAACGATGATGTTTAGAGCAGAGGCGAGGTTCGGTACTTGTCGCGGATCAATTCAGGAAAACCCGGTCGCCTGGAAACTCCCGTTAGATTCTCCCCAGGTTTGTTACTTAGCGCCGGCCACCTCCGCGAACTCGGGAATCTGGGCTCTTATAGTCGTGCCTTGGGTATGAAGAGAAATTCAGTGTGGATTCGAGCTCATGGAAAGTAGTGTAGTAGTGGGACAAAAGTCAATAGCAGTGGCTGAGGTACTAATAGACAGACCTTGTAGACGATTGAAACAAGGCCCCAGACATAATCTTCCCGCAGAAAGGCCTGCTTGGTATATGCTGACCCGGTTTGGCGGTCGTGTATCCTTTAGGAGTACTTGGATACAGAGACAATAGAAAGAAAGAGGCAAGAATTGGAGTTTGAGAAAGGGAATGGCAGAATAACAACAGGCCGGTAGTGATGTTGTGTACAGAGGTGCTTGAGTACACCAGCAAATGATTTCAAGGGTGTGAAAATATTACCCAAGCTGCCATTACTTCCAGGTTTTGGTTATATGAACTCCTGAACTCGTGGCGCGCTGTATTCAGAAAGCCATTCTTGATTTCGTCACCTTCTTATTACTTCATCAAAATAATTTGGAATGATTGAGTGAAAGAACAAAACAAAGAGTGGAATTAGAAAACTTAAATGCAGTATGCGATCATTTGCGCTCCATAGACAATGCACGCCTTCCACCCCGCACTCTTGCAGACGGTCTCTGAGACCTTATTTCCCGCTTGGCAGCTGTTACTCCTCGCGTTCTTTGAGTAGCACTCAATCATCTTACACCTCAGAAGCTTCTCTGGTGCTGACCTTGTGCGTACTTGAAATCGATCTTGTTACACCTCTTGCCATCACTACAAGTACTCAGTTCGCAGTGCGTGCAGCCAAGGCATCATCTACAAAGTGAAAATCTTCCATGACGTCAGCAGAATTCGACACGGCCAGTCGCCCTGCAGCCGAAGGGAAATCGCACGCTGGGCCACCGCCATCGACCTGTTTCACCTGTACGCGTCTCAACTCCACAACTTTTCTTATTGTTGAAGATGACCAATGGAGCGAGTGCCCCTTCATATATGCCAAAATTCATGCCTCTGTCATCGTCCTTGTTGACACTGGCTGTGGCGGCGCGGCCAAGGATCCATCTGTCGAGCTGAGATCACTCCGCCGCTTCATCGAGACGTACCCAGTCGAGGACAATGAGGGCCAGCCGCTTAACCCTGAGGGGCAGAGAGACTATGCCGTCGTGTGTACGCACTGTCACTATGATCATATCGGTAAGCACTTTTCTCCCTGCGTTTTCCTTGTTGAAAAATGTGAGAGTTGACCCGTTGTGCTTGAACAACCTCGCCCCCTCCCGAAAAGGTGGTATAGAGCAGTTCACAGACACTCCTAGATCGTCGATATGGGCCAGCGCAAACGAAAAAGGCTTTATTCAAGATGACCTGCCCAGCAACTCCCTATGTCGCTTCGTCGGAATGGACACACCCAAATACACGGTTACACATTGGGCGGGCGACGGAGCGACAATGAGACATGAGGACGGCAGAGAATCCCATGATCTCGGCCTCATCATATATCACACTCCAGGCCATACGCCAGATGAAGTCGCGATATGGGACCCTCAAGAAAGAGTTCTTTTCGTGGGCGACACCATGTATGAATGGGCGCCAATCATTTTCCCACCTGGCGGGGCCAACCTCCACAGCTACACCTCGACCCTCTTCAAGCTGAGGGATCTGATCCGCAGCTGGAACGCAGCCGGCTCTGGTGAAGGAGATAGAGTTAGAATAGCATGTGGACACATCACCAGTACTGTTGACGCTGCTGATTTCGTGGGACAGGTCGAGCTCTTCTTCAGCAAGGTGAAGAGGGGTCTCGTTGAACCACAGGATGAGGGAGATGTTCGCGGGATCCCTCTCGTGAAGTATGAACGGGAAGATGGTAGGATCTCGTTCCTGGGCCCCAAACGTCTCTTTGACGACGCACGAGTTGACAAGTGTCCGGTCTGAACCTTGGAAAGGTCTGCACGGAAAGAATGTTGTCTACAATGATACATTATTAACAAACAGCAATGATGATACTGCTATTGTTGGCCCCTTCTTTGCAGCTCTTGATCCACGTTTCCGAGTTTGAGAAAAAGAAAATCCGCCAATGAATGCTCTGGCTTGTTGAGAAATTGTCTGGTAATTACTGACTTGCCACTTGCCACACGGTCATGCTCTGTGCCCACCGCCATCATCTTCATCTTCGTCCTCGTCTGAAACGGCACTTTCCTCTATTGCAGACACATGGCCCACAAGCACGTTCTCGACATGAACCTCTGCATCGCGCGTCCCTGCCATGTTTCCTTCTCTCGGCACCCACCACAGCTGCACAGCACCCAGGAGGGCGACGGCTGCACAACTACCCCAGGCGGCGGCGCTACCACCAAAGTCGTAGACAACGCCCACCAGCGGCGAGCTCACAGTTCTCGCCGCGCAGACGGCGCTCATGGCAAGGCCGTTGACCCGCCCGAGGACGAGCGGGGAGGGTGTGGCGTTTTTGAGCAGGATGAGGGCACAGGGTGTGGCGATGATGCCGAGGAGGTTCTGCAGGACCATGGAGGCGTATATCCCAGCTGGTAAAAGCCAGGACTCATCAGAGGCGGCGGCGGTATTGGTGTCACCGCCGTCGTCATCAACAAGGCTGGGCCGCAGGAGAGAGAGAAAAGGCATGATGATGTAGCAGATGGGATAGAGCAAGGTAGGTAGAAGGAAGGAAAGCCAGACGCCAGCCTTTTCGACAAAGATGGGGAAGATGACTCCCTGACAGAACAGGGCGATGAAGCCATTGACAGCTAGATAACCACCAACATCGTGAAGGCTGAACCCCATGCCTCCCACTAGATCCAGACGAGGATGAGGTCCAACGGCGTTGTAGGAGGGGGCGTCTAGGAGATAAATGGGCAGGATGGCACCGAAGGCCATCTGGTGGAAGGCGGCTATTACAAGGGTGATGATGAGCATGATGACGGAGAAATTGAACGCCCTCTGGGTCGTCTTATCATTTTGATGGTGATTGTGTGCCGATTGCTGGTCCCGTTGGCCTCGTGCGTCTTGTGATGAGTCGTGGAGGTCTGGACGCACGCTGATGGAGTGGATCGTGCCAAAGGAGTTGCGACGAAGGTCGAACCGCTGATCTGTAGCGGTCGGCAGTCCCTCCTCACTGAAGAATGGTCCACCTCGCCGCCGTATGCTCTCGGTGATGGACTTTGACTGGCTGACGGCGCGGACAAGAGGAGTAGTCTCGTCATCGTCGTCAACGTCAACGTCAATTTCGTTGTCGTCATCGTCTGCGTTTCCAACTGTGCCAGGAGACGACCGGTGGTGCTTCTGTGCCGTGGTGGTATTCTTCGTCGTCTTCCTGGTCTTATTTTTGAAGCGAGGGTTGGTTTCCTCAAGGAAGAATATACCCTGGATGACGGCGGCGACGATGACAACCACGGCCACCAGGTTCGGGAGGAGATATGGATACTGGCCAAACAGGCCATCCTCCGGAAAGATGTCTGGGTAGAACTTGGCCGGCTGGGCAAGGAAGCCTCCCATTGCAGAGCCGATGATGGAGCCCAGAAACCACACGAAAGGCTGCACAGCATAGGCCTTGGGCTCGTGCTGTGGCTTGTCCATGACCATTTCGGCGACCATAGTCTGCATCACAGAGACGTTGCCGTTAAGAGAGCCTCCGACGAACCTGGCAAGCAGCGCCACCCAATACTTTTTGGCCAGGCCGAACAGCAGGCTCGAGATAGCCACTCCACAGAGTCCAAACAAGACCACTGGCTTGCGTCCATAGCGATCTGATATCGCGCCCCACATCATGGCAGTGAGGGCCTCAGCCACGGCGTACGCAGAGACGAGCAGGCCGGCATAGAATGACGCGTTGATGTCGTTCCCATTGAGGTCTTGGACCATCACGTATGTGTACGCGAGGATCGAGTTGAACGCGATGGGCTCCGAAAAGCGGCATATCGCGAGGATGGTAAGCTGATAGGTTGGGAACGCATCATCGTCGACGACATTGTCGTGGTGGTGATGGTTGTGGGGGTCGGCCTGGACTGATGGTCTTTGTCCATCTTGGGCATGGTCTCTGCGATGGTCATGATGAGGCATTCTCTTTTAGCAAAGCAAACAGTGCGTGTGAGAGGGGAAGAGGAGGGGAAAGAGATCAACCTCCACTCAGAGGATTGGCCGTTGTTGACCCAAATTGGAGGAAACGAGAGGCAGGAAGTTTCTATTATAAATTTGTGTATTTGATAGTCCTCGAGTGTGTTGTAAAAAGATAAACATGGGCAGAGAGATAAATACTATCAACAATTTGGAAGTAGATCGGTTTTTTTTTTTGGTTTTTTTTTAAGTAGAATATTATAATGTTATGAGACAAAAAGCTTGCAAGACTTTATTGCATTCTCGCCTCCTCAGCAGCGCCTTGGTCCACCACCAGTTTTGTTGGAACCATCATTGAGGGGGGTGGGTGTGTGAGAAAGGCACGACTCGCGGAGAAATACACACAAGTACAGTGCATTAAAAGCAGAGGGCCGGTACAGTAAGAGGCCATGATTGGTTGGCGAATTTGCATGGCACGGTCAAGACGTCCCGTATAGCCGAACTTGATGCGTACGAACGTACTAATGAAGAGAGATGGCACGTGGAATTAGTACGAAGATTACCCGGTCACAAGATTATAAATGAGAGACAAAAAGGAAGGGAGATCAACAAGCCTGCGATGAAGGGGGATGGACTGGAGGGAGTGGGACGTTTGTCAGATTCCTCCTTTCCCAGCGGTGTGCTCAAGGCACGATGTGATTGATTCATCAGAGCAGGGGGAGGATGCACACTGCACAGTGATAAGGACTACTAATGTTATAGTGCTATACTGCCGGTAGGGTAGCAATGTACCCAATGTGACATGGTTTCTCGATGTTCGTCCCGGGATTTTTGATACCGAATCTGGACCCACGGTTTCTTTCGAACGTCAGCCTGCCGGAGCCGACCTCGGGGATTCATGATAAGTGAGATAACAACTGACCAGCATTCACACGTCGGTAGGTCCTCTAGGTACTTGAAGTAAATATACATGAGTTTTGTTTCTTCGTCGTCTCTCTCTTGTCACAACACCCCGCCTCTCGTTAAATCTGCTGTGTCGAAGTAAAGATGGCCAACAAGATGGAGTACAAAACCGCACACCAATCACCACCACATGCACCGCCAGTCAAGGTCATCAAGCCCAGGCTGATTATTCATGGAGGGGCCGGCAACATCAAGCCGACCAATTTGACGCCTGAAAGGTACCAGGCCGTTCGAAAATCCCTGCTCGGCATGGTCAGTCCCAAGTCTTAAAAAGAACATAGAGAGAGAGAGAGAGCGGAGAAAAAAAAAGATGAGAAGTAGTAGTACTGGTGAAAAGAAGACCTCATGACTGATCTCTGTGGTGCAACTCCAGATCGCCAAGACCCACGGGTACATGTTCACACCCAGGTCAGCCTCGTCAGCCTCATCAGTCTCGTCCAGGCCGGTTTTGCCCTCTGCTCTCGAGGTGGCCACCTATGCTGTCACCCTCCTCGAGGATGACCCCCTGTTCAATGCTGGCAAGGGCGCCGTCTTCACGCGCGATGGCATTCAACAACTCGAGGCAAGCGTCATGGTCTCGCGAGGCCATGCTAAGAGAGCAGCCGGGGCGCTGGGCCTGCGACATGTCAAGAACCCTATCCTACTGGCGCGCCAGATACTCGAGCACGGGGAGGACGACCTGTGGGGTAAGAAAGGAGACAAGGGACAGCCGAGTGCGGCCTCGGACCATTGTTTCGAGCCTATAGATGTGTCGGCACCCTCGGCCCAAGGCCATACCTTGTTGTACGGTGCAGTAGCCGAGGCCCTTGCAGAACAGTATGGTCTCGCGTTGGCCCCAACCGAGTACTTCTTCACGCAGCAGCGCTGGGACGAGCACATTCGCGCGCTGGAACGAGAGAAGACCGGAGCCCAGACCCTCGCGACATGGAGTGCAGACGAGTACCTGCCCCAGGGCACCACAGGCGCGGTGGCTCTGGACTCGGAAGGAACAGTGTGCTGCGCCACCAGCACAGGGGGTCTGACGAACAAGCTGACGGGTCGGATCGGGGACACACCTGTGCCGGGTGCCGGATACTGGGCCGAGGAGTGGACGGAGAAGGGCGACCCGACGAGGTCGACATCAAGCTTCTGGGACAGAGGCATGGATCTTGTACGAGAGCCTGGGGCGGTCCTGGAATTTGCCGGTGCAATCAAGGGTTGGATGGCTGACTGTCTGCCGACTCCCTTTGTGTATTCGCCCTTGATGTCGTCGTCGTCGTCGTCTCATCCTCCCCTTGCTCCGAGCGGGCTGACCACCACTCGGTCTTTTGCAACGTCGGGAACTGGCAACGGAGATTCATTCCTGCGGGTCAATGCTGCTCGGACGGCTGCCGCAATTGCGCGCTGGAAGCCGGTCCCTTCCGTTGTGGCCCTGACGGAGGTCACAGGCCCTGGTGGGGAGCTGCAGCGAAGTGCAGGAGATCGGTGGATGGTGACTGGCGAGGGCGAGGGGGGTATGATTGGCATAGAGAGCGTTGTTGTGAGAAACGGTACTGGCCACGTTGTTGAGACGCGATCGCAGGTCATCCAGGACCACAATTGTCCTGGCATGTTCCGCGCCTGGCTCGACGATCATGACAAGGCCATCTTTCAGGTGTGGCACGACGGTGCAGAAGTGGAACACCTGGGCTTCTATGGAGAGAATCGGTGCGAAGAGACCAGGGCGTGGCTTCCGGAAAAGACGTTTTTCGTAGACTCGTGAGCGTAGAGACCAGCGAGGCTTGTCAGAACTTCTTTGAAACTCGAAAATGAATAAACATAGATATATAAATATATGGTGGTGGAGTGCGCCAAGGCGGAGGTATTATTGCGTCTTGGCCTGATATCTCGGTGGTCGCTCTGCTCATTCCTCTTCAGTACGTTACCATGTAACGTGAGCCTTGCTGACCTGACTGAGACCAATGTCTAATGCTACAAGAATAATGCGACGCCCTCAATCATACCCCCAAGGATCTATGCAAAGATCATGACCAAGTTCTGTAGAAAATACATGGGGCTTTGCCCCAGACTGAGGAAGGGGCGTATCTCGATGGAGTAGAGAGGTTGTTGTCGTAACTTTCAGCGTTGCTCGTTGCTCGTTCATACAATCGCCGCGTCGTTCGCTGGAGGGGCTTGTGGTACCTGCAGCAGGGTCAACGTCAGATGTGGGATTCCCACAGAACAGAGCTGCTATAAAGGATGAGACAGATGCCTCTCTTGGTCATGACTTGCCTCTAGCTTGGTACTGCCCGCCATCATCTTGGAAAACGCGATGCCCACACCCTCGATGACTGCCAGTAACACGGCACAGCCGATGGCACCGTTTCTGGCTGCCTTGTATCCTCCACGGATGGCCAGAGAGCCACCTGTGAAGAAGCCAGCAATGATGGCATTGTACGGATCCTCCTTCTTGCGGACGCCCTTGACGGCACAGTCGAACGTGGAAAAGAGACCACCCCAGACGCCAAAGTTACCCCCCAGCACAGGTGCGCGCATCTTGACGGCGGTGATGGAACCTATCCGTCGCTCGCCGTAGGGAGAGTTTCTGAAGCCCTTAATACCGTGCCATATCGTGCCACCGATTGCCTGTTGGACAGTAAAAGCAGGCAAGGTCAGCCAGGGCAGATTCCCCAGGAACAAGTTAGAGGAGAGTATATGATAAGTGGTAACATACACCCATACAGAAAGCACCACCAAAGTCATTCAGGATGACCCAAGGACAAGGGTCGCGTGTGTGATCCATGGTGGGTGACCGGAGGAGGGCTGTCTAGGTGATGGAATGGATCGCCTGGCGCACACGTCCCAGGCGATGTGTGAAAGCAGGTACTTGAGCACTGGTCGATGGATCCAACAATGCCTGTGCTAAACAGATTATGATGGTTTTGGAGGAACCACGAGGCTATCGACACAGTGTTTGTTGTATTGACTGTCGTCTCGATGGGGGTTGTCACCGACAGTGATGGTATTGAGTGGGGGTTCTTTTCAGATGTTGAAGATGTGGAAACAACAGACAATAGATTTGGTGACCTCAGAGTCGCAAAGAAATTTGTTCGCTGTAGCCAGGATCTGACGAGATGTTAGCCTGCCGGGAGGCAAGAGTCTCACCCCTGCCTTGACATCCCCACTGATTGGTCCAAGCTCTTGGCCCCTGCCTTGCCTTCTTGTCCCCCAACCTTGTCCCGCAAAATGTGGGCCCAGCTGGTTGTATCCTGTAAATGACCATCTTAATGGAAGGCGCTATGTTGCTCTGCAGAAACACCATTAAAAAGCATTAGCTGTGTTTGGACAGAATATCAAAACTGACGAGATGTTATGGGAGTTCTGCATAGTAACAACAAGCTGGTCATTAGGATTACTAACCCCACACAACTGCCCTTTGCTTGATGATGACAATCAGAACGAACACATATATACAAGTTTGCACATTTGAACACCCAGCGGCAGCATATAGGCGGTGCCTTGAAAGGATCTAGAAGTAGGTTTGTTTTGGGCCACACCACCTGAGATCCTGCCCTCGTACACATAAGCATACAGAAGGGCAAATTCAATGTCGAGGCTAAAGCTGGAAGCTGGTCGGGCATGTCTGTGCAGGGCTTAGATTTACTCAAGGTAAGAAGGGGGAAGAGGGGGGGGGGGGAGGCTGCCACCATGCGCTTTGAGAGACAGGGACAGACAAAAAGAGGGAGCAGAATATTGCTCAGACCTTGTAAATCTCTCGTCAATGGGATGTGATGCCACTTGCCTGTACTCTTCGTACCTACACAGGCAGCTCAGCTAAGAGGATCCATACTGACACGAAAGAGAATGGACCTTTTATGGCCTTCAAAGGGAAAGCCAACAGAGGATGAATGCCCGAAAGTTGAAGGCATCGACCAGAAATGGAAAAACAACGTTCTAGTGATCTCGGCGGTCGTTTTCCCCCAATTCGCCTTTGTCAAGGCGGTCAGCCACAAGTCCGGTACCGCGAAGGATATATCGCAGTGACAAGTCGGGCCACTGCATTTGGTTGGTAGCACTCGGGCATTGGGACCGGACTGCGTGATGCCATTGCGCCGGGACAGTGCGTCATTTGTAAGGAAGAGCTCCGATCTGGCTGCTATTCTATGCAGGTCTCTGCCTCGGTGCCCCTGGCTGGGGTTACACCAGGGAAGAAAAAGAGAGGAGAAAGAAAGGCGAAAAAATAAAAATAAAAAATGGCGGTGGGCCAGCTGAAGCCTGACCTGCTGCAATCCGAAATGAGTGTTTTGATGATGCGATGGCGATGACCGAAGACGGCTGAACATAATAAAAAAGCAGTCCATGCAAGGCCTCGTCCGCGCGGACGAGTTAAAAAAGAGACCTAGCCTCCCTCCCTTTCGCTCTCTCTTCCTTAGACTGTATATGATCTGTCCATCCGAGGTTGATTTATTTGAGCCTTCGCTGATTGGGTTTTCAACGACTCGACACACACGACTTTCCGCATGCTTATCCAAGCGGTGGAGGCTTTTCCATGATGACCCCTTTCCACCAGCACGGCGCGGCACCTATTCCCACGCCACCAGCTTCAGAGATTGGGGACGCAGGAGGATCTGAAGACTGCCTTGGTTGTAGAAAGATTCAGGAGACGGAAGCTAGGAGATATGGGCAGCAGCAACATCATAAACTCGTGGATGGTAAGTCTGTTGATGTGTTTCCTTCAGCCCTTTCAGAGAGCACGCGACACACAAGTGTGCGTGTGTGTGTGTGTGTGTGTGTCTGTGATTCAATGCAGCTTCTAGTGAAGCATCCCCTGAGGGCCGCTCCCTAAAACCCCTACCCCCACGCGGGCTTTAGCGTGACACCGTTCTGGTCCGGCGCTGGGGCACCCCCTAGCCAGACTATGCTACCAAGGTGCTGCAGCATCAAGATGGAGGGTTCAGTGGATCTTCAGCCCCAGATAACCCCGGGTCTCCCTATCCCTGCCTAGTCCCCTATGGCGCTCAAGAGGTCAGAGTCAGCTGCGCTCTAACACCTGCCGCAACATACTGGACAAGCCTAGTCGGTTGATTGACCTCGAATTGATATTCACGTCACCCAAAAATGCCTTTGCCAGCTTTGTGAACTTGTGCTTTGTTTCTTCTTCCCCTTCCTGCGTACGCACTGCCCTATTCACATATTCCCAGAAACCATGGTGGGCTGTGTACTCGACGCTCGGCCCCATTGCATCACCGCTACTATGTGAAAAGGTCCAGTGGGCCTAGGCTGGCGGTGGCGTCATTTTGGACGATGAGAGAAGACGGCTCAATATCCATCAACTTCTACCGAATGTCCAGCCCACCTCGGAAGACTGTCTTTCTACGGACGAGGGAAACATCCCAACCCTCCGTCTTTCTCTCTCTTCCTCCTCTGATGTCCTAATCGGCCACGCTTCATTTACCTTTGGCCTCGAGACCGTCGTTAATCCGATCTACTCTTCAGCTCCAGCTTCCAAATTCATCGCCCACACCGACACCGACATCATCATCCGTGACGCGGATGTGTCTAGCAGCGTCATGACCTCCTCGCTCAAGTCATCCCTCCACACGGGCATAAACAGCTCGCCGCAGTCCCACGATGATCTATTCAATGCTCCTCAGCGGATACAAGAGCTCAAACATGACGAGACCGTCCTGACCCTCGCCGTCAGCGACAAGTACATCTTCGCTGGCACTCATACTGGAGAGATTTTTGTCTGGTCGCTCGCCACCTTTGAGCTTGTCAAGCGCTTCCAAGCCCACAAGCGTCACGTCCTGTGGCTCTATCTCTCCGACCCTGCCTCCCAACCTGCTTCGACTCCTGCCGCCACCAATGACACCAGCCCCTCTTCGTCCACCCCGCCAGCTGAGATATTATCCAGGTCCATATTGGTTTCCAGCGGCGGAGACGCCTTGGTCTCCGTGTGGTGCCCAAAGACATTCGCACGTCTCTACGAGATTTACTGGCCGGATCACATCGGCGACGTCTTCTCGTGCGCCTACTCGATCCAGCAGGACACCGTCTACCTAGGCGCACAGAACACCTCGATCCAATGGGTTAAGCTGAGCGACCCCAGCCGCCGGGTTCCTCACGACAATCCAAACCACCCAGACCAGCGCATAGACACTTTCTTCGACTCTAAGGCCATCGGAGGAAAGAGCACACCCCGAAAGAGAGACGAGAGGGAGGCCTTGATCCCCCCAGCGAACGAGACTCTCGAGGTCTACCGCTCATCCATCGGAAACCGTGCTCATTCCGGCTTTATCTACAGCATGTTCATCGCCAAGGGCCCTACCGTCCTCGTGGACCCTGACGAAGAGGTCCTGATCACTGGCGGCGGTGAGGGGCGCATCAAGCTATGGCAGATCAAACAGGATGAAAAATATGATGGCATGGAGGAGTGGGAAGCTTGGGAGCACCGCGAGATCATGTGTCTCGGCGAACAAGACGCACAGTCTGTATTCCACATCGCCATTGACGGATCATTTCTCTATAGCGGCAAGAAGAGAGGCATTATTGAGTTGTGGGACCTCGATACCAAGCAGAAGTTGAGGGTTATCAAGGACCACCGAGGCGAAAACGATCGCTATGGCGACATCATGTCCCTCCAGATGGCCTGGGGCTACCTTTGGTCCGCAGCCACAACTGGAACGGTCGCAGTAAGTGTTCAAGCCATACGCCTTTGTACGGCCTTTAGCCCCGGCTCTCCAGCCAGAATTACTAACGACCTGAGCGCAGAGACACAGTACCGTCCACTCCAGAGCTTCCGAGAAGGTCAGCCAGAAGTATCGGTGCCTCTCTCGCTGGCAGGCACACGAGGGCAAGATTCTGTCGTCGGCGTGCACCACCTACCAGGGACACAACTACTACATCACTGGTGCTAACGATAACAAGCTCAGCGTGTGGCGCGTGGATGGGATACAGGAAGAGGCCGAGGACAACCCAGACGAATCCGAGCGTACCATGCTTTCATCGTTACGGGAGTTCGTCTCGTACCGGACCGTTTCCGCCCGCCCAGAGTTCGCCGAGGAATGCCGCCAGGGAGCCAGCTTTTTGTGCAACCTCTTCAAGCGGCTGGGCGCCCAGGTGAACATGCTCTCCACAGAGAAGCTGCACAATCCTGTCGTCTGCGCCGTCTTCAGCGGCAAGCTGGAGCCCGCCGAACGGCGTAAGCGCATTCTTTTCTATGGCCACTACGATGTCGTTCCGGCAGACCGTGACGGCAAAAGCAAGTGGGCCACGGACCCTTTCCAGATGGAGGGCATCAATGGTTATCTTTATGGCCGTGGCGTCAGTGACAACAAGGGCCCCATCATGGCAGCGCTCTACGCCGTGACCGACCTATTGCAGGCTCAGCAGCTCGACTCCGACGTCATATTTCTCATCGAAGGCGAAGAGGAGTCCACCAGTCGCAACTTTCGTGAGACTATCCGGAAAAACAAGGATCTGATTGGAAATGTGGATTACATCCTTCTTGCAAACAGCTACTGGATCGACGATGAGACGCCGTGTCTGACTTACGGCCTGCGTGGTGTTTTGCACGCCACTATCTGCGTCGATAGCGCCTACCCAGACCTACACTCCGGTGTGGATGGCAGCCACATGCTTGACGAACCGCTTGCGGACCTTATGCAGGTGCTGACGTCGCTCAAAGGGCCACGAAACAAGATTATGGTCCCACACTTTTACGATGCAGTCCTGCCTCTCACGCCAGATGAGGAGGCTCGCTATGAGGAAATTGTCAAGATCCTCAGCCGCCGCAACCCCGAAAGCGGCACTGTCCAACAGCTTAAATCGAGTCTGATGGCACGGTGGCGCGAGCCTAATCTAACGATTCACGGGACCAAGGTCTCGGGGGTGGATGAAAGTGTTGTCAGTAGTCATGCGAGCGCGACCATCTCCTTCCGCATTGTGCCGGACCAGCAGGTCGATGACATTGTTGCGTCCTTGAAGGAATATCTGCGGGCCCAGTTTGCAGAGCTTGAGAGCAAAAATACCCTGACCATCAAGATCGATAATAAGGCTGAGCCATGGCTGGGAGACCCAAACAACCAAATCTTCAAAACGCTGGAGGAGGCTATCATCAAAGTTTGGGGTCTGTCTGGACCGGCGAATGGCTCAGGAGCAGGCAGAGGCGAGGACGGTGGCAGGGCGGACAGCAATAGCCCAGAGCGGGATGCTGCTCATGACGCTACAGATCCAGAGGCTGGGCACGAAACGACTGGGCTTCCTGCCAAGGGCAAGAGGCCACTGTATATTCGTGAGGGCGGCTCGATCCCGGCCATTCGCTTCCTCGAAAAGGAATTCGGAGCCCCCGTTGCGCATTTGCCTTGTGGGCAAGCAACTGATTCAGCACACTTGGAGAATGAGCGCATACGGTTGTTGAATCTGTTCCGAAGCAGAGAGATCTTTGGCGAAGCATTTCGCAAGCTTTGATGAGCAACGTCACCAAACACAAGCCTGGTCGCCCCCCCCCCCCCCGGGGCGGGCTATGCCAGTATTTTGTTTCTGCGTATCACACCCGTGTTTTTGGTATCTCTGATGCATATGTACGGAGTAGAGCGTTTTGGGATCCCCCCCCCTTGTTCATTCCGGCTCTTAGAAAAAACATTGACAATATAATGATACCCCACTGCCGCGTTACTGTGTGGGCTTATTTTGAATGAAGTTATGGTGTTATTGAACACACACAAACACTGCAGCACCACTTGTATCATAGTGCCATGACAATTATTCACGCCACGCATGATCGTCTCAGGTTCGCATTCTGACCCAACTCCCCTTCCTTCCCTCTACATCAGCTTTACGTATTATTCTTCTCTCCTTCGCCATTAACACCTAGTCCCTGTTTACCCAGTACAGGCTGTTGAAATGACGATGTATTGCTCCCAGACATTAAAGGAGAATATTGTGAGAAGAGCATGTCTGCGTTGGGAACTATTCTGTCGAAATCATCCCAATCGAAATCGTTGAAGGGGTCCATGTCCATGTTTCCGAGACCCGTATCAAGCTCGCTTGGAGGATCTGCCTGACCGATAGCAGTCTGCACTGGATGCATACTGTCCCTGGGATTTGGTAGCTGAGCAGATCCGTACCCTGCTGGATCTGTGAATGCGTTGACAGAGGAGGCCGTGGAATCCCGAGGTTGCGCCGTCCCAAAGATATCATTGTTGTTATAGGGTCCTGAAACCGTAGTAGGCGGTGGTGGTATGGTGTAGGCCTCTGGCGAGGAGAAAAACTCGAAAGGAAGCTCGAGCAACAGAGGCGACATGGGTCCGTTGAACCAGGTCTCGTCGGTGTTTGACAGGAAGTGGTCAAGTTCTGCCGGAGCACCGCAACCATTGTCAGGCGAGGTTCCAGCGCATGAAGACCCCGAGGACTCGCCGCTCAGGGGTCGACTCGGTTCTCGTGTTGGCCTGTCTTTCTCCAGCAAGGCCTTGAGCTCATGGTACCAAGGCTCGATTCTTGTCGTCAGGGCGTAGAGCCAAAGCGAGGAATATCGATAGCGTCCTCCGGCAGCTGCAACTGCGAGCCGCCTCTTGAGGGCCGCGATATATGAGTCCACCCCAAGCGCCTCGATGTTGATAATGTTGTATTTTTTGGTCTTGAATATCTCATGGGTCACAAAGAGCAGGAAGCGGAGGGCATAGAAAATCCTGCTGTATGGGAAGGCGCCGAGACGCCGGAAGATGTCTGGAGGCGTGGTCGAGTTGAAGTCGTTGGACTCGTTGTGGATTGTCACGACATCGAGACAAGACTGGGCAGCACGGATGCACTTTCGAGTGTAGTGGATCTTGTATGGAGCGAAGAAATTTTGGTCTGGGCTTGGTGCACTGTTGTTCTTCTTGGTCGTGGACAAGGCGGGCAACCCCTGGCTGCGTCTTTGGAAGTCTGCAACGCCTGCTGGATAGATGAACTCGGAACTAAGAAGTTGAGAGAGCACAGCGGAAGGGTGCTGGTCAGAAACATAAACTCGCAAAACTACACAGAGAGAGGAACACAAGCGGTAGGCGGGGGAAATGATGATAACAACATCAGTAACTCACACAAGCAAGACATAGTAATGATACTCCAGCATCATAATTTCTGTGAACAACGCTTTGTAAGTAGGGGATGTTTGTTCGTGTGACATGAATGCGATGATGAGAGTATCGGAAATATTCGGACGAGAATATGTTGTGGTGGTTGTCATACCATTTACGAGATCGAAAGGACATTCTACGAGCCACTGCCGCCTCCTCCTCTCGAACGAGTCCAGGATTGCATCACGGCCCTTGTCACTCAGGCCACCGATCTCGCCCGTGTGACCTTGATGGAGTGCAAAGATGGTATCCGCTGTAACCTGCACCAGCTTGACCCACTCGACCAGGCGCATATCCTCATGCTTGTGTGTCGTGCGCAGGACGCGGACGCAGGGCTTGACAAAGTGCATCAGCCTCAGTACGGTGGCGCGATGGGTTTTGACCTGGCGGTTCTTGATGAGCAGTGAGACGCTGGCCCAGTACCAGCGCAGCAGCTCACGCGAGAACTGTATATCCTCACTGGTCACATCGCCCTCGGATAGGGTGTAGTCGTCAGGGAGGTGCAGGACAGCAAATGTCTCTGCCATCTGGACAGCCATGCTGATGGCCCTATGGCAGATCTCCACCACCCTGACTCCGTTCGAACAGACATGGTTGTAGTAGAAGCCAGTATAATTCATATATGTCTGGAGGATATCAAGGTCTGGCGTAGGTGAGGGCGACATCATGTGAAGATCTAGTTTTTGCTGTACCTCCTGAAACAGGACAGGCGACAGGTTGACTAGCTCAGTGCTGCCAGTCGACGCGGCGCCGAGGATGCTGAGCCAAAACGTTGGTCTCTCGTTGCGGAGCCGTTCTGGCCCCATCTCGTCCGGAAGACATATCCCGAGAACATTGCCAGCTATATGAAGCTGGAACTCGCGTAGAAGTTGATCCGCCTGGGCCTGCGTTATCAGCCCTCGATCGATCACATCGGCCTCTCGCGTCGAGTATGCATGTGGGAGTGGTTCTTTAGAAACAGGAGCACTGCCTTGTGCAGTGGCAATACGCAGTGCAGAGGAAGAGGTGGAGGACGAGGGAGACGAGTCAGAGGAGGAGGCGGTGGAGGAAACAGAACGATAGTGACCTGCCGCTGCGGTGCTGCTGCGTTTTGTCACCCCAAATGATGCAGAAGAAGAAGAAAGCTCAGATGGCTGGACATCGGACTCTGTGGTAGACAGAGCGGTGGTGGCAGTAGTAGCGATAGTAGTAGCAGCCGCAGTGGTGGTGGATCCGGAGGAGTTGGAGTGGGGGACAAGATCGGATGCGGCGGATCTCAGCCCAAAAGTGGGAGCCCTTCCGTCGCCGGAGTGCGAGAGAGGGTGGGCTTGGGTTTGGACTTGGCCATTTTCACGACGGCTGGGCACGGCGGCTGGTGATGATCGCTTCTCGACTTCTTTTTCTAGTTTCAGCTGCATGTCCCGCACGCGGCGCTCCAGCTCGGCGATCCTGTCGTTCTTGGTCCTCATGGGCCGTCTCCTCGGCCCGACAGGTGAGAAGACACAGGGCGTGCCGTTCTTGGTGCACCGCTTGCAGGCGCCGTTGGGCGCCTGAGGGTCAGGCGTACATCGCACCTTGGAGATATGGCAAGAATCACATGCCTTGTTGAATCGCTGCCCGGGTTTCGTTGGTGGTTTCGGCCTGTCTGGCATGGCCGGCACGGGAGCGTATAGTTGTTGTTCTTGGTGGTGTTGTTGCGGTGGCTGTGAAGATATTGACAATATCCCTGACATTTTGATATGGTGTTTGTATGTGTCAAGAGCCAAAGCAGCCTTGCATTTGTAAGATGTTATAATGCAAGTCGTTTTTAAGCAGCGAGGGGCTCCTACTTTTTTTTTGTCCCTTTCCCCCCTGTCCTGTCATGCCTGACCCGTCCGTCCATACCTTGCCCAATTGCGTACGTGGATGCATGAGGAGGACGTGCAGAGTGGGGTACGAGCGGCATTGCTGGTCTGCAGGCTTCCTGTATAGCGGTGATCATTTCTTCTTTTTATTTTTCCTCCCCCTTCTGAGAGGACATACATGGGTAATTAGTTGCATTCTGGCACAAAAGGTTGGGGAGTCGACCGAATCCCATTCATGTTGCTCCTCCAAGCCGCCGCCCAGGTGTGCCGTGCGTGCAAGTGAGTTTGAGTACTATGTAATATTGCAGGTATTAGAGTACTAGTATGGAGATAGTAAAATTAACATTTCCACCGTTTCTTTCTTTACTGTCGGGCTAGTATTTGCTTCACGCTACTAATGCGGCGCAGTATGCTGAATGGGTTCTGTCTGAGGTTATATCTTTCATATCCACCTGATCAAACAGAGCGAGTACTTGATCATTATTATTTACCAGAATTTCGTACGAGTGAGCCTCCTTTTTGAGTCGTGCCCCTCAGAAACAGTGCAGATCAAGTGAAAATACAAGTATGAATGACATACTTCGGTGCCAGTCTACTAAGCATCGTGCTGCTTCCTATTATTATCCCTACCACTGTAGGACTGTCCTGTATGTACATGAGTAGCGGGAGGCCCACTACAATCTGTTCCCCAGAGTTCTGGATGATGAAATGCCGTTCGTTGTTGGGGGGTTACGGGAGTGGCAAGGCGGGTGTCAACATTAGTCCGACTTGGCGATGTCCACGAGAAAGATGTCTGCAGCTCCTTTTCCTTTTGTGAACAGAGAGAGAAACAGCTGAACGGAGGTTGGCTCGGGAGCGCAACAAGAACAGCAATGTTCGCTCTCTCTCTCTCTCTCTCTCTTCCTCAGATCCGGTTCTACAGCTTCTGGAATCTTACCTGCCATGCATATACTTTGAGTGGACTCGTCAGACAAAAGACGGAGGGTCCAGGACGGCGCCCCCCCTCCCCTTGTTGCGGGTCGGCGCTTCAATCGACTGCCGAAGCCGGGCTGCGAGCTGTGGGAGACTTATTCCCGGCCCAGTCTCAGCTCTTCTTCAGCAGCAAATTGCCGCCAACAGGGGCGCCGGAACCGATATGAGGCGCCGCAGCTACAGGATTTAGATACCTCAGCTACGGTCCTTTAAGACCGCTAATTCCGCCGTGGGCAACCCGTGGCTTGGAGGAATTTGGAGTCAAGGCAGGGATTATCCGAGGCCATATGATGAATAATGTACTAGCTCTCTTGTTCATTGTGCGCCCTTTCGCAGGGCTTGGCTGTTTACTTGGCTTGCTGATCCAGTTTGTGTTCGCCTACTTCTCGAGAGGCTGCCTGAATTGCCGGCTCACTGCTGGCTTGCGATCCAAGTGACTGTGCAGTAGTGTCTTACTCTCTTCCTCACACACATATCCCTTCCTTTTCCTCCCCCGATTTGTTGGTTGTCGACGGCCGCGCTCCCAATATCTATAGTCTTCTTTCCTTCCCATTTCACATTGAATGATAATTCAACAACCACTCATCCTTGATTTTGATCAAGGGATTACTTGGTAATTGCCTGACCCGGAGATAAAAGTATCAACATACATGCTACAACTGGCGCTAGATCAGCAACAAGCAGGACGATGGATGAGAACGAAGAGAAAATGCGGATAGAGGAGGCTGCTGAAATTTCCGCCACAGTGTCCCGCAGACAATCGCTCACAGGATCGACCAGCACAGAAATCGACTATGACAAGATCACCACTCCAGCTAGAAGCTCTCCACCGCAGCAGCAACACGAGGCTCAAGATCCAGAGAAGAGACAGAGGAAGGCCGACGGAGACAATGACGACGGATATCATTCAGACAAAACAGACCATGGCGAACCAGACCTCGAGCACGAAGAGGCAGAGGAGATAGTGGCTGGGCACGAACTCGACCTCCAGCTGAGCAGAGTGTGTTCTCCAAAAATACGACGCGTACGCGCCTCCAGACGTCGCAGGTGATGGAGCTGACTTTTTCTTGGGCCTGTCCTACCCACATAGGTCGCTGATATTGAGAGCATCCGGAGGATCGAGACCCAGCACAGCCTTCGGTCCAAGGTATCACGGGTCTTCAGCCGGCTCAGTCGCAAGGGCGACAAGGGCGAGGGTCTCAAACGTGACCCCATCCCCGAATCAGACCTCGACGCCGGCATTGTGGGATGGAATGGGCAGGATGACCCAGAAATGCCCCTCAACTTCCCAGAGTTCAAAAAGTGGCTGCTCGTGGGTCTGCTTTCGGGTATCACCCTGGTGACGCCTTTTGCTTCCTCCATCCTCTCGCCAGGAATTTCCAGCCTCATGCTCGACTTCGACGAGTCCAACGCCATTGTAGGAGCAATGACGGTCAGCATTTATCTGCTCGGCTATGTGATCGGTCCCATGTTCCTGGCGCCGCTCTCGGAGATATACGGGAGGCGACCAGTACTGACAGCTGCGAACATCTTTTTCTGTTGTTGGCAGATCGGGTGTGCTCTCGCCCCCAATATCGGCGCGCTCATCGTCTTTCGCTTCTTCTCCGGTGTTGGTGGCTCTGGCTGCATGACCCTTGGTGGAGGTGTCATCGCAGACCTGTTTCGTCCGGAACAAAGAGGTTTCGCCATGGGAATGTGGGTGCTCGGTCCGCTCTTCGGTCGGTCGTCCTTTCATATTGTTTTTATCTTCTCCTTCTTCGGCTGAACAGTATGCCTACGAACTCTTGACGACGACGAGCACTAATCAGATAATACTGCAGGCCCAACCATCGGCCCGCTCATAGGAGGTTTTGTTGCCGAGACCTTGGGGTGGAGATGGGACTTCTGGATCGTCCTGATCGTCGGAGTTCTACTAACGACTCTGATCGAGATCCTCAACAAGGAAACAAGTCATCGTGTTCTCATGCAGAACAAGGTCAACCGGTTGAAGAGGGAACTTGGTAGGGACGACCTGAGGAGCTGTTACGATAGCGCCGATGCGCACAAATCCTCTAGAAGCCAGATCTTGTTCAATGGGCTCGTTCGACCCATCAAGATGTTGTTCCTATCCCCTATCGTCTTTCTTCTGAGTCTCTACATGTCTTTCGCGTACGGCACCCTCTACCTGCTCTTCACCACAATTCCTACCGTTTTTGAGGACACGTATGGTTTCAACATCGGTTTGACTGGTCTCGTCTATCTGGGACTTGGATCCGGCACAACCATTGGGTGGCTCGTTATCACCCTTTACTCGGACAAATCTGTGATTCGGCTCGCCAAGAAGAAAGACGGCGAATTCGAGCCCGAGATGAGACTCTGGATGGCTATATGGTTCTCCTGGGCGTTGCCTATCACTTTCTTCTGGTACGGTTGGTGCGCCGAGTATAAAGTGCACTGGATTTCGGCTATCCTCAGCCTGGTTCCTTTCGGTTTCGGTATTATGGGTATTTTCCTGCCCATCAACACGTGAGTTCTTTTCACAATCTCTCAACAGCGATTCGGTCAAACAAAAACTCACGAATTCAACAGATACCTTGTCGATTGCTATCCAATGTATGCAGCTTCGGCAATGGCTGCCAATACTGAATTGCGCAGTCTCGTTGGCGCCCTCTTGCCCCTCGCCGGAACACCCATGTACAACGCGCTGGGCCTAGGCTGGGGCAATTCTCTACTGGGATTCTTGTGCATTTTAATGATCCCATTGCCGATTATCTTCAATCGCTTTGGAAAGCGCCTGCGGAAATTGGAGAAGTTCAAACTGTGAAGGTATTTTAGTATGTTTGAATAAAGAGGGATCATTCTTGGCTCCCAAGCGATTCTTTCCTCGTTCAACACGTTTGCATGTTAGATCGGACAATAACATCGTGAAAGGGCTGTAAACACACATTGTTAAATTTGAAGGCAATCTGGATCGTGGACGAGGAAGTTCTATCATGATCATGCTGAAGTGTTTAGAATTTGGGAATGGTCATGATGCGTGTCGCGCGAACCTGCGCACTCTCCGCTCCCAGATACCGTCCATTATCGTAGCTAAATTTTGAGACCACGATTGTGAGTGAAAATGTGATTTTGGATCCCTTCGGTACTTTGTTGTTATTGGTGGAGACTTACCTCCAATGCAGATTTCCCAATGCGATAGCCTGGCAGCCACGGACGTACTTCAGCACATTTCTGTCTACCTTCTCCCCCCAGATCGGCATCTCAGCCAGCGCACGGTACCACTTCTTGTAGCGCTCATCTAACATCTTCCCGATTTCGTTAATGGCCTGTTGTTCAGACAAGTTCTGGTTTCGCAAGACGTGGATAATATTGTGCTCGACGCCTAGTGTCTGCGTACACTGCGTTAGAACAACAAACAAGGAGGAAAAAAGAATACAATCATTCAATCGAGTTACCAAGTCTTTCCGATACGACAGGACGTCATTTTGGCTAGAGACTATCAACAATTTGTTATGCAGACTTGTTCCTAAAATATATTGACTTACAGCCAGACAAGATCTGCCGAAACAGTGCGACACACTTTGACAGAATCGTTGTCGGCTACAACTTGCGGAATCTCGAAGCCGTGGGCATATCTACAAGATAGGTCAGCCTCAGGAACGATATGCAGATATGTAAGGCTCATACTCGACAAGTTCGTGGCACGGATAAGCCCCAATTGACAGTCGGCGATAAGCTATGTACTCATCCGTGTTCAGTTTTCGTGTATCGTGTACAGCTGTGACCTGGCCGAGAAGGCCATCACAATACTCTGTGAGGGACTTCGCCCATCTTCTTTGGAGGGCTAAAGTTTTGTTAGTAGTGCGAAGAGGCATAAGGGGGTGGGTTCGTAGGATACCAGGGGATGTTCTCTGATTACAACTTTATGTGAGTTCAAGAGCGCCGAGTGTAGCCACGGAAAGGTATAAATTTACCTTTTGAAAACGCGTCCACGTTGTTTGGAAAATATGCCTCAGAGGACATTTATCGACCGCAATGAATGACTGTTCATCTGTCATGATCGCCAAAGTAGCAGCAATTTCCTCTTCAGCTCGCTTCGGGTCATCTTTCAGATGGCCTTCGTCGAATTCTTTGTGACTCAGATTGTGAGCGACACTCTTCGGCCATTGTGGTATACAGCTGGCGGTTCTACTTACGATCATCAAAAAAGAATACCTAGATCCTGATAATTAGTGATCATTCACGTGAGATACTTGAGCTCAGAGGGTCAGCAAATACCCAATACAGCCAGTCCACTACCATGCGGAGCGCATCTTCGTCTGCGTCCGAGACCCAGATTGACGCCAAATAAGCGAAGTTCATCCTTGGAAGTTTTCTCGCTTCCTTCTCCTCGAGTTTTAGTGTCCTAGTAAACAAGATATAAGATGTGAGTATCATGCATGGCCAATGCATTACAAGACAGCCACATTACTTGATGATCCATTTTTCCGCCTCCCGCTTGACCTTCTCGTGATGCTTGTTGACCGGTGGGTCAACCGACATGATAGACGCAAACATGTCAGGCAGGTACACAGCATTCATTGTAGACGCAGCGTGCGATTCTGTCAGGTGCGTTGTCTCCAGCACTGTTGACTCACTAGCCGTCTCGAGGGGATCATGCTTCGGTTTCAAAGAGCTTGTCAGATAAGTGGTGAGTTCGTGTAGAGTGCCTGCGAGATTTGCTACGACACTAGATGTCGCCGTGATCTTGAAATGAGAAGCCATTGGTCAAAGTGCCCGTGACAGATATTGTACAGCCTCGTAAACTGAACTGAGATGTACATACGCAAGAGCGCTGATTAAGCCAAAGAGATGGTGGCTTTCAAGGTTGTCTCTCAGTTGATTTGGAAGGGGCAGAAGGGAACATAATAAGTAAACACCGTCGGGCTGCACCGTTTCTCTTGAACCTCACTCTTGTTCCAGTTCCCAGGTCTTCTTACGTAGATGTGTTATCCATGTGCTGCACATTTGCTTATGTTATTTTTCTCCGTCAGCACATAGTCCAAAACCAGGAAGGAGGATCCTTTGAGTAATCTTGAGATTCCACTCTCATGCTTCCCTCGCACAACCATCCCACCCACCACCAGCTTATCTCGGAGACTTGGGTAAGGCTTGCATCAGTATCCTGAATCAGCGGCCCATATATTGATCCGGTGGAGCCTAAAATGTTCGCACAATATTGGCTTATTAGGTTAAAATCTCTCAGCACGAGGATGTCGTCAGCCTTGTCAACTGTGATTAATACGCATGAGGAACCAACTGCGTGCACTATACATGGCATGCAGTGAGTCTGCAGAAGGATTGCAGTAGCGGCTTTGATAATAGAAAGCAGAGGACTTTTGGATGCAGTTCTTCTAGACTTTTGGCAAATCATCATAAGCAATCGCTGTATCAGGAGACTGGAGTGGCTATCGCAGCTGAGCCATATCCCGCAATTCAGCCGGGCAAGGGATTTAGTCATGCTCAGCTGCGATAGTTCCTTGCAGAGATGCTGATAAGGCACTTGATTTCGATGTCCGAAGCATTTGAAAAGATCTGGCACCCACCAGCTTCTAATCCCAAACATTCACAAACACATACGTGCACATACAATTCATCCCGAGATCAGATTATGACCATGATACTAGCCCTGAGGTACGGCTTAATGGCCTTTGTGATCCAAGGTAGCATTTTGCTAGCCGTCTATGTGCTTGGTAGAATTGCTTGGAGGTTATGGTTTCATCGACTTAGCCAAATTCCCGGTCCTCGCCTGGCTGCCATCACGGGTTGGTACGAGTTCTACCAAGATGTCATTCTTGACGGCAACTATGTCAAAGAATACCCCAAACTCCATGAGAAGTATGGTAGGTGGCAAGCGATTCTATTGATCTAAAATTCGACCAATAGTCTAATCCCACGGGAAGGTCCTGTTGTGAGAATCGCGCCGAACCACGTCCATGTCAAGGACTTGAGTTACTATAAAGAGTAAGTGTCGTCGCTCCTGCTAGTTGAAGCGCGCCCTCCAGGCTAACCTATCATTTCTAAGAGTATACGGCAATGGAACAAAATACCTAAAGGACCCTGGGTTCTACGAAACTTTTGGTGTCAAGCAGTCGCTACTTATGTTCACCGATCCTGCAGAACACAAGGAGCGATATGACATGATCAAGAGCATTTTTGCTAAGCAGAAAATTGAGAAATTGGCCCCATTTGTTTCTGAGATCGTCGAAAAGGGTCTGCGCAGAGCCCAGGAGTCCTTGCAGAAGGGCACACCCTGGGATATCCAACAGGTCTACCGCTGCGTCACGGTACTATGTCATGTCTCAATGCAGACCAGGTAGCACGCTGACATCAACTGTCAAGGTCGATACAATCACCCGAGTGCTCTTCAACAAGAGCATGAATCTGATCGAGTCCGACGAAGCGACCCCGCCGTTCCTGGAGAGTATGGACACCTTCTCCGACAGGGTCCAAACTATGAAGCACTTGCCTGCCCTCAACCGCATTGCCTTGAAACTGCCCTTGAGCTGGGCAAATATCGTTGCCAAAGGTTATGTTCAGTTTCGGATCGTGAGTCTTTTCCCCGCCGGGCTCTGAGATGCTGACAAGTCTCTGATATGTCTCCGTAGGATTGCGACAAATGGATCGAGGAAGTAGCTGATCGACATGAATCGGGAGTTTACTGCGCTGAAGATGGTCGACATACCATTTTCGACCTTCTGCTGCGGCCAAACGTGGCGAAAGGATACAAACTTCCCAACCATGAAAGTTTGATCGATGAAGCTTTCATTTTCTGCTTTGCCGGCACAGACACAACCAGCTATGCCCTGAGTTGTTCTACATATTACCTTTTGACTCACGAAGATAAGCTCAAGAGGCTTCGTGAGGAACTCGATACCGTACCGAGAAACTCAAAAGGGATGCTGGAATACCAAAACGTCCGCAACCTACCTTATCTAGTAAGCATTGCCCACCTCGTCTTCGATTTGGAGGTTTGATGAGCTAACACTCCACGCAGACAGCCGTGATCAAAGAATCTCTCAGAGTGTCCAGTCCCATCCCTGGAAACCTGCCTCGAGTCGTCCCCAAAGGTGGCGCCTACGTGGGTAACACATTCATCCCACCTAAGGTCTGTCGCGTCCATTCGGAAAACAGGCATTTACTCCCCATTCTCTTCCTTGTTGACTAATTGTTGCAGTCGATCGTCTCTGTATGCCCACGATTGATCCACTACAACGCTGAGATTTACGAAGACCCCACCAGTTTCATCCCCGAAAGATGGCTGGGCCCTGAAGCAGGTGCGCTGGAGAAATGGCATGTTCCATTCTCAAAAGGACCCCGATCATGTATAGGGTTTAAGTGAGTCTTTTGAATGTCTTCACCTTCCAGTCCCATGGCTGACCAAAGAATTGTCAGTATTGCATATCTTGAGCTTTACACGTGTCTTTCCAATTATCTTGGCTTGATGGATATGGAGCTATACAACACCAATGAGGAGACCATGAGGTGGAGAGATTACGGGACATGTAGAAACGCCGATCATGTGAAGGTGGTAGTAAAGGATATCAGATAGGACAGTGCTGTATTTGATGCCCTTTCATGTCAAATACAAGACTACGGTTAGCAATGACGGAGGGAAAAGAATAAATCATGTTTCTTCTTGTAGCAGGACTCGGATACATCAATTCGATCTGGCTTGAGTTTTACTTACTCAGCCATGATCCGCGCGTATTATCAGACTTAACCAATACACCTCGAGAGAGTTAGTCTGATATTTGGTAATATTGGAAGATTGACACAAGCCTCTGGCGATTATTATAGTTTAAACTGAATCTATTGAGCGTTACATCATGATAGGCTGAGGTTCTTGGCAGCTCCGTCTTTTGACTTTCTTCCTGCCACAAGAGACGTGAAATAGCCTCGCATCCTCGCGACTTGAGTTTCTTTTGACACCACCGGTTGAAGAGCCCACGGGTATAGATATTGAGAGGTGCTAATGAGTTCCTCCGAGAACAGCTGCTCAATGAGTTTCCATGCTGGCTCCGCACCAGCCGCCGTACAGAGGTATAGATCAGCGCCCTGCTTGATGAACTCAGCCAAGAGTTTCGAGAAAAGGTTGGCGAGCCCCTCTGGTCCCAGGTCACAATGAAAGATCTGCTTAGCACGTGGTGTACCAGATGCCACCGTTATGTACGAGAGCATCATGCTCCATGCACTGATGCTGCCTGCGACTGGTTTGTTGGGATCTGTACTTTCTGCTTGTAGCAGCCGGATGGCCGTGTTCAACCACCGCGGCCGTAACACAACCTCCCGACCCTGGAACATAGCTGCTTCGTTTGTGAGACTCCCATTAAACTCCACAGCTTTGGTGTTCCATGGCGGAGCGCCGATATATTGCAAGGCGTCGACAAGGAGCCGTGTAGTGTCCATGGAGGCAACGCTATGCGGGTCAGCAAGTTCGTTAATAAGGTAGTGCTCAAGGCCGTGGAACAAGGCTACCGAAGTGAAACTGTCCGGATTGAGGATACGCTGTCTTTGCGGATCGATCGTATAGCCTCTCACCCAATGGCCCTGCATATCACAAGATCCGTTCCGGGAGAAGCATTTAATGATACCCCCCCCCCCCCAGTGCCTCTTGAGCACAGTATCAAGCTGCTTAAGATGCTCGGGCGGAACCGGTCTCCCAGGATTTTCCGCAATGGAAGCGTAGACGAGTCCTCGGTCCATCATGTGACAAAGGACACTTACTTCAGTGTCGATTCCCCTCGGCGTTGGAAGCGTTTTGCACATGAGAACGTAGGAGCGGAATAACTGAAGGCTAGGGTCGTACCTATCCCCCCCGGTGGTTGTGAGGCTGACCAGCTCGTTCCAGACCTCAGGCAAACGGATGAATTCAACCACGGTCCGGTGGATGAAGTCTATACAAAGGAAGGACACGACTGTCTGGTTGATGCCACTGACGCGGTTCGTTTGCCACTCGCGGCTTTCGATAAGCCCACGACTCCGGCTGCGGATGCGGGTTCTAAATTGTTCGCATTTGTCATTATAGTAATTGATGTCAAGAGGCCCAGTTGGCAACGACACGACCCGTACGTCCTCTGGATCATCGTCGCAGAAAGACGGCTGAATTAAGAGAGGGTATCCGGCGGAAGACTGCACCTGTTGAGCCTTGAGCAGGAGCTGGAACATTTCGGACGCTTGCTGCTGGTGTCTGGGCGAAAGGTTACGGATCATATGGTCATATAGGGCTTTAAGGTCCCTTGGCAATTCATACCGTCGCTGACCCATTTCCTTGATGGTATCCCCGTCGATAAGCCCTTCTCTCAGCGACCGGATGACCAGTACGACCCACAGAAAGACACCGTGCGACCTGTCCGTGATTTCATCGATCAGAGCAGCCCACTGAATCCCGTGCCTTCGCCCGATTTTTCCAGATAGGTGATCCTCTGCGTAATTCTGTATGTCTCTTCTGGTGAGATACTGCAAGCGCAACACCGGGCAGTCCCTGAATGACTCTTCAGAGATTGTGGTAGGCCGACTAGAGAGGAGGACCTTGACATTCTTGTTCTTGACAACGTCATGAATCAGCTCCACTAGTTCGTCATGATCGCCTTCAAACTCATCAATGCCATCGATAACGATGAAGAACTTGAGCGATGTAGTGTCTTGGAACAGGAGCTTCCGAATCCATCTTTTCAGCTCGTCCAAGGAGAACTTGTCGAGACTTGAGCCGGCCACAGCAGCTCTTTGCCAGAGATCTGGCATGACGAGGGATATTAGGCTCCGCTGTTGCGTGAGCAAGTCATTGAGGAGCCCACGGAGCAAGCCGTCCGAAGACTTCTGCAGCGGCGAACCCAAGTTTCAAAAGAAGAACGAAGCTCTCATGGGAGTTCCCCCTGCCCACTTCTAAAGAGCAACGCTGGTGCGCTCGTGCGACACCACAAACTTCATCAATGTCGATTTCCCCGAACCGGGCTTGCCATTGATATAATAGCAGCCGTTGCCGTGTTCGAGCCACTCGACGAACGATGCCCAGGGCTTGTCGGCCTCGGGAGGACAGAAGATCCACTCATATGTCTCGCGGTGGGCAACTCTTTCCGTGTTGAGACGCTCATGACACTGGCGGAAATACAGACTGTCGAGCACCAGACCTTGAACAGATTTGAAATCGTGCATTATAGCGACAAGACTTGTGTCTCGCAGGGTCATGATGATCTGCTGTTCGCTAGGGGGATGGTGGGCATTGCTATGAATACCCGCCATTGTTAGGAACTTCGTTTCCACGTTCTGGAACGTCACCACAGCGGCCAGCGCCGTCTCGGACTGACGTTTGTTGGACGTGGCAGCACTATTATTCTTGAGAAACAGAGTTTCGGTGCCTTGCTACCACGACGGCTCGTTTGTACGCTTGCCCAGGTGGTTGGAGGATCCAAAACATTGGCAACAACGGCCAAGATCTCCGCGACTTTGCCATGACTGCGATAGCCACTCCCGATTGCGATGCTGTTCTCGAGGGGGATGGTGCTTGGATGGGTCGAGACGCTGGCCACCAGGTGCTTCTCATAGCCATCGAGCCTAGTAAGCAAACAGTCGATCTCGGGCTGCTTCCAAAATTCCTTGACCTTTTGAGCCCGGTCATGGAGGTAGGCGTTGTTATCTTTGATTACTTCGTCTATGGCAATTTGGTATAGAATATCCCTCAGATACGTAGAGTCGACTTGACATTTTGCAATCAGCCGATCCAGCTTCGAGACACAAGTTAAGAAGAGGAAAGACACTCATTCAGCTTCTTCATCGGGACCAAACATATCGTGAACCTGAGCGACCTGGATGATAGGCGGACCTTCTTCGAGAATAAAGATTTTAACATGTCTCAGTGGTATGGTCTTCCTGACATCCAAACTACTCAGTATTTCTCGCCTTGTGGCTATCCCTGACAGGTTTCTTTTAGGTTCGTTGAGCTCTTGATCGGTCTGATGGCTTCTAATGATGCTCGCGATGGTTATGGCGCGGCGTATACTGTATGCCATTGAAAATGTTAGCAAAGGCAGAATCACCATCGCTTGCTGATCTTGTTTCTCGGCAGTTCATATGAAGTCGCCCCCAAAAGCGCTGAATGGTGTACCCTTCCGCGAATGGACCTAAGGGTGGCGGACATAGCACCGTAATGATGGTGCCCATAATTACTCATCGCTGAAAGAATGATTTTAGTGATGACCCAGTACGAGATTGTCGTCGCGACTCGGAGGATAATGCCCTCGACGCTCAACCCGTTTACCGGGAAATGAGCCCACTTGTCGGCTCGCACTAGGGCCACATCAGGTGGTGGCAAGGAGGTCATGATATCGACAACCAGGTACGCCAGCATTGTAACAGCAATTCGTCTGAAGACGAACACTGTGCGGCTTTGCGTTTGAAGGCCCTCAGTTGATGGCGTCTTCTTGACCTGCCATGGTGTCCCAACTTGGCGCGAGTTGCAGAGGATGCCGGCCGCCGAGCTCATGCCCTTAGTTGTTCCGGCAACCGGTCCGCGAAGGCTTGACAGTTGAGCAGCATCGATGCCAAGCACGAGCAGGAGGTCAGACGCGTTGAAAACCTAGACCCACAACAGCGACACTAGGGCAGCTGCCCAGTGCGGCCGCCCATTGCTCGAGCACATCTGCACAATCAAGCTCTTCCATCGTATAGGTAGCTGGACTGAGAACAGAGAGCCTAGCAGCACGCTTACAGTACTTGGAGCCTGCGGAGGGATGTGAAGGGTCATACAAGTAGCAACAAAAATTGTCTCGGTAAGGACAAGGCAAGCGCCAACGAGGCAAACTAGCTGACTGATCGATTTGAATTTCTGAAGCTTTTGCTGTTTTATGTCTTAAAGTGCACCTCAACACCAGGGAAAGTGTGAGACGGCTGTTTTCAGTTGTTCTCGCGCGGGCATGTTGAGTATTCCGAAAGGATATTGATGGATCCTGGCGCCAAATGCCGAGCCTAGGTGGAACCGGACCCCACTGAAAAAACGAAACGGACACAACGGATACCTTGGTTTGCCCCACTGAGCTGCAGTAAGTACTGCTAGACTGATAGCTCGCTGAATGCATGTACTGTGACATGATATGGTACCCCCCAGAGGATCACGGACTACCCAAAGGATCACGGACTCTACCCAAAGGATCACGGACTACCAAGAGGATCACGGACTACTAAGAGGATCACGAACTACCCACAGGATCACGGATTACTGCAGGGTACCTTTTCTCCTCACTCGCCTCCCCACATCTCGCAAGTAACCTTGCAGTGCTGGGCATAGTCCTTAAGTACTGAAATTGCGTCTGAGTAAGTATTGAAGTGTGGGTGCAAGTGCTCACTGGCAGTGGAGCTTTTGCAATGTAGTACGGGCTATACTCGGATTGACGACTGACGATTTATGAGTAATAAATCTATTTGATGACAGTGAACGTTTTCTCGTATGACCGGGTATTCGGACTGGATATTACCTAAGGTAGCAATGTATTTACTATATCCTAGATCCTTTGTAAAGAAGGAATGAAGTTGACATTTCATTGGGTAGTTTTTCTTTGAAGAGTCCTTCAAACTATACTGGGAAACCAGGTGATCTTCATATTACCAGCTGTCGAATCGCAATAGTTGAGTAGTAAGCTAGTCTGTTCGGGAGATATACATGAAGAAAGGGAGATGAAGAGAAGAGAGGAGAGAAGAGGAGAGGAGGTTAGCTAGTAGTGGCTAAGATATCTGAGGCCTAATAGTAATCCGAAGGTAATCCTCGCGCCTGTTGCAAAAGCGTCTGGTTTTGTCATTGTGAGAAGGTATTCGCTGTGTCATGTTTGAGTGTACTTAAGTATGTACTAGTTGTTCAGGTTACCATTGGTGATCTTATTTTCGATGCAACCGGGCAGCCGATATTGGATGAGAAGGGGTCCTTAGAAGTGGTCCACGACATCTGGAGATGTGCCCGGTAGGTCCGAGCTTTATAACGAATTTGCGTGTCTTACTTGTGTTATCTAGTTGACATGATATGTACAGCAGACACAGCAAGTGACGCCTAAGCCAGTGGATGGCATGACAATGAAAGCGAAGAGAGGTAATTAGGAGCAAACTAAACTTGGATTCAGAACTGTTAGTGAAAGAGCTTGATGCTTTTCAGAGGCTGTGAAGAATACATCGACGCCTACTTTTTATTTTGGGAACCATATGTAGAATGAGCTTACCCAATGTGACTTCTAAGTTCTGGAGATACATAGCCGTCCTGTCTTAGCTGTTCTTCCTTTTATTGAATTTATTCGTAATTACGACGCAAAGGCCTGGAAGCTGTTTGTGTGCTTATATGCTAGCCACCTAATTGCATTCCGGGAAGGTAAGAAGGGAAGGAGCGCAAGTAGGTTGAAGTTGGGCGCACGGCTGTTTCGTACCTTTCTACTGTTGGTCTCGTCTTGTGTCAGGCTGACAACAACGTGATTTGCTTGGAGTTCTACATCGGATGGGTTATATTCCCAATTGCTCATAGTTTCATTATGCTGGAAACGATGCAGTGTATTCTCTCTATGCTATGCTCCTCCTAGATTCCGATGATGGGAAAATTCGGGAAGCCGAACTTAGTACTGTAGAACTAGCCAACCTCGAGAAAGATGGGCAAACTATGGGAAAGGTACCCAAGAGGGCCCCCAAGACACCACCAATAGCATGCAGCGAGCTGCATTGGCGGTTCTATTCATGGTGTTATTGGTCGGAATAGGAGATGACCAGGAGTTACTCTATTGGGCTCCAAGTCTGATGATATTTGTATAAAGACGTTCCGGAACGATAAAAATATCTGATTAATTTGGTCAATAGAAATTCATAAAATTTAAGGTGGTGTAAGAGGCAGTGTGGCCGGCAGGAATGGCCAAAAACCCTTGGTGGTCGAACCCCCCTGCCGTCTCCCTTCCCCTGCGCCTTGTAAGCTCCTACAGCTGTGCCACCCGTTGTACATCTAAGTACAATGAACTTCGAGAATTACATGTCCTGTCAAAAAGGTACTTAGCCGAGGTGGCCAAAGGTTCTAGGATTGGAGGGGTTGGGTTTAAATTAACTATAAAGTCTCGTCCGCGTAGGGGTGCCTTGGGTGCCTTGCGCATGTATTTATCACAATTCATACTAAAACGACAGAGTAACCACAAAGATAATATTGAACAGTTGTTACAATCATTATGGCATTTGACTTGAAAGACGCCACTTCCTTCGCTGACAAGCTTGAGGCTGTCGTGGCACATCCGGATCTTGTCCTGCAACTTGGAGACGATCTGCTTCGCCAGCGATTGCGCGAGGCGGGACGGAAACTAAGCCGTGCGATGGAGTCAGCGGGAGACACCACGCACCGACTCAACAACACTGTGGGTGTATATTTCTGGACTTTCCAGTATACCATTAACGCAATGTTAGACACTGGAGCTCGCACTGGCTCGTGTCGGTATAGAGAAGGGAATCTTTCGCGCCCTTGCTTCTCACGGAGCTGCTGCGACCAACGCCGAGCTGTCACAAAAGACTCAAGTCGACCCGGTTTTGATGAGCACGTCTTCCAGCTGAATAACATCCGATGTTCTCTGTTCTCTAATTCCTGATACAGAGCGCTTGCTACGGTACTACCAATCTCAGGAGATGATCTCTCAGCCCGGCAATGATTCCTACAGCGCCAATAACATCACGACAGCTTTAACAACCGTCATGGCGGAATCGGGATCCGGCCACTTGTAAGCTTTATGTTCATGCGCTCACTCTTTCTCGCACGAAATTCCCTCAGCACATATTGACTGATCCCCCAAGTTTCGAATTGAACAACCCGTCTTTTGTCTCGCTTCCTCAGTTCCTTCGTGAGAATGATTATAAGAACCCCTCCGACCCGAATTATGCACCTTGGCATCTTGGACAGAAGACGGAGATGAACCCCTTCCCATGGTTGAATGCTCATCCCATATACATGAAATTCTTCCTGCCCTGGATGGCAACTATGGCCGATGGGCAGCCCAGCTTTCTTGATGGGATGGACTTCCGAAAGGAAATCTTACCATCATTAGAAAGTGCAGACAACACGAGACCCATCTTCGTCGACGTGGGTGGCGCGATGGGTCACCAGTGTATTGTCTTCCAGCAGAGGTATCCCGACCTCAAAGGCCGTATCATTCTCCAGGACCAGCCGTCCATCATCGACCACGTCAAGACAAGCCCTCTACCAGGGTTCGAGGACATCGAGGCCATGTCACATGACTTCTTCACGCCGCAACCAGTCAAAGGTGTGTACCGCAGGACTACTTTATTCCATAAACCGAATCTGTGTATGAAAGACTACCGGCTGATCAGACCAAACAGGTGCCTATGCGTATTATCTCAGGTGTATCCTCCACGACTGGCCAGACCACAAGTGTGAGGAGATTCTGAGGAACCTGAAAGGCGCCATGACAGACTCTTCTTGCCTCATGATCGATGAGATCGTGTTCCCTGAACGAGGAGCTGCGTGGCGAGCGACAAATTTGGATATTTCGATGATGACCATGCTGGCTGCATGGGAGCGTACAGCTGTTCAATGGACGAGTCTTCTCGAGCGAGCTGGATTCAAGATTCGGAATATATGGGAGTACGCGCCTGAGAGCCACAGCTGTATTGTTGTTGCTGTGCCCCAGTAACTATAAGATTGATCTGGTATTCAGGTATTCACACACGAAGGTCGGCATGATACGTACGACCGCTTGTGACTGAGCACTTGCCGTTGCTTATCATTCAGACAGCTTCAGACGACGCCTAGACTCGCTGATCTTCCCATAATTCTTTTTCCATGTCGCAGGGCAATGGAAGATTTTCCTCTTGTAGATACTCTTCCTGAACGATGATTGACATACTATAATACCGTCCTGGATATCTATGGTAAAGTTCTCTTGATGCATACCCCCATCCTCGCATCATTCGTTTATGCGACGTGGTCACACTCTTCAAATCGACAAGATCCATTCTCCCTATATTATATTTGTTATAAATGAAAATCCACTATTGAATCCAAAGTATAGCCCGCCCTTTGCCTTTCTTGATTATTAACATCTTTATCATTTTTACTCAAGGAGAAGATCGAGGAGTTAGTTCGCTTATAATTAATAGTAACACAGCGCAAAATCCGCTTGTACTCCTTCTCCCAAAGTCCACCACATTGGCCACCACGACATAATGGTCAAGTATTAAGTGGGAAGAAGTCCTTTGTGATCTTTCAGAATGCGCTCCCAGGTTTAGACATCATCTCTTCGTCAGACGCCCTCTCGAACTCCACCTGCACCGACCGCTCTTGCACAATGCCCTTCCCATTGAAGCTTTGTAGAGTAGAGGACTTCTGAGAGTCCCCAGGGCCTGCAGCTGCGCCGCTTCTATGAACAAAACCACCACCGATGGTGCGCAGCATGAAACCATTACCATTCTCGGGGATCTGTTCAAAATCGACACGCCTACTACCCTTTGTTGGATACCCTCTTGAGCTTCGAGATAAGGAAAACGCCTTTGGGATGATTTGGGTGAGGAAGCGGCGCATGAACGGAAGATTGGCGTTGATTATGGCCAACTCGGGCTCGAGGACTGTCCACAGGAGACCCATTGGCAACGTCCATGTAGGGTCGGTGAACGATATTGTGATGAGGGAGTGTAAGCGGACGATGGAGATGGCGGTGATACTAGATTTGCGTCAGTTTCGGCAGACGTGCATAGAATGGGAGAAGGAGGGCCGTACAGGACACCCATGCTGAACACTCCGACTAACCCAATCTTCTGGCCGGTTGGCATTTTCAGCTGCCAAATCGCTGGCACGGGCAAGAGAAGCACCATAAAGTCCGTGATCATGTTCATAACGCCAGCGATTACATACGCGGCGTTTCGATCCCCGCATACCCCGTCAATACTTGTATCCCAATTGTACGCCAGCGGACGGCAAAGCAGAAAAGTCTCCAGCACGACCGAGGCCATCCAAAGGAACACCGTGGCGGCCGTAATCCGCAGGCTCAATTTGAACCAACTAGTGAGCGCAAACATTCTCCCGTAGAAACTCAGCACTCCAAGCTTGATCAGCATAATGGTTATGCCGTACAGTGCCTCGAAGGGGATGATGAGCTTGAGGGTGAGTATGACCGAGCTGGGGTCGACGGCCTCGACGTCGGTGATATGGCGACCTGTCCCGCCGAGAGTGACGCACGCCCATTGCAGGCCGAGGGAGACGTAGGTTAAACAGAGAGCCGCAAAGATCAACCACTCTTCGATCTTGGGTCGATCGTTGCGTAGGTAGATGGCGTACAGGCGGCCTATGAAACTGAGAAAGGCGAGCACACCAAAAACGGTTGATACGATGAGAGGATCGCGCGTTTCGGACGTGTCCGGATAGTAGTAGGTCATGATTTCAAGTTTTCTCTGGCTTCACGCCACGGCTCGCTTGATGAGGGTGTAAGATGCGAAGTCCTCACGAAACAAGGCCCTCGTGCTTGAGAATTCAAGGGGAGAAAGGGAGCTGTGGAAAGAGCAAATTTCTGTGCCCTCTCCTACAAGTAAGCCCCGATACTCATCTACTCCTGTCTTTGCGCCATGTCCAGTAATGATTGCCAGCCTGAAGAGTGTGCCTCAACTCCGTGACTCCAAACTGATGAGGCCAGACTGGGATCAAATTGGGATCTTTGGCATCCCCATTGAACGGCCCATACGTACCATAATATACAGAACTGTGTTCCCTGGACTAATAGAACTCATGCAGCCAGGGTTGGTCCGGAAGGTGATCCGCTTGGCTACGTACTGCAGTCGATTACCATCATGAGATAACAGCGGAGTAACTGTATAAGTACGTAGGATCTTCGTGCATCATTCATGATGATCGATTCTCAGCTCGAAACCCCTTAACATCTCCACCACAGGCCCCAAGCCAAGGGATTCAGACTGTAGAGCTGTTCCCTACCTTAGTATGTACTTGGTAGTTCTGACTTTTGGACATATGATGCAGCAGTCCCTACAGATGGATCATGGTCGTCGCTATGTGTTTTGATCATCACCCTGGACACGCGTATGGTCTGCGAGTGGGTGCCCAGCCCTCCACGACTTACTCCGCAGACCCAGCAACCTGCAGAACCCCTCTTTTTTCTGCGACTCTGCGACTCTGCCCTGCCACTTTGCATGAATCATTAGCATCCCTCGTATGAGGAGGCATCCCAGGTACGAGGGAGAAGACGTTCGATGCCTTACAATTCGCGGCTGTCAACCCCGTTGTGGAAACAACTTTGACACCACAACAGCGCAACATACATATGCAGTACTGCTTTATAGATTATATAAAAGTATGTACTTACGTTTTGAGTAACTTGTCCTTTGACGACATCACAGAGTCGTTCATTTCGAGTTCAGGCGTCGCATTGGTGGTGGCACTTCAACCTGATCAAGTAATTACTCTGCAGTACTTTTACCAGCATGGAGATCCCTCTCAAAGCTTCCACAACATCTTATAGCTACTTATTGTGGTACGATATTTTTTGTCACTCTTCGACCCCCACGGAAAAGGGGCAAAGATCAAAGACTGGGTAGGTAGGAGGATTGACTGGTAAAGATAAAGCGGAATCCTTCGTTGGTGGGCTGATTTCCTATTTGTTGGTACCAGGGGTACGCAAAGGGTAATGTGACACCATTTCGATTTGCGGGCTGATCTATCATATTTGAGCCGCATCTTTGTTCGATACAGTTTTCAGTTTCGCTTGATCCGGCCCTCAAACCGTTCGTAATGGTTCAATCACCAAGCCAAACAGTTTGTTGAATATTTTCTATACTTTAGTATACATGCTTCCATTTGAATTATCATTGTGGAGGAAGTAAACCTCTAGTTCGGCAGATGATTTTCAATTGAGGCCAGAAACACCGATCCGTACCAGAGCGTTCCGCTGTCTCCCCCCCCCCCCCCCTCTATCAGATACACTAGAGCTGCAGGCCGAAATATCACACCTCCTTGACTGGTACATTTTGCTGGTCTGTGCTCTGCTAAAAGCATCACTTTTTGCTGTGAGATATTCCAGATCAGCGGGTTCAAGGCTCCACATTACCCACAACGCATTCTCGTTTGGGGGACCGAAAAAAGTCCGGGACCATATGTAGTATAGTTAATACTGTAGTAAGCACATACTGGCGACAGGAGCCAATCCGATTACGGGTTTCATAACTAGCAAATCCCAGGAAGTCCGCAACGATCCAAATATTATGGTAAAGGAAAATTAAACACTTACGCGGATGCAACCACGGACGACCGGAAAAGGACGCAGTCCCTCTCAGAAGTGGATGCCACCGTGATTTCACCGCACGCTTTGTGAACCTCACTGATACATCAGACAGAAGGCCATGCCCCACGCTGTGCATTCTTCCGCCGCGCGAGCAGCTATCCTCATAATCCCGGACCGTCTCCTGCTTCTTGGAATGTTATATAGGGTTTCCCAACGACGATAATACCACGTACCACAGTTAGCGTGTATAACAATTTGAGATCACCTACTGCGACCATGCCTTCCAACATTGTTGATGCGTCTGCTGCTGTAGGCTTAGATGGCGAACACTTCGACTTTGTCATTGTTGGCGGCGGGCTATCGGGCCTCGTTGTCGCTTCTCGCCTCACAGAGAATGAGAAGACTCGAGTCCTAGTCCTGGAAGCAGGAGCAGACCGTCGCGATGATCCAAAAATTTCCTGCCAAGGCCTCGCCCTCGCCACGTACTTCAATCCCGATTTTGACTGGTGTATGGTCACTGAGCCTCAGGTGAGCATACAATCTCGCGTCGAACCTCACACTCTACAATGACTTTGGTGACCAAGGATCAAGCTGATGGCTCTTCTCAAAATAGACTGGGTTGAACAATAGGCCTCTTGGTCAACCGTATGGAAAGACCCTGGGAGGCTCATCTGCGTAAGTTGACAACCCCTTATCGTTTCTTCAGGGGAAGCTGACCTGCTGTAGTATCAACCTTGGAATGGTCATATACCCCTCCAGGTCTGGGTTCGACTCGTGGGAGAAGCTTGGGAATCCGGGTTGGGGATGGGATGGTATTGCCCCTTACCTTCGGAAATTCCATACCTACACGGAGCCCGAAGCAGGCGTCAAAGAGCAGTTGATGCTCGATTACCAAGTCAAGGAAGCTCAGGGGTCCAGTGGTCCGGTTCAGATCTCGTACGGAAGCGGAGCTGGCTTTCCTCCCTTCAGCAGCGCTTGGCCACGGGCATGGTCGAACCTGAACCGCAAGCTGATTGGTGACCCTATATCTGGCGTTGCGGTGGGATCCTTTAACAACCCAGCCACGATGAGTCCTGTCACTAAGGAGAGAAGCCATGCTGGTAACGCCTACCTGTCTGAAGAGGTTGCCAACCGAGCCAACCTGCGTGTCATTACAGAAGCTCTTGTCACCAAGGTTCTCTTGGAAAAAGATGAAAGTGGTGCTGTGAAAGCAACAGGCGTCGAGTTCAAGACTAAGAATGGACAAGTGCATCGTGTCCGTGGTGAAAAAGAGGTCATCATGGCAGCCGGTGCTATCAAGACCACTCAACTCCTCGAGCTTTCCGGCATTGGAAACAGAGATATCCTCGCAAAGCACGGGATTGCTTGTCTCATAGACAATCCCAACGTCGGCGAGAACCTTCAAGACCATGGTTTTGTCCCCTTCAGCTGGGAAGTTGCCGACCCAGCTACATCAGCAGACGCGATGCGCGACCCGGCCGTGGCCAAGATGGCACTAGAAGCTTTCACGACGGCCAAGGCGGGCCCACTTAGCACACATGCACTTGCGTCTGCTTTTCTACCCTTGCAGAATGAGGACTTCAGCTCGGCGGCTGTCAAAGATCTGTTGCCCGATTATTTGGATCAGGAACCTATCCCTCGAGCCCTGAAGCATCAATACGAGGTCCTCCGCGAGCAAATCATTGCGCCGGACGACTGCTCCGCGCAGTACACCCTGGCTCCCTTCCAGATCACACCGAGCATGACAGACCCGTCGCCACAGGTCACGTTCGCAATGAAGGAAGATGGGCTCTACGCCTCTATGGTCGCGGTGTTAAGCCACCCATTCAGCAGGGGTATGGTACATATCCGCTCTGCGGATCCGGAGCAGGCTCCCATTCTTGACCCGCGCACCATGTCACACCCGCTGGATCTAGAACTGCATGCTCGTCACACTCTGCTCCTCGAGAAGTTGAGAGACACTAGCCCGCTAAAAGAGTTATTCAAGGAGGGTGGACGGCGTCTTCACAATGGAGGCAAAAGGGTGGAGACTTTGAAGGAGGCCAAGGAGGCTGTCAAAAATGGGTATACGCCGCACTATCATGTGTGTGGCACAGCAGCGATGATGCCGAGAGAGGCTGGAGGAGTTGTTGATTCGAAGCTGAGGGTGTACGGCGTCATTGGGTTGCGGATCGTCGACGCGAGTGTTTTCCCGCTGATTCCCAGAGGCAACATACAGACAGATGTGTACGCTGTGGCTGAGAAGGCTGCCGAGCTCATAGGAGAGAGCTGGGAAGAGAGCTAAAGGCTGTGATAGAAATATGGACTAATAGAACAAGAAAGTGCTCAGTGGGGAAAAGAGATAGATGGAAATTATCATCACAAACTGTAAACTTGTTGTGAGCAAGCAAGCTCACTGCTAGAGTCATAAAGGACACGAGTGATCTAAAAGGACCCAACTTGTTTCGGAGCAGAATGGATAGATGGGTTTTCCGCAAGCAACTTGAGAGCTTGATTTTTGAAAGGTGTCATGATGTATATTTCTTCAACATCTGGCATCTCTATATTTGTCATTCTCGTTGATGTGGTTGACATCTGACCCTGCCCCCCCCCCCCCTCTCTCATCAAAAAGAATCTTGTCCGCTACTTGGCCTCGCACCCTGTAGAACTCTCTCTCTTGGGTTCCCCTGTACTTTGTCAAATCCTTCAAGGCGCACCGGGGTATGCAGCCCTTATCTGGTGTGCTACTCTGTCCCAAAAATGTACTCAGCTATGCGAGGTACTGTACATATCGGTTTCAGACGCGACAACAGCAGAAGCTGCAGGGTGGAAATTGGAGCACGCTTGCTTATCTCTATGTCTTTTTCCCCTTATCCTTTTGTTTCATTGTTTGTGCCCCGCTCCATTTGTCCTCCAGATCTGTCTATTGCTTCAACTATCGTGACTATTCAGCTCCTTCTTCCGCAACATCCAAACTCTCAGAAGCTATTGGACAGGATCCCAATAAAGGACCAGGAATCGAATTTCTCTGCATGAAATTCATTTTCATCGATTGCTAGAGCCTCATCACCAATCAAACGTATTGAGGACCTCATTGCTCTCATCCACATTGAATCAAGCGACATGGCAGCTGCTTTAGATATTCTGATTTCGTATAAATTCAGTATATCTTTGTCAATTTTAAGACTTTCTGGGACTCATTCTTCGAGCATCGTAACCGACGAGGATGTTGACGCACCTGGGCATCCTCTGCAACACATCAGATCCTTTTCATACTGTGTTACCGGCTTTTACTCCATCCTCTGAGTAAATTCCCCGGACCATGGATCGCCAAGCTCACTGATGGCTATGCCGGATATTATGCCTCATAGAAAAGATTTCATCTTGCGACATTTCATGACCATCTTGTATATGGTGCATTGCCTAGGCGTTTACATTCATCCATGAATCCACTCATTCTAGTGCATACGTTCGACGGGTCCAGTACTCAGGCAAGCACCAAATCGTCTTGTATTCAACTCAGTAGCCTCGTTACATGGTAAAGCGACACACATCCTATTCCTCACTTTATTAAAAAGAATACTGTACTTGCAACATATGCTGACTAGCGTTGTAAATATATATCTCAACTAGGATGTGGAAAAAGCGCACATATACTCGCAAACGCGATTTAACCCGGAAAGGAATATTTTCGGCACTCTGAATAGGGAGCACCACCGAAGAAAACGGAATATATACGGTAGAATACTCTCAGACCGCTCTCTTTGCATCTTTGAACCAATCATGATCCGCGAAATCGACATATTTCTACGGCAGCTTTAAAAGTCTGGAACTAGATATGTGAATATTGGATGTCTCCGTTGTGCGAGCGACTCACGGCTGATGTCGCGGGTCACTTGGTTTTCGGACAACCACTACATACACAAACACAAGAGACGAATCGACTTTTCCCTCGTGCTATGACTTCAATGAACTCCGTTGTCAGCTTATTTAGTGAGTTCCCCCTAATTCAGTAACCAACTGTGGTCTATTGAGGCAGAGGAGAGGCTAGAATTAGTAATGGTTTGGCCAACGGTCTCGGTTACTTGGCCACTACTTCGCTGGCTGAATAAGAAAAGTAATAGCGCTTTGGGCAAAGCACTGCGAGAAATTATTACAGCGCGGATGGCTCTCCCCAATGATGCAAAACATGACTTCTACTCGGTCGCTGTAGACAGCGAGACGCTCAGCGAGGAAACTCTCCACAGCAGCGAGCTCTGGGCTGAGGCCGTGTTCTTTCTTCCAGTAGGTAAAACACCCCGGGGAAAAGATTTTGTCTGGTGACTCCTTGGCTATGATTTAGTGATAGATATCAAACCTCAAAGGCGGAACCACCACCTCTACGGCTCTTAGCGCTGTCTTCTTCTACCTATTTCGTAATCCGGATGTCTATGCCAAGCTTACAGCTGAGATCCGCGGGACGTTCAAATCAAGCAGCGATATCAAGGCTGGGTCTGATCTCTCTGGGTGTACGTACTTGCGCGCAGTTCTGGATGAAACGCTCAAAATTTTATTTCCTTTTCTGGGCACTTTCTGGCGCGAGGCCTACTCCTCCTTGGATACTCCTTTCGTGGTCGATGTGCAGGTCATACCACACGGTACCATCGTGGGTGTGAATCCGTCCTGCTTGATGCATAATGCAGCGTATTTCCCCGAGCTATTCATATTCCGATCTGAACGCTGGCTGAAGCCAGAGAATTGGGTCAAAGAGACTCCTGAAAAGATAGATGGGAGCCATCGGAGAGAGGAGTATCAGCTCTATGACAGCGCAACAGCTGATCATGATGGTCCCAACTTGACATTCAAGCCGAGCCAACAATATTGAAGGGACTTCAATGAGAGTAAATTGGCTCATAGCTTGTGCAATCAAGATTCTAGAGCATGCTAGAGCATAGGGACAATCTCTCAACTGACTGGCCTGATAACCCCATTATACTCGACTCATTCTACAAAGACGGGGTTCGTTAAGGCTGCGCATACTCTCTGATCAAGCTGATTTGGATACGCCCAGCTATACGCTCGAGGAGCACTTTTCTTCAAAGAGGATCCAACATGTTTTGGTGCACCTCGATTTTGGCATCACGGCCAAAGAAGCGATTGCTATGGACCCCAACAGCGACTGGCCCTTTGAGGCGGTGTATCATGCTTTTGGAGATGGTACGTTTCATGTTCCTAGATGCAGGAAAAGATCCACCTTCATTTTTGCTGGATCATTTCCCAGACTATTATTGAACCCCAGCGGGGTTTCTTGTCCGGAATTTTTTTGACAGTCAGACTGCTGTCTTCGGGGCGACAATGTCGGATGACTACGCACGGATAGCGGCAAAAGATGCCAACACCATACCTCAACGCATGATTACCGGAGCGCAGCCCGCAATATTTGCTTAATAATACCATTTAGTATTTCGGCTCTCTTAGATCGAGCGCACATATTGATACGGTTTGCTCGAGTGTTGCGAACATCAGGTTGCTATAATCTACAACGAAATATGTAGGTTTTGGTACTGGGTTTCCTTGTACTATTAAGTTCGTAATTGTCTCTATCTTTTGCAAATGGCAACATTTGTTCACTAGAGTCATATTCTAACTTTGCGCCGAACCTTGTCGCCGCATACCTTCACCTGCCGATTACGGCACAATATCAATTAGGGCAATAGAGCTGCGCCCCTGGCTCAGTAATAAGTTTGATGTTTCAGTTGCTATGTTTGGATCATAGGAGGGGATGGTATTCTTGCTATGGGTTAATTCGTAACGACGAAAGCGTGACACTAAAGCAGTGCGAGGTTAGCAAAGTATAAGTAAGCTTGTCATACACAACAATGTTTCACTTATCAAGGACAGACGCTTGGTTAGGAGATTGAATACTGTGTAATGTTTCTCGATACTTCTCTCTTCGTCTTTAATGCTTGGAACTCAGATAGAATTATGAAAAGAAAAAAGAACAAAGGCAGGAAAAAAAGAACAGAGGCCCCCGATTTTTTGAGCGCTTGTGATGGAACAAAGCCGACTATGATAATATATTACACACAGAAGCAACAGATTTCAGAACTCAAGCGCTATTGCACTAAAGAACGAATATAAAAGCAGCAGGAAGAAGTTTGTCGACTCGAATACGGCTTACATTGTAGTTGTAAAATAAGACCGAGAAAGGATACAATTCTAGGATAAGAAGCTGGTGGCCGCAGACCACATATTACCGATTGCGCCCGCAGGTTTTTTCCAATGAGGGTGGGGGGGGGGGGTCTTTTTGAAACGGCTGATGCTATTGGACAGATGTAATTTTACAGGATGTATTTAGGTAGATCTTGTAATAGCAGATACGTGGTTCTATTCACGGCTTGATTGCGAATTCAATCAAAATGGATTCGCCACAGCTCGCGATCACATCCAGCGGTGAAATCGCTCCTGGTATGTAACATCGCCAGGTTGTCACTGACCAAAAAGTCACCCTTTTCCCATGAGTGCCAATAGGCTACTCGCCGATCATGTAGTAAGGCATCAAGTGTGGCACAGATCGCGGCGCTCTTTTCCGCGTACACGCCATCACCTTGTATATCGATCAATGTGGCCTGGAACTTGGTCTTACTCTGCGGCCAAGGTTCGTGGTAAGACAATATGGGCCTTTTGGTACTGGGGTGATCCAGAATCAGAGGCAGATTCTGCAGTTTTGGCGCACCGAAACTGGTCGTCGTCACGCTCCACGAGAGTTTCCTCAAATAGTCGAGCGGTAACTCATCGGGCAAGTATCTGAACAGTCGGGCGCTGGCCGAGAAGAGGGTGAAGCCAGTGTCCTTGGGACTTGGCGTGACACTTGTGAACATCTGAAATCGCGGAGGATTAGGCCTGACTTCCTCGCTGCCGTTCTCAAGGAGGCGGCCCGTAGGAGCCGTTTTGAACATTCCATCGAAGTGAAAAGGCATCCATTCTGCACTGAGCACGTTGTTTAGACCTCTTGTGTCTGCGCCGCCATCCTTGACCTCTAGAACAAGACCAAAGAGCCAAGGGGTGGGAGTTCCGAGCTCGTGGGCCTTGGCCTCATATCTCACGCGGTCTGTGGTCTTCTTAAAGCCACGAAGGATGACCGGCGAGTTATGCTCAGCAAGAGCTCTGACCTTGGATGCATCGATATCCTCAATGTACAACTTGCGGGAGCCATCGGGTGTCAGCATCATACCGCAGGGATATATAGGAGACGAAGTGACAGAGGCTTTTTCCCAGGTGACCAAGTCGGAGAGAGATTTGTGGCGATAATAGCTTGGTCTGCCGTTTTCGTAAACTAGATCGTACTCTTCGCTGGCGTCGAAATGTGCACGGTGACCTGACCGAAGGGTGCCGTCGATATCAAACGCCACGGCACAGTGCCAAGGTGTAGTGAAAGTAGATGATGTCGTTGGGAGCGTGCTGATGGATATCTTGTTCTCCCCGGTCGATGGATGGATCGACAGACGTACGTGGTCGGGAAAGTTCTCGCGAACAGCGTGAGCGAAAGCCTGCCCACGCTTCAACATCTGCTTGGCAATGTACTCGACAGAAGTCTTGAAGCTTTTGTTGCTTCTTGTTTCTCCCACTGGATAGACGTGTTGCAAGTCAGTTTGCAGAAACTTGATGTAGCCGCGGTACGTCAGACAGGTGTCTTCGCTTTGAGAGATCTCCTTGCTTGGATCCCAATCATCCTTGGAATATGTGTTGACGAGCGCTGATCTAAGTCGTGTGGCATTAGCCACGTATGTGATCTCACTGAATTTGACGTCATTTTCGATGTGGATGAGTTGGTTTAGGCGAGAAAAGCTGATTTGATCGAAGCCCTTTTCCAGACACATGGTCCTCAGCGTCTCGCCGTAATTCCATACATCCCTATCCGGAACACCAAGAAGATCTAATACCGTCAATTAGTGTGATTCCACTCCAGGAGCTTTGGCCCAGCTTCGGCGAAGATGAACTCACCGTTGTATACCAACCCGTCTGAGATGATAACCAACTTAGCGCCTGGCTCATATACGTCCTTGACAGCCAGGCAAAGTCCGTTCAGATGAGCCAAGGCAAATTCTTCCCCTTTGTCTGGCAGTCGGCCGAGGACCTTTGACTGTGTATTAGGTGACTTGAAGGGAAAGGCCGGGAGACAAAGAGGCACAGGCCTATTTGCCTACACGTTTTATGAACGTTAGCCATGATACATAGACCGGTAAGCAGTGTGAATACATCTATCACAAAAACCAGTAACGTAACGAGATCAACCAACGAACCTTTACATGGCCATAGACAAGGGCCAAGAACCTAAGATACCCTTCGTCCGCTCGCGTGCCACTTTGCTCCCCCAGACCCATGCGGTAGCTGCACAACACATCTAAGATCTTGGAAGACGTAGTCATCAACTGACTAAGCTTGGATGGGTCACGGCCAAGCGGTGATTTAGGAGCCTGCAGGTGGATGAAGGACTGCACCAGCTCACTCTGGACAGTGACAGTATCGGCTGCGATCATCTTCTCTGCACTTATGGAAGGTGTGATGGCTAGTTTGTGTTGTTGAAATCAGAGGAAAATAGGGAGCAATGTACGAAGTAGAACAGAAAATCATAGACAAAAGTGGCTGAAGCTGACCGATCGGGAGGAATAATTTTATGTCAAGTCATGATATCCCACTCCTAAGAGAAGGTATATCAATTAATATTTTGCTACCAGGTCCAATTTCTCATGCCCTGTCCAGTCAAGTTAGCTTATGCTTACCAATGGATGACGTCTCGTCAGGCTACTTCTTGCTATCGGTGTTGCAATAAACCCCTTGGATCGGACATGGTCTCGGTCTCTTCAGGTGGAAGCGAAGAAAAACAGGAGCAAGCCTGGAAAGACCCGCTTTCTTGCCCACCACACCGAGGTGAGGCTGTAACAATGTTAGTGGTAATACTACATAACGTGTTTAGCATTTTGAACATTTTTTATTCCAAGCCCCTGGCTGTCGTTATCGCGTGGGGGACCAGTGTGGATGGGGCCAGATTAACCGAGCAGAGAGTGGCAAGGTCGCCAACGCCGAACAGTAAGGACTCGCAGTGACCTGACCGGAAAAGGATGGATTAACCTTCAACCACAAATGTATGTGAATCTCATTTTTCAGGGTTGAAAAAGTCGCCCTGGAACGGCTCGGCGCAACAGATGAAAAAGGCAGTGTTCAGGTAGGATGCATTAAGCCGAGTCCGAAGTGAAGCCAAGCCCGCGCGCTTGCGATATACGGGCAATCCGTGAACATCAGGAGATCTGTGCGGATCAAATCCTTATGGCAAAGCAGGGGTGCTGATGGCACAGGAGAACTATCATGTACTCTGCTATTGATTGTGATTCATCAATATTAAGTCGCGCAAATTTCTTAGACCTGTGGAACTTGTCATTACAGAAGCCGATACGGCCTGGACGCGCAATTGCTTAACGAGGAGATGAAGTACTCAAGTACTCAGCTACGAGAGGCAGTAAGTATCAATTCTATTGGCTGCGCAGAAATTCCTTTTGTTCCTAGCATCGTCATACACACTGTGATAAGATCTTGAAACGAGGAGTTTGCCTCTATGCGAGTATCAAATAGTGCATAGTACTACTTGCATCGCACACCCCGAGGAACGCCACTCCTTCTCCCGATGTAACAGCATCGGAACCCACCTACTCTGATTGTCCCTATTATTACCTTGATTTTGAAGCGCCAGGATTGTCCGAGAACTCTATTTTTCTCCCCGAGCCCACACGCCAAACGCTACGACGGCTCATGTCATCCGATCATACCTTTACTTATGGTCTCAAAGATCACAAAGATAACAGAACGCGTAAAGTACATTACTCAGCATTTTAATCTCTTATAAGGTTAGGACAGATGGCGAATAGAGACTGCGAACTTCTACTTTTCGCCTAAGTATGTACCACTGTCGAAAAAAGCAAATCGATACAATGCCGTCTCTAGATCCATTGGATATCTCTGTTGACGTAGCCATCGTTGGAGGTAAGTCAGAAACTCCATAGCTGTCTAGAAAATGTGAGAATACACGTGCTGAAGGCCCACACTCTGTCACTCAGGTGGCCCAACAGGGCTGCTCACTGGCCTGCTATGTGAAAGACTGGGGGCTTCGGTGTGCATCATCGACAGTAAGCCTTCGACGCTGGACCTGGGAAGGGCGGATGCCCTTAATGCTCGGACACAACAGTATCTCGAGGTAGTTGGTGTGCTCGACGAATTACTTCCACAGGGCCTCAAATGTAACAGTAAGTTCTACACTAGTACCATGGTATTGACAAGGTCCAAAGGTAGCCTATTGAATGTTGACATTTCTATAATCTAGCAAGCTCAACATACGAAAATGGTGCCTGGACCTCGCGCCAGAGCCACTGGTGGACTGGTCTTGAGCACACGCTACACAAGAATTTTCTCATGATCGGGCAACCGGTTGTGGAGCGCATCTTCGCCTCTCGCCTGCAGACCACTCAAATGCTTTTCGATACGCGCTGCGTTTCCATCGAAGAGTTGGACTCGTCGGTCAGGACTACAACCGACAATGAAGACCATCCAGTCATTCACAGCAAGTATGTTGTTGGGGCTGACGGGGCCCGCTCCACTGTGCGAAACCTCATGGGAATCAGTTTCAAAGGCACCAAGCCAGAGATGGTGTGGACAGTGTTGGACACCTTCATCGACACGGACTTCCCACGCGCCGACGAGATTGTCACTTTCCAGCGCCAAGGAAAGAGTCGCGTGAGCTGGATTCCTAGAGAAAGGGGCATGGCAAGATTCTACACATTGCTGGATGAGGATCAAGAAAAGACTCAGATGAACTCGGAAGCGTCCATTAGAGAGCACATGCACCCTCATCAAATTAACTTTGTCAGCACAGAGTGGTTCAGCACTTTTGAAAGTGAGTTTGCAACTGCTGGTACCATGATTCTCCTGCTGTATATAACTTATAGCCTAAGGCTCTGACACTGACATGACGACAGTCAAAGAACGCATCGCTGGAACCTTTGTAACAAAATTAGGAGAAGGCCGTGTTTGTCTGGCTGGCGACGCTGCCCACGTCCATTCCGTCAATGGCGGCCAAGGACTCAATACGGGTATAGCCGACGCGTTTGCATTGGCTTGGCGGCTCGCGTATATCGTGGCCGCAGTCCATGGCCAGCTAAAACTCGCCCCTGGTGCCGAAACCAGGCTTTTGCGCAGCTATGATACGGAACGCCGCGCTGTAGCCCAAGGTGTCATCGACGTTGCGTCTCGACTAGTTAGAGACACTCTTCGCACGGCTAAGGAATATGTACAGACCATCGAAACAAACGCAGGTTATATTACAGGCATGGGCGTCACATACGATTGGGTAGGATCCGAATTGGTCCGGACGGGCGGGCGCGAATATCTCGCCTGCTGGACCTCTGGTCATCGCTGCCCTGATATAAGCCTGGTAGACAAAAATGGGCAGATGAGCCGCATCTACTCCCTTGCTGAATATGGCAAGTTCATCATTCTTTTGTTCGGCAAAGAGAACTTGCAGGTGGACACGACATGGCCTCCACCCTCGCAGGCTGTATTTCACAAGGTACTGCCAGCAAGCGCCCCTACACTCGCTGAGGCTAAGGATGGGGTTTGGAGAGTGGCTGCGCCCGTAGTCGGTGCCTTGGACAATTTCACCGTTGTTGTAAGACCTGACATGTATGTTGGCTTCGTGGGGGAGGGCAATAGCTGGTCGTCGTACTTGGCTGGGGTATTAGCCTGAATTTACCAGAAGGCCCAGAGTTTCTTATAGAGTTCTTCTAGATAGTACCGCGGCGTATTAAGTCCACACTCTAGGAATGTACAGATGATTGAACAAGAGACCGTTTCACCACCGACGAAATCCTTGGCACAGCCATTTGGTCTCAAGGATGGACAATTCGAATTTAATGCGATACACCTATAGTAACATAACAGGTTGGTCGTTCTATCTTACAAGGTATTGAAACTTTGGCTTGTAGCCTTACTAGTACATGCAGAAAACAAGGCACAGGTGGGTTCGTGGTGGATGGAGCACAAGCAAGGACAGACCTGGTCAAAATCCTTACTCAGAGAGGTGGCATTCTAAATGGATCATCGGGATTACCCGTGCAAAAAGGCAGGCCGCAGCCGCTCGCGCGGCCTGATGCATGCTTGTACCCAGACAGTCCAGAGACACAGACGAGGCCGAAATACCGCCACTCCGTCAGGCCATTGTGGGGAGTGTCCTATTTGCTTGTCACCTTCCAAGAAAGGATCAGTGGGTCAGGCTCCGCATTCGTATCAGACCTCCCTGAAATCGCCGTCGACTTGATCTGCAAAACTATATCCAAAGGCTGTTTGTAATAACATATAAGACCTCATTATATTATCATGTACAAACAATCAGAGAAGCATCTACTGAGAGTGAAGACATGAAACGAGTGGAAACGAATAGAAAACGTCGGCACAGTCATCTTCACCTGCAATATGAGCACAGAGCATGCCGGCAGCGAAGAGTCGGCTGAGATCTCGAAAACCGTTATTGAAGTCGCTACTGAGCCAGACCGGCCAAAGACCCGCCCCAATGGAGGCATTCAAGCTTGGCTCCAGGTCGCTGGGGCTTTTCTTTTGTATTTTAATACATGGGGTAAGTTTAGAGGCGTTTTTATGTCCCTAATATCAGTATAAAAGAGATTTGGCCACGGCATGTTTAGAAAGAAAACATTATCTGGGCTCACTGCGTTGCGTGCACTAGCTTACTGTTGCATCTAGGCTTGTTAACCTCCTTCGGCGCATTCGAGGAATATTATGCCTCTGATTTGCTCTCCAGTCACACATCCTTTGAGATATCCACTATCGGGTCGTTGCAGTCCTTCCTCATGGTATTTCTTGGCGTCGTAACGGGGCCGCTCTTCGACATGGGTTACTTCAAACACCTCTCAGCCATTGGTAGCCTGTTCATTGTTGGTGGAACTATGGCCCAGAGCGCATGTTCGAATCTCTGGCAGCTTCTTCTCGCACAGGGTGCGTGCATCGGCGTGGGGACGGGCTGTCTGGCGATTCTCTCGGTCGGAGTGCCAAGTCTGTGGTTTGATACGCGCTTGCCACTAGCTAACGGACTCGCTGCGTGCGGAAGCGGAGTTGGCGGCGTGGTCTTTCCCATTGTGTTTCGAAGACTCCATACTGCTGTGGGATTCGGATGGGCGGTGAGAGTCATTGGGTTCATCGCCCTAGGGACACTCAGCTTCGCGAACGCCACGATGAGAATACCATCGACGTCGGTGCAGTCAGGGCAGGGGGGGAAGCGACATCATCGCGCCCTATACGATCCGACAGCCCTCCGAGAAGCTCCCTACAGCCTTTTCGTGGTTGGATGCTTCACCGTATTTCTCGGCCTATATGTGCCATATTTTTATGTGCCGAGCTATGCTACCGAGATTCTGACGGCGACCTCACAGAAAAGTCATCTCAATGGTGACGATTTATTATCGATCTTGAACGGTGTGTCCATTGTCGGTCGAATCCTCGTTGGCTATTTAGCCATCAACATCGGTCCTCAAAACTTGATTGTTATCGTGGCCGGATTTTCGGCCATCGTCACATTTTGCTTTATAGCTGTCAAATCGAAGCTGGCCGGCCTGGTAGCTCTGGTCTGTTTTTACGGTTTTTTAACAGGGGCTTTTTTTTCTTTACAACCTTCTGTATATGTCTGCCTATCCTCTCATAGACCAGAGGTCATTGGGACACGCTTTGGCATGGCATTCACGATCATGTCCTTTGGTATGTTGTTTGGCTCTCCAGTTGCTGGCGCTCTCATGCGGAATGCTGGATTTTGGGCGGCCTGGATATGGGCCGGCATGTGTATAGCAGCAGGTGCTATTCTCATATTCAGCTCGCTTGCATTGCGAAAAGGGAGAATATGCAGTCGCAGATAGCTACTTATTCAAACATGGCGGCAAGGTGGTTCTCTAACTACGGGCGATGTATGCCCTGGTTCCAAGTTAGAAGTTAGGGTACTCTCGTAGTGAGAAAAGCTGTATTTGGCTGCAGGTCGTTCTTGTCTGTGCACCTGGGCAGTTCACGACACGGACTGGTTACACTACGCCACAGATAATGAATACCACTAAAAGAATCTTGTATACAGTGATATTCCATAACGAGGGCGAATAAGTAGAGTAATTAACAGCAAAAAAAAAAGGGGGGGGGGGATACATGGTCACTAACCGATATGCTGTTCAGTCATGGGGTGTTACACGTACACCGTCGAGACATTGCAGTCAGCCACTCCATTCATGTGTAAGCCATTCTTAGCTCGTAGCTTAAAAAGAAGAAAACGGGCCGAATCATGCACCTCTCCAGTGTTTCGGAGGGGGCGGACAGGGCTCGGTTTTCGGCATGCACTATTGATATTGGGGGCTGTTATCTGTGCTGTAAGCCAGTTACCACCACATCCGCATGGATTTACAGCTTGTTGCATGGCTCAACCAGCGCTCCATAATGTAATTGATACCTGATTCGCGCTACTCGGTCACAGTAGCATCGTCGATACCATGTACGAGTGCTTCCTACAGTTCAGCCCCCGGTGGCGTTCCACTCCAATGTCGAGACCTACCTGGAGTCATGCGATACGTACATAAGTATGCGGAAGAGCAAAGATGACGAACGTCCTTATTGTGGCACTGGGTGTACCTTACGTCTCTGCAGAACATAGTACAGCGTCTCTCATCCAATGTAGGTACTCCAGTAGCTTGGGGTCTTCTTTCGAAACGAAAATATCTCCGTCATCACTTGGGTACATTCGAGTACAGATGTGATTTCAACGACTTCCAAGGCTTCTTCAATGCCACCCTGCGGGAACAAATCGTATCCACAAGCCGATCTTAGATTTCTGATAAACTTTTACAGGATCAATTATCAAATCACAGCACTACTGCATTGACATCGTACAATTAGCATGGTTGCGTGGGAACAGTGAGCTGCCAGCCGCCTTCCAAGGTTGGCCCAGAATCTTATGGAGTGGAGAAAAGCTGGTAATTCAGGGTAAGCTTTTGACTATTAGTTTAGAAAGAGTGGGTCGAGAATCATGTTTGTTTGAGGCTGTATAGCATGATCTCAACTCGCTCTGTCAGCCCAGCATTACATGTTTCACGGAATGTTTCATCAAGATGAAAAGCAAAGCTCCCATGTTTGGTTATCAGTGATACCGATGTTCTATTGTGCAAGGTAAACTTATCAATGTAAAATTTATCATTGCTATATTGCGATGTGCAAACTATACTAAGTCTCTTTGTTCACTTAATCATGATTGTTGTCAGTCTTCATCAGCGAGAGCTTAGCAGCGATTGATGAAAAAGTACATGATCAGCCCCGGCTCAACTCCACTGACTATGACCAGCATAAAGGAGACTACATCAACTATACATGCCCCTGAATACTGACTAGATTTCGCTGCGAGCCATGTTCTTGCGTGTATGAGTGGTACATGCGTGTTGTATGAGGTGACTGCAGCTCAGAATACGGGCCTATTTCGATATCAGTATCTTGGGTTACGATGGTGCCACCCTGAAATCTGTCTCCTCTGGACCTATTATCAGAATGCTGAGCGAAGGGCAGCGCAGTTCTCATAACACCCCCGGGCATACTTGGCAATTCTCGGTCTGTCGCCAAGATATCAACTTCTCTATCGGTAGTCGCTTGCGGGGATCTCGAGGATGTTTTATATTTGAAGTAGTATTTTCTCCAAGAAGACCAACCGGAACTCGACGTCTCGGCCCATCCTTTGAATAAGGGGAAAGCGGGCGGCACGCAGGCACAAACAATGCCTAAATTAATCTCGGCAACCCTTGAATAACAATAGGTCAGAGTAGAAAGCATATGAGGCGTATAGACTTTTTTTCTTTCCGGGGGGGGGGGGGGCTCCTTACGCTAATCCATAGGCAGACATGGAGGTCCAAAAGGGGTCAGGCCGATTATATACAAGAGTTGTGCGATAATCTGTGAGGCGCGAGACTAAACTTGCTATCGAAAAACTGCAGGCTCTAGATAGTACGCGAATTAGTTCTTATCCTCCTGTCCTCAGCGAGTCACTTGGAGAGAACACGTAGAGGAACGGAGCATACAACAAACCAGTCGCGAAGAGTACTGCAATACCAAGTTTTCGGGCCTTGGACATATTCAGACCAGAAATAGCCAGCAGGGGTATCACAATAATATAGAAGTCGGTAAAGACGCCCACAGCGCCCAGCCCGACACTAAGTTTTGGTGCCTCCACTCCTACCCTCATGAAGAAGGCGATATCGATCCAGGAATCACCTGGATGAGGCACGCTATAGTATACCCAAGCAATGAAGAAAGCAGTGTATGAAACGGTTGTCAAGATAATACCAAAACATGTTAGAATGTTAGTAATATAGGATGGGAGGAATAAACGTCGGAAGAAGACGCAGAGCGATAATTTGACGAGCATGGAAGCACAGCAATACACCGCTGTTATGGCCGAAGTTTCCTGCTGGTGAGTCAATCAATAATGACTCCTATATGCGTGAGGAAGGAATCAAAACGAATCAGCTACCTGTAAAAGTGTTGGGGTGACAGCGCTTAGTGGTATGTTCCAGTAATGCCGTCCATACATGTCGTCAAGGACTGCGTCAGGGTCAATGCTTGTGCTGGCGAGTGAGCAAATCTGTGTACAAGGGAAACGGTGGGAGCTGACCATTTGCGAGCATTATTCCACAAAACCCAACACTTGCGAACTATTATGAATGTCAGTAAAAACTATGCGTTTTAAGCTTCCTGTGTGATCTCCATTGAGTGGTATATAGGATATAAGTAAGATGTATTCTCATACTACAGAACATATGCAAAGGCCTTGAAAAGATCAGCATGCAGACATTAAGAGCAGACGGATAATCCTCTCACAGTCATCCCAGCCCAAAGTCATCCTGGACCGCAGACGAGCATAGAGACGCATTATAAGAAAAGTGAATGCTACTGGAAGTGTTGTGTAAATAGCAAGTCGGGGCATCCAAGCTCGAGATGGCGCATCGATGAGGTCATTGGTCTGCCCTGGCGGTGGGCTTTCGAGCGGGATCTCGCTAGGGTCAAAGCCGCTCATAGTTGCTGATTATCTCAAATGAATAGCAAAAAGGATAATAGCCGTAAGGGTGATGGAGGATAGAGAACTCAGCTACCAGCAATCGAACGAAACGATAACATGCTCAGCTTTGTTAGAACCGGGAGCAGCAGGGCAGACTGGCATGCATTTAATCACTATTTAAGCGTAAAATTTACTACCTAGGTACTTAGTACTTAGCGCAGTGGCTGAATAGCGTTACATAGAGCAAACTCTTGAGACCAAGAATACGAGTCAGCTTTTGCTGACCACCATCATTGAATGCCACTATTCCAAACCTATGAGGTGAGCAGCGAATGGGTGCTCTCCTTACAGAATCACCTCATGTATGTAAGTATTGCATATAGTAGCTACCAGCACCCACATCAACATTCAGAATCTAGACTAGTATCTTACTAACTACAGTCGATCTCAGCCGGTTTCTAATTATGTTGTTCCTGAATCTGTGCTTAAATTAGACCAAAACAATTCACGATGGATTTCCACACTCTACTCTACTTCAGTCTGATATAAAGTCAGGAATGCCTGAAGCAGACCGCAATTAAAACGCTACCTTTATCTGCAAAATACAGGTCTCGCTCTTTATACAAAGTTCTAAAACCCCTTGCAGCTTTCCAAGTCAGAGACTGGCCTTCATCATATTTCAGATATTACTTACAGAATATCTAAGCTCAACAAGATTGTTTTCCTATAAGTATTTTATACATTACAATATCTTCAGCATCTAATAATTTCTTTTATACCAATCTCGATTATTCTCCGTTATTAAGTACAGAGAATAGATTTGTATTTTTAATAACTTATTTTATTATGCGCAAGATCAAACATTGATTTTTGTTTGCTCATCGAACCTTCACGCTTTGTTAAGCATATAAGCTTAAGATCTGTTCAGAAATTCAATTTAATTATACGTCTCTCATAACTCTTGTAGAGTTCCTGCAGAGTTTTGACACAATTGATCCGAGTCTTGCAATAAGATTAGTGTTATCCCGCTGCTGATTTTCATAGCTAAATCAATACAGTGGACACGTAACATTTACGCGACTGTCCGTTTTGCTCAGAAATACGCCTCCGTCTGTCAGGAGTCCTCAATCCATCAGATTGAAAAGTACTCAACTTTCACTGACTGCCGACTTTTGTCCACTTACCGCTACACGACTCAGTGAAGCAGGTTTAAGGAAGCAACGTCACTTGTAGAACATCCTGGAAACCGCTTAAGTTGTTTCCAAGAGCCAATAGGTCGACAGTATTGTGTACGCTTTGACTACTTTTGTCTGGAACTACTTCTAGTATTGTAGAATGACTTGTAGCTGCTGATGGGTATTCCTCTAAAATGAGCTAAAAACTCACTGTTAAAAGGAATGTAGGGCTTGGAGAGTATCTGCAAAGGAATATTTTACTGATTCAGCTGTATAATGGAGACACAAGCAAGACCTTTCTGAGGGGCTACTTGACTTCAATATAAGCATCAAGAGTCTGCTTCTCCTCACTTCAACTATCTATAGCCCTATATAGTCAAAGGTCTCGCCATAATATCATCAAAGGCTTTCCAGCGCCGCGAAAATCAAGTTAAACGCGAATTTTGTAGTTGAGAATGGCAACCGCAAGTATCAAAAGTATTCCGATTAGAATTGATATGAAATAGTGTTTGATAGCAAAATTTCACCATCAGTTCTAAGTATTTTATTATCACATGCTGTCCAAGCAAAATCCTGCCTATACTATCATCTCTTTTCTGTATCTTTCTTTTACATTCTTTGTTGACATTTAGGACTATGCGACAGACATACTCTCAGCGATACTGAATATAAAATCTTTCAGTATGAGTAAATTAGTAGTTGATCTAGAATCTGGAATGACGCATTCATTTTTTCCCCTTATTTCATGTATGCGCCAATGTTATTATCTTCTACAATATCTTGAAGTAGAATCTAAAGGATATTTGCAAGTACTGATAAATAATTTCCTATTCCAAGTTTGAGAACAATAGACGTATGATTATATAAGCTATCTGCTGCAACGCATGCTGCTGATCCTGTTCGTTCGTTCGTTTGTTTGTTCTATTCAATTCCAAGTAGAAGAGGAGCGAGGCTACCTAGTCTAGAACCTCCCGAGGGGGATGAGGCGCGCTGAGTTTAGCCCAGGGCCTGCCTGTTCCTCAAGAAAGAGGAAAACAGCTGACCACCTATCTAGCGACTCGATGTCCATGAAAGCGACATCAAAGCTGCCTATGCGGTACCTCCCTCGCCTTCTTATGCGAGCAGTAACTAGGTAAAATTCAAAGTGGCTAGGCCTTGAGTGTCTCAAGCTGGGCTGTGTCATGTATCGCCTGTGTTTCTTTCTCTCTCGTGCTGCCGATACAATAGGCCTGATCTCCGAATTTAGCTTATGTCAAATCTGAAGTAAATACTTAAGTCTGCAGTGATAAGGATCGAGTCACAGGGGGTTAGATCCACTGGATCGTTATCTGCAAAATCCCGTCAATCACTCGAAACCTTTTATTCTTCTTTCTTTCGGGTAGAGGGAAGGGGGTTATGGGGCTCATGTTCTAGCCCGATGGAAGATCGTGTAATTCGTGCAGTCGATGTCGCAATAGTCTCCTAGCACATCAGGAAAAACGGCCAAGCCCAAAACCGGGCAAATGATCTAGACGGGAATCATGCCCTTTTTCAAGGCTATAAGATCTTGCACTCAGTGCCTACATTCTGTCCCTAACAGAGAAACCTATGCCGATACGTTCGAGAAACGGTATTGTTTTAGAGTTGCAGTCAGGCGTGTTTTGGTTTTTACGAATTACTGCAGTGCTCATCACATGATTCCCAAGATCCACTCCAAGATTTCCAGAGTTTACACTAAGCATGGATCTTCGCCTATCTTCACATTACAGAATCGTGCAAATGTGTGGCGTCATTTTACCTCATATGGCATTACAAGCTAGAAAGGTTTCACCTATCACGATGACTGATTACCTATAGTAGACTATATAATGAGTGGACTATAGAAATGATTAGCGCAACTATTTCGACGATGGCGTTACTTGGGCTAGGGATTGCTCTTTGCATACATTATCTATTGTTTATTTGACGATTTTGACTGTGCACTCGAGCATAAAGCATGAACCAAGAACTTTTGGGAGCTGCTGGAAGCTTGAGTTGTGTGAAATTCAATTCATCCCAAACTTCATACTGCGTTTTGCTCATACAACATGTCTGACACGAGTCCAGCGATTCCATTGTCGCAGGTAAGTGTATTGTACCTGCTCGTTCTTCCTTCATATTTGAATGCACAGCGAAAAGCATCAGAAAGCTGACATGATAACTGCCTTCGCAGGGCGCTGGCTATGGCGTTGTGATTGGTTTGGGCGCACTCTTCGCCCTGGGTATGATGTCAGTCACTGCGCTTTTGAGAAAACGAGGAAATTTCGACAACGCCGAAGAGTTTACCGGTGCGTAACGCTGGTGGATACCAAGCTGTTGACATTCACGCTCGAGTACGCAAGGATGCTAACAGCTAGTGACTTGCTCTATGAAGTTGCCAAGCGATCCCTCGGGACTGGCCTGACCGCAGCCGGTGTGATCTCCTCTTGGACTTGGAGTACAACACTGCTAGCTTCAGCGACTGTTGCGTATGAATACGGAGTTGCTGGGTCATTTTTCTACGCCGCATGTAATAGCACACAAATTATGGTATTCAGCAATTTGGCTATTGTAAGTCTATTTTGACCTACACACCTCGTGTTCATTATTTACTGAGTGGGAAACAAGCAATCCAAGCGAAAAGCTCCCAACGCCAAAACATTCCTGGAGATAATTAGAATTCGATACGGAACCACCGCGCATTTTTCCTTCATGTTCTTCAGCCTAGCTTCGAACATCTTGGTTGTTTCGTCAATCTTGATAGGAGGTGCGGCTGCGATCAATTCCCTTACCGGAATGAACGTGTATGCCGGCCTCTGGTTGCTTCCTGTTAGTGTTGCAGCATACACGTTGCGAGGGGGTTTGCGAGCCACTATCCTAACAGACTACGTAAGTTTCGCTGTGTAATTCTTCAACAAATAAGCTCCGTCTGATTAGAATTAGGTTCATACTGCAATCATTCTGATTGTTATTTTCGTGTTTTGGTTTAAGGTCTACGCAACTGGCAATCAGATAGGATCACCAGGAGCTATGTGGGACATGCTCATCGAAGCAGCCAAACGCAACAACTTCTCGGCCCCTACTCAAGACGGCAGTTATCTTACGATAAGATCTCTCCCTGCACTCAAATTTGCTATTCTCAGTATCTTGGAATATACCGGAGTCGTCTTTTTGGACAACTCTTTTCATCAAAAGGGTATTGCGGCGGATCCTGCGTCCACCATCCCCGGATATGTTCTCGGAGGTCTGGCGTGGTATGCCATGCCCTTTACCTTGGCTACGACAATGGGCATTGCGGCAGTCGCATTGGAGAACACGCAGGCATTCCCAACATACCCCAGAAGAATGAGCTCGTCGGAGATTAGTGCTGGTCTGACTCTGCCATACGCTGCTCAGACAATTGCGGGAAAGGGTGGTGCTGGCGCAGGCAAGTGAATTCTGATCAAGCTCGTGGTTATCTGCGCGAAACGAAATGAATTTATGCTGACTTTATACACCTAGTGCTTGTACTTATGTTCATGAGCTGTACTAGTGCTATTTCTAGTCAACTCATCGGCGTGTCTACTGTACTTTCGTATGATGTATACAAGACATGTAAGTCAAGACTTCGTATATGAATACGCTCAGGGATAGCCTCGCTAATCTCAGCTCCAAAGATCTGAATCCTCAAGCGTCCGATGCTCAAGTTCTACGTTCAGGTCACTTCTGCGTTGCTGGATTTGCGGTCTTCATGGCAGCTTTCGCATCTATGTTGCACGGGATCCAGATCGACCTCGGCTTCATCTACGTAATCATTTTCCCCCATGAAACTGATGTATCGATTACCATCACTGACTCCTTTTCTTTTTTTTGTTTCTTTATTCTAGAACATGACGGGAATCTTTACAGGCTCAGCATTACCTGGACTTATTCTTACGTTTTTCTCATCTCGGCAAGGATCGCTGGCAGCGACCGCGTCTATCTGGACTGGGTTCTGCACCGCTATTATAGTTTGGGTGAGGACATTTATTCACACATCTCTGTAACCAGATTCAGCAGGTGCTAACTTTAAATCTTCATGTAGTTGACTTTGGCCAAGCGATTTTCGGGAGTCGTGAGCATTGCGTCTGTTGGAGCAACAGATCCCTGTCTATATGGCTGTATCGCAGGGATTGGAGCAGCTGCGCTTGTGACTTTCAGCATATCTATATTCCACAACGCTCATTACACATGGGACACTCTCGCCGCCATTCGTTTGACAGACGATGAAGGCAATATCAGAGATCTCGCCTTCGAAGATTCAGAATATGACCCTAAGAAGTTGAAGAAAGCAGCTTACATCGCTCGCGGCATTACTCTCTTCTTGTTCTTAGCTCTATTTATAATCTGGCCACTGAGGTTTGTGTCTCCTTTTTGATCTTGTCAATAAACATTTTACGATAAGTTCACTAACATAAACAATAGTCTTTATGGTACCGCTTACAAGTTCTCGAAAAGCTTCTTTACTGGATGGGTCATTGTATCTTTACTTTGGGCTATATTCTCTTTCATGGGCGTCACGATCTACCCTATTATCGAGGAGCGACACACTCTTGCATTATGGGTTCAGCGTGCTTTTGGAAAAAAGAACCAAGAAATAAACGGTGATGCGGTCGAAGCCCCTCAAAGAGAAGTATCTTCCATTACTCTCGAGACTTATGGCGAAAAGGATGCCAGCAATTGATGACGAATAACTATGATCTTATTAGAGATAATTAGAGATTTTTTAGAAAGAACATTTATATGCCTCGTTGCCAGATCTATGTGTTCTCAAAACCTGATAATATTGCTTCGAAAAAGAATAGAAAAGAAAAGGAAAGAAAGGGCATTAATGATATGGCTGGAGCAACTGCTCAATAGAAGGGTGCATCTTTTTGATAATTAAGGCTGGAATAATTACTTGAACAGGGGTTTCTTGCAGATTACATTTCTTTTCTTAAACACTCTTGTTCTTTTTCGGCGTTTTGCAGCCTGAACAGCTTGTCCAAACTTTTTTTTGGTAATAACGCTTTAGATGTATCGGTTGTCAAGACTAGAGTGTCGCCTGTACGGCACATTGAGTGAAAACTTACTTGGGGTGATTATACGAGCTGGGGATTCCTGCATTCGCCTTAGTTTATCAACTTTTATTACACCCGAAGTGGCATCTAAGAGTACAGTAAGTAGTTTGTGAAATTCTTCTTGGTGGCGGCTATCTCAACATGTCAGAACTTTCACCTATGCTTTGATCAATACTCTAGGTGCAAATCTGTAGCTCATCAGCTGTGCATAAATATACTTCAACATCTAGAGGGCATGAAGCATAGAGATTAGTGCACGAGTATCTCCAGTTTCCTGCTAGGATCATAGCTAATAAGAGTAAGAAGAGGATCACAATTCAGTACAGGTAGAGACAAGTAAGATATTAGTACAATGCAAATAAAGCACGCATTGAGAAGGCAGAATATGAATATAGTAGAACATGGGCTAAAGAGCAGGTAAGTGTGGAACTGAACTCACTACCAGGCATCACAAAAATCAAAGATAAATTAAAATCTATATCTTCATCTTTATATTTAGGAGGATACTTTCTATTAAGTAACTTATACAATTAATTTCACTAGTCTTTTGCTCAACAACCTTTCCCTGAGCTATTCTATAAACTAAAGATCAAGCTTATACATTTATCATCAAATTAATGTCTTTCACTTAAGACCAGTTCCATCCCACTTTGTCTAGTTAGCCAACCACCAGAGACGATCCGATCGTTCTTGGGATCTTCAAATGTGCGAGTCCTGTCTATATAGACCACCATCATTTCCAGTCAGCTGGGAGTGGTCACTCCTTTTAGCTGTTTCATATCAAATATATGTCGAAGTTTCGATAGAGCTCTACAATTGTCTTCGTGAGCTGCATCATTGCAAGATTTTTGCCAATGCAATTTCTTACCCCAGCGCCAAACTATTCTCAAGTATTAGGTAGTTCTTCAGGATATTCTCAATGGATTGAAAGATGTGTTTACTCTGAACATATTTGTCCTCATCCGTGAGAGGTTTTTGGGATCACTATCAATCCATCGTTCGGGTCGAAAATCCTCTGCATCATCCCCAAAAATGTCTTTGTCGCGGTTGACAACCCAACAATTCACCCCAATAATGGTATCTTGTGGGGAAAAGGGGGTCTGGCGCTCAAGAATGAGTCCTGTCCTTGGGTGGATTCTAAGGGCTTCATTTGTAACGGCCAATCTGCATGCATGCCTGATTTAGCAGGTGCCATCGCGGAATGCCTGAATTCTGCTTTACAGGTAAGTCAACCCTGTGATCTCTGAGTACTTAGACGTCTCTGACAACTGCGCGTCATCTATCTCCTTTTGTAATTTTCTCTGGACGGCAGGATTTTTGGCGAGATAATACACCACAGCGCATAGGGTGATTGCAACGACGTCGGGCGCAGTAACACTGTCTAGGGCATTAGCTCTGAGGAGTCTCACTTATACTTGGCTGTCTTATTGCTTACACGTTAATATATGCGGCAGCTATCACATCTCTGATGGTGAACTTCTCGGGGCTAGCCTCGTGCAAAGCCAGGAAAGAGTTCAGCATGTCATCCGAATCGGTGGGGTTCCCTTGGCGGTCCTTTACAAGTTGAAGAGCAAACTGCGATTTTCCAATGCATTGTCAAAAATGCGTCTCGATAGCGACCCTAAAATTCATTCTTACATTGAAAAAGGGGGTTTTCCTTCCGTGCCCCGGTGAGGCAATGTTTGACTGTGATCCACGCCCACTCGACTGTAGTAATTTGACCCAACTACTTAGATGTATCAGTCATCACTGCGCAGAAAGATTATGCTAGGCGGGGATGTTCTCGTGAAAGTCAATAAGGGCGCCGAGTCATCACTTCGTTAGGACAGGTATTCCGTCAGGACTGCTCCCCAATGCCTAGGCCCCATCTTGGAAGATCTTATGTTGGCCCACCAACAGATATCGATCGAGTGCAACTCTGCCACTGATAATCCCCTGGCTACGGCAAAGGGAGAAATCCTCCACGGCGGCAACTTTCAAACCAAGTCAGTGACATCGGCGATGGAGAAGACGAGACAAGGTATCCAAGGCATCGGTCGCATGCTCTGCTCACAATGCACCGAGCTTATTAATCCGTCGATGAATAGAGGCCTTCCCCCAAATCTTATTGCGGAAGACCCAAGCATTACGCTCATCTTCAAAGGAACTGATCTCAACATTGCTGCATTGTCTGCAGAGCTGGGCTTCCTCGCCAACCCCGTAAATCACGTTCAGACCGCTGAAATGGGAAATCAGTCCCTGAACTCTCTGGCTCTCATCTCCGCCCGATACACCCACACGGCAAACGAGATTTTCTCACAGCTCATGGCCGCACGTCTCGTTACTGTCTGCCAGGCTTGGACCTTCGAGCCTGTTATAGCCAATTTCTGGATATGTACCGGGTCCCTTTTCTTGAGTTGGCTCATAAACATTATGGCACAACCAATGGATACGATGTTTCGTCGTAGTCTCCAAAACTAGCTCTAGATTCCATTGACGAGCTCTCGGAAATGCTGTGTTCCCAGCTCTTAAAGTCTTTCGATATGACAGTCAGCCTGGATGTCGAGGAGTGATTCTCGGCAATAGCAAAGTCTTTACGTCTCGTTCCCCTGGATCACCCGCAATTCAATACGGCGGCAGCATTTCTCAGCCAATCAAAGAGTTTCAGCCAGGAACTCGACCTCTCGATGAGAGAGATGTGGTGTACCCACAGAGATGCCTACTTAGTACATGGCGACGCAAGTCTTGTGCTGGGGAGGCATCCAAGGTAATATACACCTTCCTACGCCATACGTTCAAGGTTCCTTTCATGGCGACAAGAAAAATCATGACGCCCGCGGCAGAGAACCTCAATACTAGCGTAGAGACCATGGAAATACAGGTCCCAACTGTGGGTTCTTATACCGCCGTCGTATATCGCGCCTTGAGAGACGGTACTCTGGCAAAAGTAGCAGTAGATATTCTTACGACTTGTTTGTAGATCTCGAAGCACGACCGGGCTCAGTCGCTTTTGTGAGATAATGAGAAGCATATGAGGATAGATATAATGGATACATCCTTTGAATATTTAAGTTTGTAACAAGACGCTTAGCAAGAACATGTCCATCGCATTAGATGCAGGCAGATGAAGGACACAGAAGTTCTATCAGCATCACCATGGACAAAAGTGCTCTAGATGAATAGATCACATACAGTAAGGTAAGAAGTCATACACACATGTATGTTTAAACATATATACTTTGTACTTATCAATAGCAACAATTTGTCCTCGCCGAATCTATGTTCCAACAGTCTAAACATCTAAATACAGATCATATGGTGATGTGTAATCTTCACCGATATGTATATCTCAGACATTGAGGTATATTATGCATTGGTGGCACCGCGCTCCCAAGGCTGCTAGCAAAGACAAAACAGCAGCAAGACACCCATGCGATGACTGAACAAGGGCCTGTCTTGCGTGCACACCTTTTAGTGCCGCTGTTGCGACGAGACATAATATCCAGGAGAGCCTTCCTGAGCCACGTTCTAGGTAAACTCTTTCCTAACATTAATTCCACGTTCATGGTTCAGTCGCATGGCACCGTCACGCTTCCCACAACGGCCACATGACTCTGCGCCTGGTGTCCCTCCGATTCTAGATCCTCTAATAGAATAAAATTGTCGTGTCCATGCGATTTGGCGCGCCAGACGATTTGGGACCCGTGCGGCGCTGCGGCGTCTGGGCGTTGAGGGCCGAGGTCCCGGCGGATGCGTACTTGCTGGACACAAGGGTGACGGTCTGTCGGAATAACGGCCAAAGGGCAGGCATACAAGCAGAGATAAGGATGACCCCCGGCTCCAGCGATGTGTCCCAAAGATAGGCGGTGGGATGGCACTGAAAGAACGGCGATTAACACTCCAAACCACCACATCCACAAGGATGTAATAAGTCCATACAGGACCCAGCGAAGCCATCGCTGGATTTGGAAAATTCGCAAGTAGAAAAGAAGAATGGACGTCTTCTCTGTAGCCAGTATGCAGAGGTAGAGTTTCTCCATGCTGGAAAGCGTCTGCGACCAATATGCCATTCCTTCTCAATGGTGAAGCAAATTCCAATCCTCATGTCTGCCCACGTCTCCTAAGAGGACGCCTTTGTCTGGTGAGAAAAGATCGACAGTCAGCGACGGAGCAAGGCGGAACAGAGAGGGCAGGGAAGGGGGCAGCTGGGGGCAAAGAAAACATACTGCAAATGCGGTTGGCGCAGAGACCCATCATCATGATCCACGCAGGTATCTTCAACCAGTCATCCAGGAAGATAGGCCGCCGCATGGTCCGGTGCGAAATGAACCGCATTGCGACAAACCATGAAGACAGCCGCAGCCGCGATGGCGTTATCTCCACGATCCGCATCAATATCGTACGCCATTGCTGCTGTTTGGTAAGAGACTTCACGGGGGGCGAGAACATGCCCAGAGAAGTCAGATGAGGATGAGCCTTGAAGCTAATGTGTGCAAGTGAGAGATTAGCGCAAACAAAGCGACAAAACGACACGGACTAATGAATGCTGTATATCAATTTTTCGAACGTTTCTGACAGCGAAGGTTACACATGAGCGCTGTCATAATCTTCCATGCAGCTTGTGGGATCGGATCAGAGCGAGGATTTGCTTACAAGGCTAAGCAATGTTCGAGAAAGCATGTACAAAATTAGCAAATACATGGTCTCGGGGTTGTCAGCGCAAATGCAACATCGCGGACCATTGAATATGGGTCATAGGAAACTCTCCCTGTAGCTGGCGAAGCGCTAGTGATACACAAATAAGAACGAGTACTCTGGACTTTTGGCTTTTGTTAGTCTAGGGTCTGAGAATGGAAGCTGCTATAGATTCAGTTCTATGACCAACCAGCCCTGCTCTTCACCTGCATACTATGTGGTAGTGCTGTTACTCACAATAGTGCGGAGGAGTACATGCCGACTAGCCGTGGACTGGCTAGCGTGGTCAGCAGAAATTATAGATTCTCACTGTTAAAAAGGGATTATGCATACGGGTATAGACGGATCCATACTTGCATAATTCCTTTTAATGTTGGAACCCAAAGTTGCACAGTGACACAGGTATTAGTTCTTGGTACCTCACTAGCCTATACCCTGCTTTGTAAAACCATTGTCATTAGTACCTCAAGCATGTACTTTATGTCTCATAATGTTGTTCCACAACTGTGCATATGATCATTTAATGATGATTACACGTAGACACCTTGTTCTTTCTTGGAGGGGGCAGGGAGCTGATTGATCCTCAAAAAGTCCTGCAGCTAGCATGACCAGCAAAACACGATGTGCTTCTTGAGACAGCTGAAGATTCTATATCCCGCAACCTAATTTCATCAGCGTGGCCAAAAAGTCAAGGTCTTTTAGAATTGCCACACTTCCCACTAATTATTGAGAAATCCTGATTTTCCATTGTTATCAGCTTACTAAACAATGGAAAACATAATGGCGCCAGTGACTCCACAATCTGATATCGGCCAGCGTCTGCTGCCGTCGTACGTCGACGAGATCGCCCGTTCAGACCCAACTCGCATCTTGTACTCGATCACGAAGACGAAGAACCCAGCGGATGGGTTCCAGGACATTAATGCCCGGTTGTTCGCGCGGGCTGTCAACAGATGCGCCTGGTACTTGGAGCGTACCCTCGGAAAGGGCCACGACTTTCCGACGCTTCTCTATATTGGGCCGCAGGATCTCGTCTACGCCATCCTAATTCTCGCCAGCATTAAGACGGGCTACAAGCTCCTGACCAATTCACCGAGAAACACGCTAGACGCCCACCTGTCCCTCCTGGAAAATACAAACTGCAACACTTTTCTGCTCCCTCCCCACTTTCCGCTGCCCGTGGTCAAGGAAATACTCACTGCACGGCCAATGCGAGTGGTTGAGATCGCTACCGCGCAACAATGGCTCGATGAGAGTCCTCACGGCCAGGACCCAGACGAGACCGTCTACCCGTACACCAAGACATACGCCCAGGCTCGCCTCGAGCCATGGCTGCTGTTACACACGTCAGGCTCGACAGGCAGACCCAAGCCTATCGCCCAAACACACGCAACCTACTTGACCCTCGACGCTTACCAGCAGATACCCGAGCATCTCGGAGGCCAAGTCCCCGCGTATCCTGTCTCCTGCAGGGGCCGCCGCGTTTATCTTGGCCTGCCTCTCCTCCATTGCGCGGGAGTTAATACACTTCTTCCCAGCTCCATTTTCAACGGCTTTACCGTGGTGCTGGGGCCCTTCCCGCCCTCTGCCGGGGTTGTCGATGCCATACATCAGTATGGCAATGTTCAAGAGAGTATACATGCGCCGACGGTCCTAGTCGACCTCGCCAAGGATCCCATAGCCGTCGACCGTCTGGCCCGCATCGAGCAGGTCACGTACGGTGGTGGGCCCCTGCCACCGGCTGTGGGAGACCTCCTATCGACGCGGACCCAGCTGCATAGCGCACTGGGCACCACTGAGGCAGGCATCATGCCCGGGCTGGTTCTCGTTGAGGAAGATAGACGAGACTGGGCGTATATTGGCCTGAGCCCTGCAGTGGGCGCTGAGTACCGCCGTGTGTCAGAGGATCTGTACGAGCAGGTCATTGTGCGAAGACCAGAGTTGGAGCCGTGGCAGGGTATCTTCGGCACGTTTCCCACGTTGCAAGAGTGGCCTATGAAGGATTTATACTCGCCGCACCCGACCCGGAAGGATGCCTGGCTCTACCGCGGGCGCAGCGACGATATTATTGTCTTCTCGACAGGTGAGAAGCTCAATCCTATCGAGATGGAGGGGATTATTCAAGCGCACCCCAAGGTTAGTGCTGCTGTTCTCAGTGGGATGGGCCGGTTCCAGTCTAGCCTGCTGGTGGAAGCCACAACGCCGCCAACAGGTGATGAGGACGAAAGCCGGAGACGGGAGATGCTTGAAAGCATCTGGCCATCAGTTCAGGCCGCGAACAAGGCGAGCCCTTCGTACGGGCGCATTCATCGCGACATGGTCATCTTTACATCTCCCGACAAGCCCATGCTGAGAGCCGGTAAGGGCACGGTACAACGTCAGGCCACGCTGGACCTGTACACCGCAGAGTTTGACGCACTGTATCGGACTGTTGAGACGTCTACTGCGGAAGATTCGGATGCATATAATGGTAGCGTCGAGGACGCGGTCAAGTCTATTGTGGCCACATCCACAAATCTACCGGTCTCGAACCTCCATTCACAGACGGACTTCTTTGAGCTGGGGCTCGATTCACTCCAAGTGATAGCCATCACTAGAAAGCTCAATAGCTACCTGTCCAGGCTGGGGCGACCTGCACTGATGGGACCTCGAGATATCTACTCTAATCCGAGTATTGCAGCTTTGTGCACGGCAGTCCGGGATGCTGTAGAAGGTAAGACAGCGGCACAAGGCGCAGAGAACACTGAGCAAAAGATGCAGAGGCTTTATGACCTCTATACGGACAAACTCCCCATCTCAGCACGAGAGGCTTTGCCGGCACCAGACCAGATGACTGTGCTCCTCACTGGCTCGACTGGCTCACTCGGTTCATATATCCTTGATTCACTGCTCCTGAATAGCAGCGTTTCCCATGTCTATTGTCTCAACCGTGGCCCGCAAAGTCTTGACCGGCAGCAAAACTCACAGGTAGCAAAGGGCCTAGTCCCGCTCAACGAAAAAAAGGTGACATGTTTCGATGCGGATTTATCGAAGCCACTCTTTGGACTGCATTCAACCGAGTACAAAACGCTACTTCGAAACGTCACAAATGTGATTCACAACGCTTGGCAGGTTGACTTCAACTTGTCTGTCGAGTCGTTTGGGCCTCAGATAGCTGCCGTGCGTCGCCTGGTCGACTTTTCCGCGCATGCTCGCTTCGGTCCAGCTATATTCTTCATCTCTAGCATCAGCGCCGTCGCCAACTGGTCCGTTGCTACAGAATTCTCGGACCGCAGCGGAGATACGGACTCAAACAAGAAAGAAAAGGTACCACAGCAGATTTTCCATGACCTAGTCATCCCTGAACCTACCGGCTATGGCCAGTCCAAGTTCCTCGCCGAGCGTGTACTCGACGCTGCCGCGAAGCAAGCCAATATCGCCGCAGTGGTCTGCCGCCTGGGCCAGGTGGCCGGCCCGACGACGGCCGAGGGCATCTGGCCCAGGAAAGAGTGGCTGCCGAGTCTCATAGCCAGCTCCAAGTATCTGGGGAAGCTACCAGCATCAATAGGTCGGCTAGAGAGGGTGGATTGGGTCCCTGTTGACGTGCTGAGCCGAATTATTGTCGAGTTGGCCATCGATTATTACTCACTGGAGAGTATGAAGACACATGGGGATGTTGGAGCCGAAGTACATCATATTGTGAACCCCCAGCCGATCGAGTGGCGCCGCCTGGTCCCCACAGTTGCAGCGGCCCTTGGGGTCGAGACGGTGCCGTTAAAGGCTTGGGTTCAGGCCCTAAGGCGGAGTGACATGGAGGAGGGCAAGGTAGCTTCCAACCCAGCCGTCAAGATATTGGATTTCTACGTGGGTCTTGAGACGGAACAGGAGACTCAGCTAGATACGGAGATATCTGTCCGTGCATCGGCAACATTGGCTGAATTGCAGGCCGTGCAAGTTGCCTGGATAGAGAATTGGCTGACACAGTGGGCTTTTTGAAGACTCTGTTATTCAAGTAGCAGTGTAGTTGCCGATTAATACAGAATAAAATTATTGTTGCCCCAAGGGAAATTACAATTGAGGGGTTCTCCTCACGTAAGCGAGCCAGCATCAACTGCATAAACCACCCAATATCATCTGGCTAAAGTATTATTCTGCTATAGGGATAACTAGTTAATTATCCTTCATTCTGGATCAGCTCCTTCTACGCATAATGCCTATGCTTATCAATCTTCCGAACGAAATCTTGGATAATATCTTCGATGGATTAGTATGAAACAGCTAAAAGGAGTAACCACTCCCTGCTGACTGGAAATGATAGTGGTCTATATAGACAGGACTCGCACAATTAGACTATCCCGCCTTCGCTGCTCTAGGTTTAACATCCACCCAGATGAGGTCGGCGATACTACCAGTATCCAACAAGCGATATTTTGAGAATCGTTATGTGATGATATCACGCATTTCTCTAGAAGGTCTTGTCGAGATTTCACAACACCCCATCTTTGGCAAAGCTGTGAGGAAACTGGAATTATGTCTTGACCACTTTGTTGAATGGCCTAATTCTATCTTCACTCCTACGCCATATAACGGCAACATGCTTCCCCAAAGGCGCGAAGGACAGACACCGCCTAGTGACATCCCTACAGATACGGATGCGGGGGCCGACGCTCAAGACAGAACATAGGAGAGCATCAGCTCCGCCCAGGGAAGCAGCGCTACCAATACTGGAGGGGACAACCAGGACACGGCAGAAGATAATACTGACCCCGAGAGAGGACAGTCTAGATCTCTGTTTTTCCATGAACAGCCAGGTGTAGACAAGGCAGCTCATGAGTCGTCAAGGAAGGGGCAGGAGTTTCTTATCGAATTCGGCATCGCTTATGTTTACTTGACCAGAGCTCTCGCGGCTCTCTCGCACCTGGACGAGATTAGCATCGACAATTGTCATCGACCCTGGGGTATGCCAGCGCAAACACGACAGATAGAACTCACCCCAGTTGCTATAGGAAATGACTGGGCGAGGTTCCATTTCCTAAGCCGCATTCTACGAACTGCCATCACTGCTGTTATTGCTAGTGGCATATCTCCCGAGACTTTCAGCGTCATGAGCATTGCCTATGATGCAGGGCTAGCTTTCGACTTTCTCAAGCTTCCCCAGGCTTATTCCCCGTTCTGCAAGCGCTTCCCGTCAACAGTGCAGAGTCTTACGTTGACAATAGCGCCAAACACATTCATACATCCTGAAAATCAATGAAAAAAGATATGCTCAGCTTTCTTGAGCTCTTCCCCAACCTCGAGGAATTCGATCTCCGCCTTGGCCCCCATAACTTGGATGCCAACCACATGGCAAAAGTTGTCCGAAACCTTCACTTGCTCAGACTGCGGGACCTCTGTCTTTCCAGGGGCCGCTGCGGCATACAGGACCTCCGCTGGCTCTTCTCCCGACACAAAAACATGCTGGAGGATGTTTGCCTTATTGGCGTGAAACGTTGAAAGGGATACAGAGATGGAGGGAACTGTTGACTATGCTCGATAGTCACTCGTCTGTTCGTTATATCTCACTCTTTGGTTGTAAAACAGATGGCTGTCATTCATCTTCTCGGGAAGCGAGCGAAGATGGCGAGATGCATACTGATCTGATTGAGATCACCAGTGACAGAGAAGCTTGGATGGATTCGATTCGCAAGATAGTTGCAAGAAGGCCCGATAATCATAGAATATATACGTAACAAGCAATACAGCGTATACAATAATGAATACTTGAGATCTTTCAGTCTTTTGCAATAGTGTACCCGTGAAACATGATCATTTCCTTCTCGCCCACTACTCCGTTCCTCCGTAGTGAGTGTCAAACATGGTATACTGCCAAAAATCGTGTGTATTTCCCTTTTCTCTTCCCACCTTCCTTAACGATCTAGGTAGACTTTGGGAGCTATAGCTAATCACAAAGTGATCTCTTCTTCCTAAGGTAGCGGAACTATCGGCAGAGAATTATGAAATGACGAGCTATATGTGCAATAGACGCGTAGCCCCGGCCTAGCGTGACAAGCTGTAATTCGCACGTGGTCGCCTGCATCAGCTATGGTCTATGCTTCTGATTCGTCGTAGTATGCTATTCCTTGTAATCTATAAGTGGATTGACAACGTTGTCAAAATATGCGAGGGCAAGAGGGCTCGTCTTGCAAGTACGGCGAAAAGAGGAGCAAAAGGAGGAGAAAAAGTACCAGGGCAGCTAACTGAGGCCATCAACAGATATAGAAGAAGGAAATTGGCTAGTAATCTATATATAAACATTGCCCAATGTCGCAAATTGACATGTACACCTTGATTGGCTTCGAGTCTCCGACGTGGCACCGGTGAACCACGAGAGCGCCCTTTTCCTGATGAGCTTGCGTCGGCGTTTTGTGGCTCTGCCTTCTGGTCTCGCCGGCTGCTCGGAAATAAGGGAAGGGTCCGAAAGCGATGCACACAGGCCCACCAGAAACGTCACTGCAATCTTTGTTCGAAGAAAGCGGCCCATGAAGGTTTACCGGGTATGTACCTCTCCAGGTGCCATTCTATGGGGATCTTTAGAATTTCAGGGTGACGCTACGTCTATCATTGCCCATTGTGTGTGCGTGAGGTGACAGCCACGCAATCGCGCACTAGGTTGTAGTGTAATCTACGAGATCGGAGATTCGGATATCCTTCCTTTTGGAGCTTGTACTCCACAATAATCCTATAGCCAATGCTGTTATGCTCCCAGCGAAGTTTATGCCAGCTTTTTCTGTCATGCAAGGCCGTTTGTCAAGACAGGAGATTATGAAAATCTTGAAGCAAATTATCAGATTTTTTATATATATTAGCTTCTATCACCTACTGCTGCAAGCAACTCTTTTCTCTGCTATTGATTCATAAGCCCTGGACCTTGCTTTATCCGCCTGAATCGCTATTCGTTTCTCTTCTAGCTTTGTAAAATGGCTCGCGCTTCGGGCCTTCTTGCAGGCCTCGCTACCTTACCACTAGTTTTGGGCGCAGCACTGCAGCCTCGGGTGTCTCAGCAAGTCACTACCTCCTACGGCACAGCAGAGGGTGCTCCTTCCGACCTCGAAAGCGGTGTCACCGTGTACAAGGGAATTCCTTTCGCTACCCCACCAGTTGGTGACTTGAGATGGACTGCGCCGACTCCACCGGCTAATTGGACTGGCGTTCTCAACGCCACGTCCTTTGGCGCCGACTGCGCCCAGTCTTATTCGTCACTGGGCATCTTTTCTTCTGGCAGCTATGACATTTCCGAAGACTGTCTTTACATGAACATCTGGACGCCGTCAAATGCTACATCTGCATCAAATCTTCCGGTATTTATCTGGATCTACGGAGGGCGTTTCGAGGGCGGTGCCGGCAGCGTGCCAACCTACGACGGGTCTCACCTTGCCGCAAAGGACCTCGTCGTTGTCACATTCAACTACCGCATGGGTCCTTTCGGTTTTCTTGCTCACCCCGAGCTCAGCGCTGAGTCGGGTCACAATGCGTCCGGAAATTATGGACTGCTTGACCAAATCCAGGCCATCACCTTTTTACAAGAGGAAGTAGCTGCATTCGGCGGCAACCCGGACCACATCACCGTTGGTGGACAGTCAGCTGGTTCAGCAAGTGCTTTGGAGTAAGTATTCTCCTCGTGCTATCCCGCCATCGATCCGAGGTGCTATGGACAGAACCATTCCAGTTCTATACATTTGTCACTCAGAAGTGGTTCACAACCTACGGGACCGAATGCTAAATGTGTTGTAGCATGATGTACAGCCCGTTGTCTAACGATAAGTTGGTTGGATGTATTTCTGAAAGTGGAGCGCGCGATCCACATGATCCCGAGACCTACGGTTTAGCCACGAGCCACCGCCTTCTCGCGACAGCCGAGGAACAAGGTGTTACTTTTGTTGCTGAGATGAACGTGACGACTATTGCAGAGCTTCGAAACGTCTCGATGGAAGATCTATTGGAGTATGATAGTGCTATGGATACTATCCTGGATGGCACTGTTTACGAGAACAGCACGCTTGGCTTTGTTTCTGAGCCGCCGCTCTGGCGTCCTGTTGTTGATGGCTATGTTCTACCCTACACGTATGGGGAGAGCCTCCGCAGGAATGCCCACGGTGACATGCCGATCCTGACAGGAGACAACGAGGGTGAATCTACAGATAGCGACATGACCCTCACGGAGTATCAGGAGGGGTACGCCGGAATAATGGGCAACCTGACGGACACTTTCTTTGAAGCATACCCCGCATCGAACGACACCGAAGCTACCGCTCAGAATGCCGGGTTCGGCCAAGATGTCAACCGGGTCTCAACTTGGCGCTGGGCTGAAGACTGGTATAGCGGAGGCGCTACAAACGATGTTTTCGTCTACTTCTGGACTCACGCGCCTCCGAATCAAACAGCCGGTGCATACCACGGCTCCGAGCTGTGGTATACCTTTGGCAATCTGCCCACATACTACAACTACACTTGGACAGAGGAAGACTACGAAATCCAGGCAATTATGGGTGAATACTGGGCGAACTTCATCAAGAATGGAAACCCCAACGGCGGCAGCCTCACTAACTTCCCAGCGAGCAATCCGAATGTGTCTCAGGTCATGTGGCTAGGTGACTCATTCGGTGCCTCGTATATTGCTGACAATTCCAGCAAGATCGCTGTTATCGAGGAATTCTTCTCACAGAATATTGAGTTTTAGTTAGGGTATATAGCCGTGGAGACTTCCCCAAGGTTATGTGTTTCAGTAAGAGTTCGAGCTATCTATGCAGATTTGAATAGATCTTTGTTTCTCCTTAGTCCCTTTGCTGAATCATTCTATTCTAATCCACTAATTTTGTCTCACAATAGGTGCGGTTGTTGCAGAGTCTCTATCTGGCTCATTTTAGATAAATGCTCATTATCCTGGAACTGCTGCTCAGCTTGTATACTTTTCTGCTAGCAATTCTATCCAACGTAAATCATTCATAGGTAAAGCCCAAATAATAACCTTTACATGGTGAGTGAGCTAAAGGACATACAGCGGCTGGTGCCCGGTCCAAGACTCGTGTATGCATTGTAAGAAGGTCATGTGAAGATGCAGCAGGAGACGTTGACGAACCTACGCATACTACGACTCATTTCAGCAGCAAAAAATTGCTATTGGGCTTTTAAGATTAGATTAAAGACTAGTGTGGTTCCGGCAGTACATGAAAACGGGTACTGGCTTTATTATGTATGGGCAAGCGATTACACAGGGTAAAACAGGTCAGACTGTTGTTGGGGTTCAGAGGAACACAATTTACTACAGCATTCAGCTTTATACAGCAGGCAATAACCTAGACAATAATAATCTAAGATCTTTAGAACAATGTCTTAGGTCCCCTAGGACATTCACAGCAGTTACCGCGGACGAGCTAACTCTCCACAGCCCAATTCTACCTCTATCTCGCTTTAAGACCTATGAAATCCTATAGACACTTGTCACACAAAGCCGTCCTAAACTAGCCAACAGGAATAAGCAGTGAGACTCTTCGCAGAGATGCATCTTTTCACTTCAATAGGCTTTTGGTGCCCGATAGAAGCTGCTATACTAAGTCGTCTATATTTCAAATTATGACATAATAGCTTTAGAGGCAAATAAGCGGTCTCCTCTACTTTACCAACTAGACTCTGGAAGGGCTGTATAACTGCGATGAGCCTATAATTCCAATTCCACTGTTTTTCGTTGCTAGTTCAAGTCTTCTTTGAAAATGCTTTTAAACTCGGTTTCGGCTTCAAAACCTGCTTTCATAGCGCAAATATGCTGACTCTGAAAGTAAGTCACCAGTTCATCTTTATACATACAAGTGTAATTGAATCATAAACTTTGAACGTTGCCTGGATAGAGAACTGGCTAGCATAATAGGTTTCTCGAGTACTTAAATATTCTCTCAGGCTTGCTTATAAAAACATGAAAACGCTTAGCCTTAGCAACTAAGTCTTGTTTGCATGGAGACCTATATTAGTACATTTATTATGAAACGTATTTATCAAACTATATATCTAGCGTTAAGTCTCTAGTGAGTGACTTTCTCTTATTGGGTGCAGAACAGCAACTATGAGAGCTGAGGATACTTACACTGGTTAGCCTTATCGCTCGTCGTATCTGCTCCATAAAGTTCAGATCAGGCCTTAAGCCGCCGTGTATGCAAAATATTCTCTCGTCTAACATAGCCGCAGGGGGCATCCAGTTGAATGTGTCGACAAACTCTTTCCATAGGCGGATGCTGTGTCGGAAAAGCTACTATATAGATCGTGCTGGTTGACGCACACTCGTGGTTGCCACGGAGTGAGAAGATGTTTTCAGGGTATTTGATATTATAAGCGAGGATCAAGCATAGTACCTCAATAGACGGCTTTCCGAAGTCCATGTACTTGCCTAAAAACAAATAATTTGCCTCCGGCGAAAAACCCCTGTATTCGAAGGTTTTGAACAGGTCGTGAAACTGACCACAGAGGTCGCCAACAATCTTAATACAAACTACTTAGTCAACATAAGAATTCCGATCAAGTTTTGGCGCATAGGCGTGACCCACATTAATCGGTCCTTCCAGCTCTAGGAGAGTTGGCTATGACCGAAAGTGCTCCCGACATCTTCGGCAAAGTCACCTGATCTCGCTCTTAAACAGCTTAACCTCTTTTCCAGGTCCAAAGCTCCGAAACTCCAAGAGTCGATCCAGTACCAAGTTTATGTTCAGCTCCTCTGTGTGTTTCGATTATATTATGGCGGGCTCTGAGGTAGATGGTGGCGTGGCTCGTGTGACAGCTTGTTCCTTGGGCACAGGTGTTTCGCCTTGCTCACCTGTCTTGCTCTGCTGTCCGTTCGACATTGAAGGAGCGGAACCGGTCATATCCGGATTCCGCTGTGGCACCGCATGAGTCCCAGAATTGGCGTCGACACTATCAATCGCGGGCTATGGCAACGGACTGCCAATCGATTCTGCGCTCGCCCCCTGTACACTATGCAAAATTGTGGGATCTGAGCTCGGGAAGTTATCCTCGTTGTATTCTACCTAGAGTTGCCTCTCTTAGTCGCTCGATTTAGTGTCAAGGTTATTATCGTTAGCAGCTGGGGAAGAATTGATAAAGATATTTCTCGCAGATATCCAGACGCATGCCCAGAGTATAGAGCCGCCCCCTAGTAGTTGGCTCAGCAAAAAGAGCAGGCCGGAAGGTTCGAGCTTGTGAACGATACAGGATATGATGCCTGATAAGAAGCCCACGCTTCGCTGGATATATAAAGCTGAAGTGTCTCGACATTCTTCTACGGTCAAAATATAGGGCTGAAAATTCTCTAAAACGCGTCTCCTAATCCTCTGTCAGCCCATCAAGACTCCAAACACGTCTCCAGGTATTTGCAAACGTGTGAAAATTCACCTACTTCCAGTCCGTTCGGGTTGTGATATAGGTGACAGGAATATGTTCAATACAAACGGGGCAGCAAAATAAGGCTTTATCAACCTCAGTTCGTGGCATAGGCGGCACATGACGTTGTCCCAGGTTAATCGTCGAGGCACCCGTGATGAATAATGCGAACGTTGCTTCAGAGGCGCTATTATTAAAGTCAATTGTAGGTGCTTGTTTCAAGCCTGGCGCGCGTATTGAGAATATCGAAGACAGCAGTTCACTTGAGTCAATTGTGTTGGCAATTCGAGGGTCGCTTGAAGTGAAGAGGCATTGGCTAGTATCATCATTTGTCGGCTCTTCATATTTGTTGGCAAACCCTCGGTCTCCGGCCTTGCGTAAAGCCGCCGCGCCAACCACGTTTGCTTCTGCCAGACGCTCTACCAGATATCTGGAAAGTCCATCGAAGCGGTCCCGGAGTTTTTGGCAGTATATCAGCGCCTTGTTCGACGATACGTCGAAAACTTGATTGACTGTCACCTCGTGTAGCTCCTCGTGCCCTGTGAGGACATCCATAGCGGGGTTATCGAGTGACGGAGACAAGTCAAGCAGGCTGTCAACGCAGACTGAGATATCCTCAACGACTTCTACGGTCCCTGCTTCAACTATGTTGCACGCAGCTGACGATAGTGGTCTGCTCAACTTGAGTCGTATCTATCCGGGTCCTTGAGCATATTCTTCGTTGGTTGTATGCATTGCTCCGCCTTGGGTAAACATTCATAGTAGCTACAGCTTCCGTGCGTGCTGTTGAGTCCAACTGGATGAACGGGGCGAAGTTTATTGTGGGCACTGTCCTCGCGGTAGTGCCTCTTGCATTAGAACCCTGCAACCGCTCAGACTATGTATTCGAGCTATTCTCTTACTTTAAGCACTATCCAAGTGAGGCTTTTATGCTTCAGACTAGCCTTAGTGCCCAGCGCACAACATTCCGCACAAATGCTATCAACGTTGTATAAGTCCGACCCTATGCAGCTATATAGGTCACAGCTATTTTCCAGTCAGTTGGGAGTGGTCTCTCTTTTTAACTGTCGCATAAACTTGCTTATAGCTATTACTAGAAAGTGCTAGGGCTAGGGCTAGGGCTAGGGCTAGGGCTAGGGCTAGGGCTAGGGCTAGGGCTAGGGCTAGGGCTAGGGCTAGGGTTAGGGCT
>LAZJ01000092.1:853-43789 GCA_006503525.1 Cryphonectria nitschkei | reverse complement strand
CTTTTTTTTTTGCCCCCTCCTTTCTTTTTTTTTTTTCTTTTTTTTTTTTGCAACTATTACTTCGTAATTGAGAGTATAGTACTACGATGGATGGATGGATAAGTGGATGGAGGTGACCAGGGCGAAAGGCAGGGGGTGGGTTGGGCATGGGAGGAGCGGCAAGGGGGGGAGGAGAGGAAAAAAGTACAGAGAGACATACACACATACACACACAGAGAGAGAGAGAGAAAGAGAGGAGGTAGGGGGATGGATCATGGATGCCTGCGCGGATCATAATTGATGGGAAGGGGGGTTAGGTTAGGCTTGGTCTGGTGTGGGCGTTGGATACCGCCGACCCAGGGGAAGGATTTCTTATATTAGTGAAACACGAGGGCCCAGCGGACCGGGACAAACAGACAAGGCACAACAAGTTTTGTCTCCCGTCCTTGCGAGCAAGCTTGTTCGCAAGGATGTAAAAAGAAAAAGAGAAAAAAAAGAGAAGACGAGGAGAGAGAGAGAGAGAGAGAGAATGATAAAAATTACTTAGTAGGGGTCCAATAGTAAACGTCGTGCTGGGCGGCGAAGCTGTTGGGACGGCAAGTTCCGAGGGCGAAACGAGAATGTCTACTAGACGAATAGAAATGCTTCCGTGTCCACGTACGACCAGAGAGAAACCCGGATGATGGGGCCACCGAGAGAAGTGTCTTATCATCTCCTCGACCTGTCTGCTGTCTGATATGTATGTCTCTGTGTCGCCATCGCACAACGGCTTAGCTAGCGGTACCGTATAGGCGGGGCGGATATCCTAACTACCTCGTCTGGTGAAAGGGGTGGGGAGTCATTGACGGCTATGGCAATGGGTAGGCGTGTGTGTGTGTGAATGTGAGTTTGTGTGACAAGGCTGTAAGTAGAGAGATGTATGTGTTGGTAAGTGTGTTATTCTCTTTCCTTTTGTTTTTTCCAATTAAATAAAAAGAGGATGGCTGAGATACTCGAAGGGGTGTGACGAGCGGAACACTGGCCGCTGTCGCACAAGCCAAGCCAATGGACCAGTGCACATCACCAATACCAGCCGCTCTGATTTCGACATCTTTTCTCATTCTGCACCCAGATTTCACCTTTTGTCACAAAACAGGGAGGGGAGGGGGGCAGAAAGAACCTCGGAAAAGAAATCATGGTTGTCTCTTTTCACCATCCAAGCATGGCACGGCCTCTCGTGGCTGTTTCTCTCGTGGTTTTTCCCTCTTTCTTTTCTTCTTCCGAACAAGTTTCAGCTCACCTTGTCCCCAGATCCCGGATATTCTCAACACCACAGGCCAATAGAACAATTCGTCAGGCCTGGCGCTTTCGTCAGCCCGTTGCCAAGTTCCCCTCTTCCTTCTTGCTTCTTCCTCCTCCTCCCTCCCCTCCTCCGGCCCCGCTCCGTCGCGGCCCCGCCTTATTCATGCCGCTCCTCAAGCCCAAACGCTGGACCCAAGACTGAACTTTTCCTTCTTCTCATGTATTGCGTATGCAGTCCCTAGACTGGTTCCTGGGTGACACGATGAACCCGGTACTATGTATCTTCAAGCAAGTACAAATAGAAAAGGAAAAAAAATAAAAGGATGGACCCACACACAAATCCTCACGCTGACAACCCCCCCCCCTCTCTATTCCTCTCCCCACCTTTTCCTCACCACCATACTCCTCCGGATTCGATTCCAGTATGTAATTTTCTGACCAAAGATTCATGCCCAGCAAGAAGAAAGATGTTGAGCATGAATAGTCCCCACCAGTGGAATTCATCCTTTACCAGGTGGCGGCCCCAGTTTACCTCCGGGCCAGATCAACGCCCCCCCCCCAGTCATCTCCTCCAACTCTGCCTCAAGGATAGATGACGTTAGCTTGTACTACTATGGTACCTGCACTACTTTTTTTTTCTTCAATGTCCTGTAAGATGTCGGGAAAGTAATTGATGGATAATCGAGAGGGGAAGAAGAGGAGGCGCTGGCGCCGGCGGCGTTCAAGAATGGGTGGGAACGGTCGACCGGTCTGGCGGGTGCGGCGGTTCAGTTCAGCAAGATCTCACCGACCCACATTGTCGGGATCTCTCATTTACTTGGTAGAAGGGGTGATTTCACCCTCTTTCCCTCCCCACGCTTCCCTCCTTCACCGGTTTTCCTCATCTAGTAATCGAGACCATGACTTATTACGGTTAGTGTAATGTATTGCAGGTGTGTTCTTCTTGGAAGCAAAAGAAAACACAAAGCCTCCCAGTAGGCCCCATCTGTCTTGTCTCCGATCGACCGTAAAAACAAATAAAACAATAATCATGTCAAATTCCATACATGGGAGCAGGGAATTTACGACACTACCGTCTGTCTCCGATCGATCTCACCCCAGAAGAGGGAAGGGAGACCATCCACCAAAGTCAGCCACTCCCGCTCACCGATCCGATCGCTGGAAATATAGTATGGGGTCCTTTTAAACCTTGACCCCCCTTTGCCTTCTCTCCACCAAAGGAAAGAAAGGACCTCGTCCGCCGCCTCCTCCTCCCTCTCCTTCGATATTCATGGCCAGCTCATTCCCCTCGTGACCATTTTTTGGAGTTTTTGATCATGGGCCTAGAACACAAGTCACATAGCCACGGCATAACACCATCGTAGGCCTCGATGCATCCAGAAGAGAAAAAGCAAACCCCACCGGTGAAGAAGAAGAGGAGATCGGGCAGAGGCCACAGCGGAGCGGGGCCCACTAGCCACGATGGTGGATCCCCTCCTTCTCTCTCTAAGCTGCACCGCGTTACCAAGAGACTGGGACATCTGGGGATGACCCGGGGAAGCAACTCCTTAGCTCTTCCCCCTCCAAAAAGGAAAGAAAAGGCGGAAAGAACAATGCCCTCCAACAAGGAAGGAAGAAGAAAAAAAAGATCGTCGTCGTTGATCAGCAAACTTTGTACAACGTTCATGGAGATGATCTGCTGTTGTTCATGCACACATACACTTACGTATACATGCACAGATTCCATCATGATCTCTTTCCTCTCTCCTCTCTCCCTCTGATGTCACTCCTGCAGCGAGCTGGAAGGGACGGCTGTGCGGAAACCTAATGCAACTCTGCATCGTCCCCTCCCGTCGCGATCAGACTGCAAGTTCTTTTTAGGCGCCTGCACGATGTAACCCATTCAACCCATACAACCCTGGTCCTCTCAAAGGATAAAAAAGTATCACCAGCGCAACAACACATGGGAAACCCGGGGGGGCTGGGTTGAGAAAACCTATTGACGAGGAAAGAGGTCGTGCATGCATACATGGGCAATCCATCTTCGTCTTTCCCACAGATCTGGTTTACTTGCAGGGGAATGATGAAGTCGGGAATCCTGTATGTCTTGCCTCCTCCGCACAAGGACCCCCCCTGGACACTTGCATCATGGTATCATGTGAAATAACTCTCTCTGTGTCTCTCTCTCGTACCGACAGACATCGGAAAAGCGGACCTTTGTTTTTGCTCTCTTCCTTCTTCGTGCTTGCATGGCAGACGAGACAATGCGCCTGCAGGTAGATGGGTTTCGACCCCTTGGGGAAAAGAAGAGAGAAGAAACAAACAAGGCAAGAACACAGAAGTAACGTTGTTTCGTTTCATCATACGGGGGGGGGGGGCTTGGGATGGATGGCGCTGTTCCTGGTCTCAGACAATGAGAACAGCGAGTTCTCTTACTCTGGGTGCGCGGGATCTAATGATGGTTGTGAAAGGCGGGAGTGGGACATGATACCCAAGGAACGGACGAACCTGCAAGGAAAAGAGAAGAAAAGGAAAAAAGGAAAAAGCAAAATGGAAGGACGAAAAACAATACAGAAGGCTTGGCCCGATCACACCTCGCTTATCTGACGAGATTGCGGCACTGAGATCGATGACAGCGGATCGCCACGAACAAAACCAACAAGGACCAAAAGCCAGCCCCCCTTCCAGATTCAGCTCACACACCCTTCACAGTTTACCTACCAACCAACCAACCAGGAGCCATCTGATGCAATTCCATCCCGGCGGAATTCTCCATCTCCGGTCAGAGCTGCGGACAGACCGAGGTTGATCGCCTTCCCCCCCTCTTTTTCTTCCTGGTTTTCACAGCCCAGGACCATGGTTGTAAGGACTGACTGGTAAGAAAGAGCAAGCGGAAAACAAGAAAGAATACGGAGAGAAGAGGGCAGAGAGAGAAAATAGGGGGGGGGGGGGGACAGACGCGCCTCGAGACCAAAGGCTTTCTTTCTTTGGCTAGCTCACTCGGATGCAGTCTCACCCTTTTCCCCTCCCTCCTCTCCCTCAGGCCCAAACGTCGCCAACAATGTCACCTTAAACGGGGTTGCTGACCAGGCGCTTTCAGGCATTTTCAATAATGCTACGCTGTTTATGTGCCAGTCCATTGTTCCACGGCAGCCCAAGCCGCCTCGCCGGTCGAAACGTTTTCCTGCCAATGATCCCCTCCATCACACACACCCTCCCGGTAACTACCGTCTCCGGTCGATCTCGAGGTCGCCTCTCGGGCGCGGGATAAGAGAGAAGAGGCATGGAGGGAAGGGGAGAGGGCGATGGAAACAAACCATCAGCCTTGGTCGCAGTTAGCCATTTTGCGTGTTTAAATGGGCGTTTGTTGGTTGGTTGGTTTAAAAAGTCATGATGAAAGGAAAAAGCACCGAAAGATAACCGGTTCTTTGGGGATTTGGAAGAAGAGGGGGAGGAAGGGAGGGGGGGATGTGGCTTGCTGGACTGACCGCCACCAACTTTCCCCTCCCCCCTCCAGCCTCTCCTCTCGATCTGTCTAGTCCTGCAAGAATGTGAAGATCTGGATCATATTGCGTGGGGGCTGTGTGACTTACTTTGCGCTTGCTGTGAAGCCGTCGTATTGTATGTAGGTCAAAGTATCAACCGGGGGCCCAGAGTAGCATCATAGTAACCATGTATGCTGGGCGACGGATACGCCAGTAACTACTCGATACCTTTAATTTTGACTAGGTATCTGAAAGAAAAAGGAAGATCTCTTTCGGCGCATTTCTCCGATACCGCTCAAGAAGAAAAGTATCTTGGTGTGGTCAAGTCCGGAGGGGAAAAGGGTCGTCACGTGTCCTGAGCTGGAGCTGCAATGTCCACACACCACTGCATCACAACAGCCAAGAATACCTCTGGTAGAATTCATATGATTATATGAGGCGAGGGACCCGTAGATGGGTTGTACCTTTGCAACGAGGAAAATACAGGAAGAGAGGGGAGTGTGTACATGTGAGGAGTTGGACAGTGATGCTGAATTCAGTGCAAGTAAAATAAAATTAGATAAGAAAAAGGGGGGAGGAAGAAGAAGAAGAAGAAGAAAATCTTGCCTATGATACGCGTTTGCACGCGCGCATCGAGACGTATGCCAATCGACAGTGATTACCCATTTCAAAATGTATGATCCACAGACCACCAGTGGACACCTCATCACCGGTCCACTCACTACTCATGTTGACCATTGGCTTGGTTTTCGACCTACTACTTTTTATCAATCGATAAACTGATCCCTGAGGTGCACTGCATGATATACGTGTAGGACAAGAAAGAGCCAAATCAAGTCTTTCCGGCGTTCCACAGACGCGGTGGAACAAGGAACCCTTTTCCATCCGGATCCCACCTGTGTCGGCCACGGCCGGTAGAATTAGATGATGCCTTTGTGTGGTGCCCTCATCAAGTAGAGGATCTCAGTTGACGCTCGTCCATATTGGCTCGCCATTATATGACCGCGACATGCGGGATATGAAAACAAACAGACTTCTTGCTCTTTCCCTTTTGCTCTCTCTCCCTGTACCACCTGCATGTTTGTGTGTTTGTGTGTACGTGCTTTTCTCTCCTGCCTGGCCCTCCTTATCCATTCCTTCTGTGCCCCCCAAACCGGCGATGGTAACACAATCCTTTCTCGAGAACGTAACATCCTGGTGACACAAACCTCCGATAAACCGTTGCACAGCTGGTACGCCAGCCGAGGCGCCTCTCCCCTCTTTTGTCCTCCCTCCTCTTCCTGCTCCTCCCCCTTTAGGTCCCATCCCTCTTGTTGCCTTCTTCCCAAAGAATAATCCCTTCCAAGGAGGTTGAGGAGAGATAGAGAAAGGGGCGTGCAGGGGCGGCGACAACTTCTCTACCGGGACAAGACTGACGCACGTCGGTGTCCAACGGTAACCCCAGATACGAGACAATCGCCGTCCTTGTACGACTTTGGGAAGAATAGAAAGCAGGAGGGGATGGGGATGGGGTACATCTTCTTTCTTCTCTCCCTGTTCTTCCCCCTCTCCGGTTCCCCTCCGCCACCAGCCACCCTCAAAAATAAACAGAGTGAGAAAGAGAGAGAGGAAGAAACAGACAGAGGTAAACCAACCGTTACGATCTTGTTCAGGGCGCACAACCTCCCCGACGCTGTGTTTCCCCGGCGGAACCTGTTTGCTGGGACTCCACTCGGAACCTCTCAAAATGTGGTGACTCTGTGCGAGTCCGGGGGGCCCGGTGATACGAAGCACAAGGCCGGAAATGGAGGGAAGAGAGAGAGAGAGAGAGAGAGATACAGATGTCGATGTGTGTGTGTGTGTGTGTGTGTGTGTGTGTGTGTGTGTTTGTATAAATGTGGATTCGAGATGACGGCAGACCCCCCTTCATTCCTTTTTGCTCGATGGATGAGTCTGGTAGCAGGTACTTCGCTACGTACCTGGGCAACCTCTTCGTCACCAGAACGACCGGTCAAGAGCTCGCGTCTGAGTACCAGTTTTCGACATCGCCGCCAAGCTGTAATCTTTTTTCTCCCTTCTCTCTTTCTCTTTTCTTGCTTGCCCAGTTGGTTGCCATCCATTTTGCTGAACTTCAAGCCCAGCTCTCTCTCAGCCTGGTCCCTCAGAGGCGCTTGATGTATCTGAACTGATTTCTTCCTGTGCTCACCATCACCCAACCAAGAGCATGTGACATGATGACTCGTCAAGTGAGATGCCATACACCACGTCTCTTTTCCCCTCCCCGAATGTATGCAGTGCCTGACCACCCTTCCAAGGCTCTGCTGATATATATATATCGGGGGACCGGCCATGAGCGCTGAAGTTCCGCATGTCCCCGCCCCTCCCTCGTTCCTCCACTGGGCGCGCACATACCAACGGTCTGACAAGTGGAGATGAGACAGCTCTCACTATTGGCTCTGTACAGCTATTCAACAGCTGGGGTAAGACCGTTAACAATGGCAGCAGTGACCCAATCGAGGTCACTGACCACACACCCCCCTACCTCGCGAGGGACGCTCCCATGAGGCCGCACAGCCGTGATGTGGCCCGCTGTCGCCGACAGACTGGCCAGAAAGATACACCCTCCCCTCTTCAAGGCGTCTCTGTGTGGTGGGTCGTCGGATGCGAGCAGGAGGGCTTCATGAGCTTCAGCTCGCCCAATGCGTCCTATCTAGGAAGGTTGAGGGGTGAGCAGAAGGCAACCGTCGGGACCGAGTCTTTCGTTTTCTTCTTTTTTCCCCCCTTGCTTTCTGCATCTTTTGTTCGTCGGGCTGCAGACTTTTTGGCGAGATGGGGTGATGGGTAAGAACGAAGGATGGAATCTGGTATTCCTTACCACCCCACCACCCCCTTAGCCCCAGGTCCTTCCGCTTCACCCGTGTCGGCGAAATCGAAGCTCCGAGCACGAGAAGGAAGGAAACGAGAGAGGATGAAAAGGAAAGTTCTGGACAAATCACACGGACCATCTTCACGCCTGGACCTCCTCTGGCCCTCTGTCCTTCTCTTCCCTGCCGGAGATTTTCCTCGGATAGCGTATCCGACGGGATTACGAGCCGAATGCAGCATGCATACATAGCATGTAAGCGGACCCCCCCTTTTTTTTTCCTCTGAGGAGGGGGGAGTGTGTCCCCCTGTGTTTTGCTGCCGAACGGTCCTCGTCGCGTTCTAATATTCGCTGGCCTTGGCCCATCCATTCAATTCAAGGCATAATGGCTCAAAAGCAGGGCAAAAAATCGTCGTCAGCAGCAGCAGCAGCAGCAGCAGCAGCAGACAAGAGTGAGGGGGGCAGTAGAGTAAGAAAACAGGGGGTTGGCGTGGAGGGGCGGGAGCCGCGGGCTTTGCTTTGCTCACGTCTGCTTACCTGGAAATAGGTTCTAGATTGTGGTGCTTGCGTTATGTGTCGATTTTCTTCTTTCTGTCCCCTGCAGCTGTCATTTTTCTTCGGTTTCTCTCTATACATTATTTGCCACTGCCGAGCGATTGGAAGGGAGAAGAGGAGGGGAAAACATACCTATCATATATAATTACTTTTGAGTACTTTTAAGGTATTGCAACAAAGACAGCCCCGGAAGTCCAGCACACATTGAAAAGCCCCCCCCCCCCGGCTTCATTGCAACCTTACCCATCGATGCCGTCTCCACTGTATTCTGACCCAAACAGGAAACCCATTGCCCAAATCGTGTGAGACGATTGGCCGAATCCTCACAAAGCACTGTGGGGTCACTGGAATCCAATTGCAATCAATCACAATCGGTCCTTTCGCAAAGGTCCAAAGGCGAAAAGTCAATGTAATTGTCTGAATGTGTACTTTACAGAATCCCATTCTGACGAATCACATTTGCACATGGGTGGTTGGGACTCAATTAGGCATCAAAGATCTTCCTTGGTTTTTTTTCTTTCGATCTGCTCACGAAACATGGTCGCGACGTTGAGAGGATCCAGATTTCTCTCGTCCGGCGCGAGCTGAACAATACTGACCGGTCGCTTGTTGCATGCCTGTTCTTGTTCCTCATCACCCACACCCCAGCCTTGTTCTTTTGTTCTTCTCTATTCTCTCGCCAATCGAGGTTGCGACAAGAAAAGGTGTGGCGAGAAGGTGACGTGGAAACTGGCAATTTGATCTTCCTTCTCCCCCATTTCTCCCGACTGCTGCAATGCTGCACCCCATTTCTGGAAGGTACAGTAAAAGGGAAAGGGGAAGAAAACAGAACAAAGAAGAAGAAAAGGAGACATGTCTAACAACAACAACAACAAGAAATTAAAGGATGGGGAAAATCGTAGGTGATTATGTGGGAAACTTACCTTGTTCCTTTAGCCACGGGTACTTCTCACAATAGCCCTGCACCGTCTAGCCTCTGCTCTGCTGAGAGCCCGCAACGAGCTGAACTTTGACCGAGAAGGTTGAGAAGGACCGGATGTTGCGTGCGAAAGCGCCTGATTGACTGAATCACAGCTGTAACTTCACCGGTTTCTGTCATGCTCGATTTTCCTCCCAATCATCCTCTTTTTTCTCTCAATGTACACCACCACCGGGCATCCCGTCGAGGAGGCAACCTGCACTGTACTGTCCTGACTGCCCTTTTTGGTTAACCCTGTCCTCCCCCCCCCCCTAAAAAAAGAAAACTCTGAGAAATATCCGTGCAGCCCCCCCACCTCGAGGTACGTACCTATTTGTTCTTGCAGGGTCACATCCGCAAACCAATCGCCCCAACTCTGTGCCATAGTATTTTGTTCGCTGTGCCGCGCGCAAGCAACATCCCATACACACTCTCTCTCTGTCTCTCAATCAGCCAGCCTCTGGGGGAAAAGTCGCACTCGTGATTTTCCAAAGCAGACATCAGAAGCAAAATTTGCATGGTGATCCTCTGCTTCTATAGTCGTACCATTTCCTTCCCTCCGCCTCCCTCTTTTTTTCTTCTTTTTTTCTATTTTAAATCTCCCGTTCTACGAGAAACCGACCTGTGTCACGGCAGTGGTTGATGCGGGGTCAGGGGGTTAGGGTTACAGTGAGTAGTATATGGTCTAGCATAGCCTGTGTCGAAAGTACTCAGCATGAGACGGGCGCTCCCGAGGTCCCTAGCACAGGTCAACTAGGGGCGTGTAGTCCGAAACACCATCGCACACTACTCATGCCAAGAGCATTTATAGGATGGCCGCTGGCTATGCCCAGGGTCTACGCCCTCAGACCTTTTGTGTGATGAAAGACAAGAGTGCTGTGCAAGTCTTGCAACGCAGCTGGGGGGCCTCGGTTGCCCATGCTGGTGAAGATGAAAACCACGGGACAAGAGGAGCCGAGACTTTGGCATTCGAGAACAGTGAACGGCTCTTCGCGCTGGATGGCTACTATGTAGATGGCGGGTGTTGATGAAAATCATAACGAACATTATACCGTTGGTTTGCGCCGAAGAAAAAAGGTGGCCGTTGAAAAAAAACTGTTGTTGGTGTACTTGGCAGCTGAAAGGAACGGAAATGCATGTGGGAGTTTTGTCAAGGAACAAGAAGACATGTGCACGTGTGCCCTTTGCTGCTCATTAAACAATCAATCCCTGCATACGATACTACTGACCCCTTTGGTTCCATTTATAGTATCAAGTTGGGACACGATGTTTGTCCTACTTCCATGTTGACGCCTCATTTTGATCCATCAGGCGGACCATGGAGAGGGGGAATTTAGTCTGCCGTCTGTCACGGTCCTCCAGGACATTTCCACTAGTACTGAAGAGTGTGATGCTGTCATCACCAGTTTCGAAAGGAACTGTCCAATGCTCCCAGGCTCTCGAGGCTCTCTCGGCCAAAATTCGGTCGAGAACTTGAACTGAGAAGAATTCAGTAACAGGCGAGGAGGAGCCGAGTGGGACAAATGACATCGCCACTGCATGCATGTGCGAGCACCGGTGCCTAACCCCCCACCCCACCCCCAAACTGAATTCCTTAGATCCTACGAGCAGAGCCAGCGCATTCTTTGGCCCCAAGCCTCCTCCATATCAGGTGCCAGAATGCGATCATCACCCAGAGAGGAATGAGACGGGGGAGGGGGAGGCCAGCTGGAGGGGGACACAGCAACCAGCGCGCAACTACAAACGGTCTTCTTCTCAACAAAATCTTTCCTAGTCTGCTCGCCTTACGCCAACGACGCCGAGCGGGAAGGGAAAAAAATTCACATCACGTTATGGCCCCACGAGCCGGCCGATCAAGAGATGCTAACGCAGTCATCGGTGAACGTCACGCTTGCCGGCCTTGGAGGTGGATGTACCGAGCTCTGCCTCGAGCCCCCCTGTCTGTGAGCGACGTCGAGCTGCGGGTGCCGGCGCCGACGACGATGACGATGACACATGATGGCGCAGAGCGCTGGCGCTGGCGAGGTAGGCCTCCAAGTACTCGATACACGAGCGGGCGAGGAAGACGGGTCTGGAGGTAGAATGTGCTGAGAACCCCCCTGTGAGCGTGGGATGAACGACGGTGTACCTTGTAGAGGGGGATGGGGTGGGGGAGGGCTTCTTGCTACTTCCCAAAGAGATCGTGCGAATTCAGAGAGCACGGTTCATCTCTCGCAGCGATCGTGCACCGGGAGGGGGGTGTGCGTGCCTGGGGAAGACGCGGCGAGGGAGGGTGCGCTGCCTTCTGTGCGGTGGCCCCATCTTCTTCCTTCCTTCCTTCCTCTCCGTCTCATCCAGAGGGAATCTGAAATGAAGAGGGCCTTGAGAGATACCTTGTGATATAGTCTCCAGTGGTGTGACTATCTTTCATCATCTCTCCTCTATACAAAATTTTGTGCGGATGTCTTGTTCGAAACCTAGACGCAAACCGCATGGCACGTGGACAATCACGACACTCACTTCAAGATACGGGAAGGAGACAGATATAGTCCGGAAGAGAAATGTTTACTATTTACCTACATGTTCTCCTTCTCGTAGCGTTTTACAAACCTCGATTCTATTTCTTGTGGCGAGCAAATGCGTCTTTCTGGTCACGCGCCTTACCGTCCCGCCGAAATGCGTCCCTGTCACTCGACCAGAACACACGAACTTGGGCAGACTCCAGCACAAATTTACATTTCCCACGTTTCCCAAGATGCCCTATTTCATACTTGACATAACTATGTAGCATTTCTCCACAAATTCTCCATCGTGGCTGTCTCGAAACAATATCAGTCTCTCGGCCTCTCGCGCAGTCACGGAGAATTAGAACGGGGCCCGCACCCAAAGGGAAAGCCGAGAAGCAGCAACAATGAAATCAGGAACCGTTTGTCATGAGATTTCAAAGTTACCACCAACTCCCTGATTCAAATCACCACCCGTGCTCCAACCACAACATGACGAATCCTAACCGCACATTTCACAGACACACCCCCAAAAGGCACAAACAAGACCGGAAGTCGTTAAAAGCCAGCCTTGCCAAACTTGGAGAGAAAACCCCCACGACCAAAAGGCAAACTCTGTTTGGGGGGCCCTTTGGAAAAAGCAAAGACGGCCCGCCTCAGTAGTCTGTGTCCGTTGAAAAGAAAAGCACGTGAGGGAAGACTACTTCACCGCTTGGTTTAACGCGTAATACCTATTTGCTTATGTGGGGGAAAACCCGTACAAGACGGAAAACCCCCGCGCGAATGCGTCGCAAGAGATTAACAAGGAGGAGGAGGAGGAATCAAGAGATGATTACATTAATCTGAGCTACGGGTTCTTTTCGACTGGTCGTGGCGCTGGTCGAATCGAGAACCACAGGCTTATGTATGATGCTACGAACACGAAGGGGCCGTACTTGTTGCCCTTTTGTAGGGGATTGATTTACCTAAAATAGTAGCTTTACCTCTTCAAGGGTGGAAGGCCTCCCTCCGACTTGAGGCCCTCGAACCCGTGAGTAGGCGCCCTGAGGCCATCTTTCCGGCTCTCTTCCTCCTCAGCCACAGCCAGCGTGTCCCTCGTTGCAAAAGTTTGCCAAGTAGATCAGCCAGAGTAGATTTAAATCCTTTTCAAGTCTTCCACTCACGCCTGTCCATGGATTGCATACCAAGTCTCCCCCGAGATGGGATATCCCCCCTTGCGTCTCTGTCTCTCTGTCTTTCTGTCACACACACACACACACACACACACGCACACACACATGCGTAAAAGGGGACCAGACAGTCAGCCACAAGCTAGGGCGCAAAATCATAATCATAGACTCTCTTTAATAACCATATCTATCTGCCCCTTTGCAGATCTTAACCAGGCTTTCTCAACTGCCTTGGAACAAAATGCCATGTCTGCCTAGGGAGCGCCACTCCAGCGCAAAATCAAGGCCTGACCAAAGACCTCGTACTCATTATCAGACTTCGCATCACAGCCTTCTGCCATAGCCTTACCCTAACGACATAAGCTCATTAGTGATCAATATCTGCTGCACTTCCCTGTCCTTGTAGACTCTCCTGCCCACCTGACCCTCAATGTTCGCCTAAACCATTATCGACAGTAGCATTCCTCCAAGTTCTTTTTTTTTGCCTTTCTTTTTTTGGGTAGTTTTTTTTCTCTCCCTTTTTTTTCTCAAAGAGACGACCGTGAAGCTTGTATTTCTGGAAAAGGAGCGCCCCACCGCTTCCCCGCTCCTAAGAAACAACGCCTTGATCGGGGGTAGCATGTAAGTTGGGTATCATGTGAAAGGAAATCAGCAGATAGTCCATCCTCAGACCTAGCTTCCATGCCCATCGCATGGACCATGGGTGCTTGATCTAGGCCTCGATCTTAAGCTCTGCCTCTGCTGATTGGTGCAGAGTCGTGATGAAGAAGGGGACCGTATCCTGGTTCTGCTGAGCAGGGAAGATGCCTTCGAATCCAGGAGGAGGGCGAACAGGCCGTTGAGCGCCAGGGACCATGTGTTCAAAGCCTGGTGGTGGCCGAATGGCACGCCCAACATCGGGGACAGCATCGTGAATGTGCCGAGCAGGAATGATATCCTCGAAACCTGGAGGTGGAAGAACTGGCTTCTGGGGGGGAATCATGTGCTCGAATCCAGGAGGTGGGCGAATGGGACGTTGACCAACGGGGACCAAGTGCTCGAAGCCTGGAGGCGGTCCAATAGGACGCTGTTGCGCACCACGGACCAGGTGCTCGAATCCTGGTGGTGGTCGAATGGCCTGCTGCTGTTGTCGCTGTCCAGGAACCACATGCTCGAAGCCTGGCGGTGGTCGAACAGGAGCTTGCTCAGCAGGAGCAACAATCTGGCTGCGCTGTGCGGGAGCGACGCCCTCGAAACCAGGAGGCGGACGAATAGGATGCTTGGCGGCAGTACCGACATGCTCGAATCCTGGTGGCGGACGAACAAGACCTCTCGACCTCTGGACACCAAGTCGACGAGGAGCAGCACGGTGAGCACCGCGCTGAGGGCCAGGTCGCTGGAGTCCAAGCTGTCGTCGCGGGGCTCGCTGCTGAGGAGATTGAGCACCTACTTCTTGTGGCGGCGGCGGAGGAGGCTGATGGTACTGTATCGCCATCCCAACCACTTCCTCATCCATAAGAAAAGAACGGGCTCTGATGTGAGCGTTTGTGACCAGTCTAGTGCGGCGATACGCGTACTTTGTGGCCTCATCCGGGAACGGATCCTCGCCGCTCTGTGCCTTGCGGGTGGGAGTGCTCTTTGTCGAGCTGCTGCCAGACCCTTCAGCATTGTTCCGGTACTCCTCCACGAGATTGCGTCCCATAGACACCAAGACAGAAGAATGAGATCTCTTGGGTCCACCTGAACGTTGTCGCTCGATTTCGTTGTGTGCAACGTTGCTCGTTTCTTGGTTCACAGCCTGGCGATCTGGGCTAGACGCCATTGCTCGGACTGTTGGAGGTTGGGCACATTGCGGGCCGGACCGAATGGTCTTATTGATTTCATTCTTCGACAGCGCTACACACAGCTTGTCGTCAATCTTAGACTTGTCGTTAGCACCGTCGATCTTGCACTGGCGATGATTGCGCGGCGGGACGAAGGAGGCTTCGTAGCTACTATCGTCGTCGATAGCATCCTCTGGAAGGCCGCCGTTGAGCTTGACGAGTTCTTGGATGGTGCAAAACGCGTTATTGCCGTTGTTCTGAGCCGGAGCAGGACCAGGGGGGGTCGTATGCGGTGTGACATGGCTTTGAGCTGCCCTCTCAGCAAGAATGCCCTGTGTGAGCAACGAGGCAGATGGACTGGATTTGGCGTTGCGACTGGACGCTGTGGTAGTCGAGGAACCAGATTTCCGGGGCGAGGTGTTCTTTGAGGCTGGACCACTTCGTGTACGAGGATAATCCGGAGCAGCGGCAAGCTGACGGGCCTGCATCTCTTGTTGCTCAATGTCACGCTTGGCTCGAAGGCGCTGGATGCGTGTGGCTACCGAATCGCGATCGCGCAGCTGCTCACTCAGGTAGATATCTGCATTATGGTCAAGGAGCACTCGAGGTCTAGCACCTGAATTGTTATAGTATGATTAGCACAGTACGATTCCATGCATGCGAGGTGGTCTATAGCCATCAGCTCACCAATTGTCTTTTCGACGCCGTCATTGGCAGTGACCTGTTGGCGGCCTTGATCATGGTTCAAAATCTCGTCTGGCATTTATCTGGTCAGCGCAGCCCTTGGGCCTGAAGAAAGGAAGTGTCTACAACGTAGAAAACTCACCTTCGTCATCGCGCAGAAGGTCGTTGAGCATGGCCTCGAATGCTTCCTCCTCGTCATTGTGAATGCAGACGATTCCAACTCGAGGCTCGAGAACCGACTCAGCACCCTCCTGCTGAGCGCGGGCGATGATGTGCTCCAGGCGGGTGATCTTGGCCTTCAGAGCATTCTCGCGCCTCTTGGACTCCTGGGCCTGTTTCTCACAGGCTTGTTGCACCTCGTCGAACCTAGCCTGCAGCTTCGTCATACGGCTGATCTGAATTCTGATCTCTTCGATCATGCTGGCGATGAAGCCGTTGAGGTGACGAGGGATAGGCTCCGAAATACCATTGGTCATAATGGCGCAGCCGACGGTCTCCATCATCTGCTGGAGAGTAGGGTTGTGCCAGGTACTATCGGACTCTCTGTAGGAATACTCGTTCTCAACATTAGAGACATTGCGCAAGACTCCAGCCGGCTTGTCATGAGCAGCCTCGCCGTTGGAGGCGTCTCCAGACTTGGTCAACTGGCTTGTCTGCACAATGAGGTCCGGGAAGTTGGGGATGGTAGGAGGTTGAATCTTCGCAGCAGCGCTGAGACCGATGTAGCTTGAGATACGAGACAGTCGCGGCATCTTGATGGTTGGCTGGTGCATTGAGAATGGGGTGAGGGAGCGCTGCAAGGAGCGCTGCGCAGCCGTGGGCTTCTGCTTCGCGGACGCGTCGACCTGCTGTTTAGAGGGAGGCTGCTGGGCACGCTGGGCTGCTTGGAAGCGGGTGCTAAAGGTGACCCAGATGCTGTCACCCATGATGAATTCTGCGTTGACGAAATCACGGTGCCATCCAAGAAGACGGTATCGCGAAGGGCAAGGCAAGTCGCGCGCACAACTGCTGGTGATGCTCCGGGTAAGGAGCTCGAAACCTCAGTGCACCGTGCAAACCCGAGCAGCGCAACCAGTTACTCAATGCGAGAGAGTTCTTGGGAAAATTTCGTTGTGAGACGTGGAAAGGGTCAAAGTAGAAAGGTGAGTAGGTCTCTGGAAGGAGGGAAAAGTGTGTGGTGATGGACAAGGAAGACAACGCGGTAAGTTGATGCGAGCCTGCGCAAAACCAAACACAAGAAGGAAAAGTTTCGTCGCCGAGTTGGCCTTGATTATGTATTTTGCGATGGCCTCGTCAGAACAGGCGGCAGTGATCGAGTCAAAGATGTTGTTTGTGTGGGTGTATGGTGAAGCAGAAAACCGGTGGCAGTGAAAAACCTGGTGTGAAGTCTCGGATCCTACAGACGCGTTGTAAGAACAGCAGGAGAGAAAGATGAAGGAGGGTGAAAGACGAAAGAGAAAAAAGGACAAAGTCGACGTTCGTAACTGGAAGGAAAATCAAACTGACAAAACAGTTGTCCAAGGTCGAGAGGGTGAAGGAGGTCGAGCTCGAAAGTTGAGTTAAAGTCGCTGCGCGGGCCCAACCACCACTGTTCCTAGCCAGCTGCGAACACAGGTACTAATTATTGTCTAAAAAGAAATAGACAACAAAAGGGCTGTTTTGCCCCCCTCTCCTTTCAATATTCCAGTGCCCAGACAGTGGAATTGACAATACTCGAAAATAAGGTGATCCCAGTAGAATGAAAAGGAAGAGGGAAGAAGGGAAAAGAAAAAGGAAAACGCCTGGCGGCCTGTGAAAACGCGAATCTCCACGGCGGAGGATGAAGCACGTATGAAATGGACAGTGAAGCTGTAATCAACGCAAGGGGAGGGAGAAGGTGAAGCGAGCACCACCTCTGGCTCTGGCGCGAACACGTACGCGAAACTGGTAACCCCACGCGCCTCACCAGCCACCCATGATGATGCTGCCACCAGCAATGGCGAATATGACGACGGGGTAGAATAGGAGGGTGTGTTTGGGGTTTGCTGTTCGAGGCGGGGAGAACACTGATGGATTTTGTGACCACCTTGTTGACTCCCTTCCAGTCGTGCCTTCCTTGCCCAACAACAGCACCTTCCCACTTCCCACGCCCAGACCACTCTGGACCAGACGCTTGCCGTTCATCAAGGTCGTTGAGCCATAGCAATGAGAACCATTCCCGTCCTTCGGGTGATTGTACATGATGGTCTTTGGAGTTTCACAGTCAATAGAGCATCTACAAAGTCGTGAAGGGTAAGGTTGTTCGTTGGATTGAACTTGTATTGGAAGTATACCTTGACTGACCCATCGCCCGTCCGCAAGGAAAACGGAACCCAGCATGTCTTCTATGGTCTTCTTGTTATTCTCCTCCTCCTCATAACCCCTCATCACGAAAATAACCAAAGAACATCCTCGATATGGAATCTCATGCCTTGTCACTAGAACAAGCTGCCTGTCCTGAAATCAAGAGATACTACCACGGCATTGGACCGACTGTAACCGTCACCCACTCTCAAGGGAGCGAGCTGCATCTTCGGCACTGGCGCGATCGTGAACCCAACTAGAATGGTCCTTCATTTTGTATCACGCTAACTAGAATGATGATGAGCACTCTGGTCCAAGAAAAACCAAGCTGGTATCGAGAGAAAGTAGCCTCACCTGTATTAGGCTCGCCCCCCTGGGACAAGCCGGGCTATCTACCTCGCCTCATATGATATTCTCGTCCTCCCATGACAACGCAAGCCGACTCCGTTGCTGGGGTGTGGCTATGGAACAAAGCCAAAGCTGGGAAGTCGAGTCAAGTCAAATCAAGACGAGTAGAAATGACTATACCCCGCGCGAGAGTCGCACAGCCAATGTTTCCTTCCCCATAGGCAGTCTGCCACACAAAAGAAGAAAAGAAAAAAAGCAAATGCTATGCTAGTGATGCGAACCAAACCAAGCAACTTAAATTCGAAAGAAAGTGTGCTTGCTTGCTCCCATGTTGTGCCGGCTGGGGATTGATGGCTCTCTCCACACACACACATACGATCGAGCCAGTGAGCTCAATCGAATAGATCCCCCGCCCTCTGCCGTCTACGGCCTGCCTGCTCCGCAAACAATTCCCTGCCGACGTTCTGAGAGATGCTGTTGCTGCTGTCATTGAACTTGTTCGGGAACAGCTCCTTGACTGACTTCGCCGTGCCCTTGATTGTTAAAATTCCTGATCCCTGGCTGCTCTGACGCGCCGTACCACGTATCGACAGTGTGCCTTTTGGATTGTGATCTGCATTTGTAGTTGTTATCATCTTGTCGCGCTTTGCTCTGGCGGTCGACTTCAAAAACGTTGGGAATGGAAAGAAAGACAGAGAAGAGGACAAAGAAGGGATGCGCTCGTCGAGTAGCTCGACAGCGCCGTCGTAAGAAAGACATCTCATACCCTCAAGCACATCAGCTGGTACCTGGTCCATCGCTGCCCTGCTCGCGCCTGTCGTCCTGGCGGGGAACAGCTCCTTCTTGTCATCAGGAAACAGGTCTCTCGTGCCACCGTCGGTGGGGAATAGCTCCTTAGGCCCGCTGTTTTTGTTCCCGTCGCTGCCCTTGCTGTAGATGCGCTCCTTGATCGACCGGGCTTTCTCTCGGTTGTTCCGCACCGCCTCTCTGTCCCGAGCAAGGTCGGCCTCCATCGCGTCTCGATCGTCTCTCGTAGGCGAAGCTGACCGACCACGCGCGTAGGGCCCGCGCTCCGAGCGCAGAGGATCTCTCGTTCGGTCGCTCGGGAAGAGCTCTTTGTCTCTGTTCCTGGGGCGGTGACGATCATTACCTGCGCGTGGAGACGGTGACCGCGAGTCGCGCCTCCGGCCTCGATCAGCCTGTCGTGGTCGTGGTGGTGGGGAGATCCTCGCCCGCCTCGCCAGCGCACCCGCGTCGTCGTCGTAGAGGTTGACATCAAACGGCTCCGGCTCGTCGTGCTCATCGTATAGGTCCCTGCCGCCGCCTCGCCTGTAATGCCCTCTGTCGTCACGCCGGTCATCGCGCCGATCATGCCGATCACGGTACTGCCTGTCCCTCTTACGTCTACCCTCGTCTGTCTCTGGGTCCCACTCTGGGTGAAACAGGTAGAACCGGCTCTTCTGCGCGGCCCCGCGCTCCTTCCTGTCGCTCTCCAGCGCAAAGCGCACCTGCAACGCGATTTCGGGCTTCTCTGGGACGGGCTTGGCGGGAAGGACCTCGCCCGGCGGGAGCTGGGTCGCGTCTGCGATCTCGACGGCGCACAGCGCCAGGAGGGCGTCCTGCGCCGCACTGTCGGTGGAGAAGACGAGATTTGCGGACGTGTCGTTGACCCATTCGATGCGGTCGGCGCCCTTGCCGCCGACTTGAGAGGAAATGTAGGCCTTGAGCTGGTCCTGGTTGATCAGGTCGAGGCCGCGGATGTGTACTTTGTTGAGCACGAGTTGCTGCGCTTCGCCGTCCGCCGCGCCGCCGTTCACGGTCTCTTCGATCTCGCCGTCCTCCTGAGATTGAGGGTGTTAGAGGGTGACACAGTCAATTGTGACCAGTGCGATGAAAGGTACCTGTAGGTCATCGCCAATGAGGATGTCTGCGACTTCAGGCTCTTCCATAGGGACGTCCACCGCGTCGCCCATCTCGATGTCGAAGTCATCCATTGTGTCGCGGGAGGAGCCTTGCGGCTGGGATCGGCACTAAAAGTAAGAAGTCGAGATAGTGATGATTTGTCAATATTGTCTTCGGATTTTGAAAGTGTATTATGATCTTGAGAAAACGAGAAAATCTGCTTCTGTAGGAACAAAAGACGAGAGGTGGTGGAAAGTAAGCGATCAAGAGCCAGCCGCTAGGACGAGGCTCCACGGCATGGAGTTCCTTGGCTTATCGATAAGATCATACCATGAACCTTGGATCCCTGCTAGAGTGGGGCTGATTGTTGTACTCTTTAGGACGTGGCCGTGACGCCTCCGAAGAAACCGAGTTAACCAGAGAAAGAACGAAAGAAGACGAAGAAATGGTGGATTGGGACGATACGGGATAGACAATAGAAACTTCACTTAAAAGCCTCTCTCTATCCATATGTCAATCCTTGGCATCACCGCCCTACCCTGCAACAGCAAGCACACTCTGGAGAACAAACGTACTTGCTTGACACGGACAATGGAGAGGAGAGAAGTTGTCCAAATTCACCTACGAAGGACAATGGACGCCGAACAAAAAGCCGTGACAGCGACAGTAACTCAAGCCTTTGAAACGGCTACCCTTCAAAGTGACGTACTTACTTCCTATGGCTAGCCGCTGACCACTATCAAATCAACTTTCAAATATCACACAGGGCACAAGCCAAGAGCCCATCAGAGCTGACATGCCTTTTCAGCGTTACACTCTGTGCGACCGTCTAAGGGGCAGGAAAGTCAAAAGACAGAGAGGGAAGGGGGGGGGGGGCCTAGAATAAGCAGAGTCTCTCACTAGCTTCGCTTAGAAGAGAAGGCGAAGGAAAGAGAGAGAGACACAAGAGAAAATTATGATCGTGGAAAGCGTAACAGCTGGCCACAGGGCCAGGAGGCTTATCGTCACAAATTTCCACCTTTCACACACGTTGGTGGGTAGTCAATCTCATGGAAGGTAGAAGAATGTCGCCATGACAATAGTCAGTTTTGGTTCTTTCGTCTTCTTCATTTTTTACTCATTACTACAAGGTTTCCTCTCCAACCACGTCTTTTATCTAAGAAAAAGGAGAAGGAAAAGAGCAGGGGAAAGAAGCGTGAGAAGGTACATTATACTGTAATATGGACACTCTGATCCTGAGACGGGAGACGTCCAGAGTCTTGGAAGAACCCAATCAACCCCTCAACTATATGCCTGCGACCAACATGACGAACTGAGATCTGTCTTTCTAGTGACCAGGGCGGGTCCCAGAGTTCGTCCCATCCATCTCATACTCAATAAACCTTCCTATCCAACAACGCCCCCTACCTCACCCTCTAGGGGGAAAAATATATATCTATGACACCTGCCACAGTGGTCGCCTCCTCGGCGCCATCCGGGCTTTCAGTGGAGTCTGGTATCTTAATCGAGCAATAACAAAGTGCATTCCGCGTTATAACACCGCAGGCCCCAGGAACACAAACCCATATTATATATATGAGTATATATAAACACACGAAACCCCCATAAAAAATAAAAAAAGAAACGTCACGCGGTTCCTACTCTCTGCCTCCTGTCCTCGTGGATGTTAGGCACCGGGCATGGAGTCCGCGGAACTTTTGATGGCCGCTCAGGCCCGTCACCAGCAGCTGTCGAGGCTCCGAAACTCGACGCCCTCGAAATCTCCGAGGCCGCTCGCTTCAAGTTTGGGAGCACTCCGACTAAGTCCCCCGCCGACGGCCGGTGGCTGTCGTCAACGTTCTCGTCATCCTCAAAAGGGGAGGACACGTCGAGCATCGGATCGTGCTCCCAGCTGGCCTCGAGGCCTGGTAGGAAGATGGGCGAGTGCCTGAGGGCGTGCCACGACAGGGTGGAATGTTGCATGGCGATATAGAGGGAGTCGATCTTGCCGTAGGTGTCGAGCACGGCGCAGTGTGAGCGCAGGAAATCGACATCGTACCCCGAGCCCACGAGCGCTGGATCTAGAGGTCGCAGCATCGGCAGGCCCTGGAGAGATTCGGCGTCGCAGAGCTTGGCCTGCAGCGGAACCCACGGTCGGTTCTTCAGCAGGCTGCTGAAGGCTTGCGATATGGCAGAGACAAATGCGTCCGAAGATGTGCCGTTGACGGCGACCATCTGATGCAGGCCTCTAGACAGACACCGCTTGTACGCGTTTGTGTGGCGTTCGAAAGGGAATGGTAGAGAGTTGCTGGGGAGGAGTGACACGTGGACAGTCCAAAGCTCCACCGAGGCAGGCGATATTACCGGCTTGGATTGCTGCACCGACGACGGCCGCGGCCGCGGCCGCGCAGGTGCGCTGGGGGCGGACACGACAGGGGCCACCACGCAGCGCTGAGAGGCTCCGGAGGACGCCCGCCGCTGTCTAGCTGTCACTTCAGGGGAGGAAGTGACAGCCCGCACCATGGGGCCCGACACGGACTGGCGTCTGGGCCTCTGCCGCACCAAGGCGTCCTCAGGTCCATCCTCGATGCTCTCGACCAGCTCGAGGAAGCGCTCCTCGAGGTTGAGCTCGGCATCATTGAGCTCACACTGCCGGCCACGCAGCAAGTGCAGCTCATCATCCACGTTCTTCAGATGTCCTCCGACACCTCGGAAGCGGTGGTCGTGCTCGCCGGTTCGTCTCTCAAGCTCCTCGATCGAGTGCCATGCGCGATTGATATTTCCATATGTCTTCTTGATCTCCTGGCTCATCTCTTCCGTCCTCGTCTCCACAACCCCTTCGAGCTCGCTAACCCTCTGGATCACCTCGTTCTCCCTGTCGCTGCCCTTCAGCAGGAGTTCTTCCAGCTGCCGTACCCTCTGCCGGAGCAGGTCAAGCTCCTGCTTGTCTATTGGCGGCTCCGACGTCCTGTGGTGGAAGCAGGCGAGATGCCCGCACTCACAGGTAGCCCCGGGTCGTGACTTGTTGAGGGTGAAGTTGACGCATGCACACCGGTTGCCCTTGATCTCAGGCACGAGCATGATATAGCGGCAGTTGCCCTGGGGTAAGGTGGACTCGTCAGCCTCAGGTGTCGGCCCCGTCGAGGGGGCCGGAGACGCATGCGCAGACATGCTGGGAACAAGGAGTGGTGGTGGGCGTGAGTGTGGACCAGCGCTGAGTTGACAAGGACCATCCAGTACGAGCCAGCCTTCCTGCCGAGATGGCCAAAGAAAGTTTGTTGGATGTACAGGGAGCCTGACTGTGTTGTGATGACAGCTTGAGAGCAACACGAACGGCCAAGCCTCCTGCGTGTTGTCAAGTCAAAATTGTCTGGGTGGTAAAAGGCGTCCACAAGAAATATAACATGGACGAGGAGGAAGCAGAGGAAAGACGGAGGAGGCGTGACAAGCAGGTGCAGCCGATTACCGGTGGACTGGAGATAGGGCTGCGTGCGTCCTAGGGTTGTTTTTAAGATTCGTTCCAGCAATTGCGGGCCGTCACATCCAGGGGGGGGGGGGACGAGTGAAGGGGCTTCGCGTGGTCAAGTAGACAGCAGCGAGACCTGTAGACCCCACGACATGTGAGAGGCCTCGTCACCGGGCAGGGGTCGGGGGCGGAACAGCAACGTGCAGACGTGGGAGGCGGAGGGATGCGGGTGGGTCCCTGGAAATAAAAAACCCAGTGGGTTACAAGATGAAGAGGAAAGATTGTTCGTTTCGAGGCGGGGGAGGAGGAGGAGGAGGAGGAGGATGGTATCAAGTAAGGTGGAGTATCAGCTTTAAAGAGGGTCTCGCGGGGGACAAGGCAGAAGAGACCAGGCATGTTTCTCCTTCAAGATAACAACAAGACGACGGTTGCGGCCAGCCGGCTGGAGGAGCCCATGAAAGAGCAGAAGAAAAAAGATGGATCGAACGTGGCCTGGCTGATCCTGGTCTGGCTGGCCTAGGCGGTCGCGGGTAAGAAGATGCAAATGTGAAGACGGGATGATTTGTTGGTGATAAGGTTCGATCATAGATAGAACGAGCGCAGGGGATTGGAGAAGAACAAGACGTGGTGGTACTCTTGAAGGATCAGGCAAGCAAAGGCAAAGATTGCGACAGCACGACAGGGTGAGACAATACACAGCACAGGCCAGGCCAGGCCGTGCATGCGCCTCAGAAGCAGATCTGAGGCTATTGATAGAGGGACAAGAAACAAGGTTTGCAGAAGAGGGTGGAGGACGATGACCTGGGTCTCTATCTAAGTACTACTGGTGGTAGCACTGATGTATGTACGGTACATGAGGACAGGGAGTGTGTGACACGGAGACCACGAGATGAGGAGACAGGTAGGGCAGAGGCCAAGCCTGGATGGACTTACTCTGTGGGGCGTAGCGAATTTCTTGTGGCAATGCTGGGTCAAGCAAGAGGCAAGGACCCGAAGAAGGAGCGATGCAGAATTAGAAAAAAAGAGGGAAATAACAATAATAATAAGGGAAGTGACCACCCTCTTCCATCCCTTACCCTTCTTCTCCCCCCGACTTGACCCGGTGCCTACGTTGTTTTGGGTCATTGTTGCTCACCCTCTACTATCTTCAAGAAACTGTTCAAAATACCAGATCCCGTGGACAGAACTTGAGGACCTGGTCAAGCGACTGGCTCAGCGGGCCCCGAGATAAGAGGGAAAATTGACTGGATCGGAGTAGACTCTCTATAAGCACGACAGTGTGGTAGCGCCATATTCTTGGCTGGTATGGTATTTGGGGGGGGGCGGAGGAGCTTCAGGAGGGGGTACTTATGGCCTGGGGTGGTGGTGCGACGGGTACACTCAGTGCCCCCCAACTGCCCCCCAATCTCTTAGTGAGGTACCAACGTTGACCACGCCGATGCCCACACAAGGATGTTCCCGGCTAAGAGTGAGTGGTACCTGAATACTATTGTTAAACTCGAGGACGGGAAGAACCCACATGCCTCTTGTCTCTCCTTCCTTGGTAACCATACTATTCCTCCTCCACCCTTCACATCTTCATCTCTCTCTCGAGGGTGTTCAATGCGCTGGGGTCCCAAACAAAAAGAAAGACAGAAACAACCTTATGCACCTTGTCGAGCGATGATCTGATAACAGCAATCCTACGCTAGCCAGTCAGAACCATGGAGAGCCACCTCGTGGAGTTCAGCTCGAAAAAGCCTTTCTGCATCAACCAGAAAAAGATGCTCACCGCATAGAGATAAGGATCAGCAGCATGTGGCATCGCAGGTTCCGGCTCAGAAATCCCATAGATGACGCCAAACGCACATGCCGAGTCGCTATCGGCGGCCGTCTCTCTTGGGTATGCACCTCATTTTGACCCTTGGTCCGTGGAGCCAGTAACGAGGCACACAACACCCTCTCTTAGGGGTCCTGACCATGGGTTGTTGGGGGTTAGGGAGAGGTGTCGGTGGGGCCTCGAAGCCGAACTCGAGAGCGAGTCTTGGTGCTGATTGCTAGGCAGACCGGGAGGCACGTTCCACTGTACAACATACGAGTCTGCGCAGCGACACATTTCACATACAGGTGCCACAATCTGGAAGACCTGAACACGTATGCAACTGCTGCTCCCTTAGAGACTTGTCACCCCAGTCGTTGTTCTTACCTCTTTTTCCCCCTCTTCAGCGCCGAAGAAAGGTCTCTCCACAAGGCTCTGATGTCCGCTTCGTCATTATTTATCCTTTTCCCACCTTCTCTTCTTTTTTCCTTTACCGGCTGCACGTCGCACGGGGTGCTCAGACAGGGCAGGGGAATGGTGGTGCATGACGAGAGTGGGAGAAGAATCCCGCATGGCGCATGGCAGTGGGGGCAGACAAGATAAGAGTTGCTCACCCAGGCATGGGTTTATGGTTGCGGCCCACTGCATACCACCACCACCTACTCTGTCATCCGTCTCAGGTTTTGAGGGTTCAAGGCCTAGTCCCGGACGGGGGTGGCTTTCACCTTGTCGGTCAAGCTCCCTCCTCATCACGCCAGTTTTAGTCTGTTGATGTCAGGAACCAACGGTCAGCACATTCACGAAAACGGTCCTGTTGCTAGGCCCCCGAGAGGAAGGCTGATGGGTCGGATGACGAGATCAAGTAAATACCGTTCGACGGCTGCGAACCACGCCCTGGAGGAAGGCCACAAACCACAACAGAACGGCCGGGTACCTGCTCAAAATGCCGCGGGAACCCCCACGGACCTCGCGGCGCCATGACGGGCCCCTTGGGGCCTGGAACTCTCTGCCGACGCGGGAGTCCAGTGATACCTACGTGCTATAGTACAACGGCATAATAACCTGCAAGCGTATGCTGCTTGTTCATTTTGCTTTTTCTTGCCGGGGCGATTCCCAACTCAGCAGCAAGAAAAGCTTTTCTCGGGGGGCCAGAGCTTCATGCAAGTGGTCAACCAAACCCCTCACCGTCACATCTCGCCATTTCATCGGACTGATGCAAGATGGGCTCATGGGTTGCCTGTTGAGGACAAGACGCGCACTCCGCTCCACACCCGTTCACTGCGGCCCCGTGCAGAGAGCCGAGGACGACGTTTCGATGACGCCCACTTGGAACGGCTCGACAGTATATATCCTGCGGCAATGCAACTCTTCTTCCGAGTCCCTTGAACAAGAGAGCCAGGGACCCGCGTCAGCATTCCAGAATTGGATGTTCCTTTGGACATGCATGATGCGGCTCACTCCCGTCCTTCCTCGAAGGTCCAGGGGCTCACTGGACCGGTCAAGGATAGAAACAACTTCTTTCTGTCATCCCACGCGCTCTTCGGGTGAGCCGCCCTGCCGATGAAAGAAGACTTTTGGGTCTTGTGTGGAACCGCAGCCTCTCAGCAGCCAAGAAAAGATGAGCAGCTTGGGGCGCAACCCCCATTTCTTGTGTGGGTGTGTGGGTGTAGGTGTCTGTGACAAAGGCGATAACATGGCATCAGAGACATGCGTAGTATTGAGTGCCGCCAAGCTGTCGGATGTTCCATCTCTATGGGCCGTCAATCTCAGCAAGCCGCGTTGATGGCGTCGTTTGTTTGACTCCGTGGTCCGACACGCGCCGCCGCCATCTGATTTACTTCTGCCGTTATCTAGCTGCTGCTGCGATGGCCGGGTAGGACGAGCAATGGGCAGAAGAAAAGAGAAAGAAAAAAAGAGATGGAAAGAGGGTTGTTTTCGCAGTGCCACACACACAACCCCCACACCATGTCTTGTCTGCCCATTGACCATCCCGACCCGGAAGATCCAAAGCAGCAGTCGTGGATAGACATCGGTCCTACAGTACCTCATCCTGCAGTACGTCCCATCGACGGGCGGGCTGGTCCCCTTGCAGCGATGGGCTTCCCGTCTCGTTGGGATCATTTCTGTCTCTCCCCGTGGTTGCCCTCTCGCCTCCTCGCCCTCCCCTCTCTACTCCCGCCTGGAGATGGGCCGGGAACTTTTACCTAATGTCGACCCACTACCCCGCGGGTGATGGTGGAGTGGGTGTGTGGCAACAGTGGATATATCGATTGGCGGTCAGGGGTCCACCAGCCTAGCCATGGATTGGGTGGCCGGAACGAGCCTTCTGGTCGGTACGCCTGAGAGCCCACACCAACTTCTTCCCCCCACGCATCGGGATGTCACCAGAGAGGGAAGAGATCCCCGAGTCTTGCGGCAAGATCTCTGTTTGAGCCGCCCATCCTTGGGAAGGAGGAATGCAACTGAGCAACGTTGAGCAGCAGTTTGCCACACGCACACACAAAGCATACGATCTCTGAGCGCTCATCGACAACATTTTCGCGTGGTGGTGGTCTGGCAGCGCCGCTCTTTCGTCTCGTCTATTTATCCTGCCCCCGGATACAGGCACAACTAGGCATCGGTGTCCGAGGACCGGTACTTGCAGATGACTACGCAGACCATATCGTGCCTGTTGTGCCCACGTGCCTTTCCATTCCGCATGTTCAGTGTATGCATCTAGGTTGTGTGAATCTTCAAATCCAAGATGGACAAGTGTTCAATGATGATTTGGGCTGCTTGAGGGTATACTGGGTGATACGCCAATGCCATTTTCTTCTTCTTTTGCTTTTGCTGCCCAGGGCACCCTACCTATGCAGGTTGATTGGTTGAGGTGCTCCAAAACTTCCTGCGGTCTGGATGGGGCCTATCAGCTGTTGGCGGCTAAGCGCCCAGCCGCCCTCCATGACTATAGCACCTACACGCGCCCCGCACTCTGACCAGCCGTGATGTTTTTTAATCGAACGTTCAGAAAGATTTGAGTCACCACACTGTCACTGTCTTAGCTCTTGGGCCAGGAACATGAGCATCTCAGTCGAGAATTAATTGATACTTTTTGGAGGCCAAACGCCTTTCCTACGCCTGACAGGGAGTGAATATCCTGCAGGCGATGCAGATTGGAGGGAAAATGGGCTTTGATGAGAGCGTATCGGCGCTCCTCTTGACATATGACAATTGTCTGGCCCTGCTGAAGGCCTTCAAGCGGCAAAAGAAACAAGATGGGACCCGCAAGACCACCAAGACTAGCGAGCGGCAGGCCCTACTGAGGCGCTCGCTGAGGACAGACCGGAGGAAGGTCGAGAGCGCATACTCGTCACGGGTGTCCGTGGCTGGGAGCCGTTTCGAGAAGGGCGACTGTAAGAACAAGGACCCACCCGCTCTCCCGATCAGCGAACCGTGCTGGTGTATAATGGATGGATGCATGGACTGAAACGTGGTCACTGTGTAGCAAAAGCGAGGTCGGCGCTCGACAAGGTGCTGAAGAGGCTCAACGCCGCCATCAAGAGCCTCATACGGCTGGCGAGCAAGGGTCCCAACCCGGCCCTGGACTACCAGTCGCTGATGTCGCTATCCAACTCGTCGAGGTTACAGGCGATTAGGACCTTTGACCAGCTCTCCCACCGGCTGGACAGCAAGGCGTCTCAGGGCTCGATCGTCTCGGCGAGTACCAACACCAGGTCGTCCAAGTCATCGACAAACACGGCGACAAGTTCTACGACCAAATCATCAGGGACATCATCCAGGTCGTCACGAAGCAAGACAACCTCGAACGCGAGGACTTCCCCGCCGGCCAAAACCATCAAGCGGAAAAGCGTCAAGGCCACCACCACGAAGACCGAGGAGACCAGCAACCGTACCATCGCCGCTGCAGCCGCCCCCAGGAGAAGACCGACCGAAGCACCATTGCCACCACTGCCACCACTTGCACCACGCCTGGAGCCGACCCTTCAGACCCCGCTGCTGGACGCGATGGAACGCAGGGACAGCGGCGGCGGGGTCCCACTCACACGGCGCCTGTCCAACATGACCAACCGCTTCTCGCTCATCTCGGCGTCCTCGGACAGCACGAGGCTAGGGGAGATCCCAGACCGCAGGTGGCGGCGAGCGCTTCTCGCTGACCTGGACGAAGGGTCCAATGAGTATTACAGCGCGCCCGTCGTGTACCCGCTGAAGCCGTACCAGCCAATGCCAAAGGAGAGGAGGTTCTTGGGCCTATTCAGGAGGGGCAATTAAAGTGAGAGGCAGAGAAGGCTGGGCAGGATTGTGCATGTGAGTGTGGGTAAAACGGGGAGAACTGTTGCCGCGGTTGCAGCGCATGTGTGTCTTCCTTGGTGGTGGTAGTGCGTGTTCATACTCGAGTCGAACACTCGGAGAGACAGAAAAAGAGAGAAAAAGAGAGAAGGCAAGCCAGCGGCTTGAGATGACGACCAGTCTGGCTGCCAGAATGCATTTTGCAACGCAACAACAAAGAAGAAAAAGGGGAAATCCCATGCGGGCTCCATTTTTACCGGCTGTTCTGCACGGAAAAAGGACAGTCGTCCCCCGCCCTCCTTCCTTATACGACGATCCACAATGACAGGTGCGTGCCAGTACTTACGTCTACTGTACATCACCTGCAGCTGGATGATGGATCCGCATGTGAGATGGGCCCGCCTTGCAGCAGCACCCGGATGTCACCACGAACTGAAACATTTGCTGCGATACTGGGATCCTTTACTCGATAACGACCAGTCTGTACGCCGAAAGAGAGGAGGGAAAATCAACGGGACTCGCCACCTTCCGGGACGGACAGCCCCGGGAATATCGGCCCTGTCAGACCAAAAGGGGCGACGGCGCAGGGCAGGCAGGGGACGGCAGAGAGGAGGCACATCGATAGGCTATAAGGGTGGCTTGCAGCTGCCTGATGTGGTCGTGTTATGATCTACTATGTCTCGGTCTCTTGTGTGGGATGTACCACGTAAAAATGCAAGAAGAGGAGGGAGAGGGAGAGGAGAGCGTTTCTCATCCGATTGGCCCGGGGCGTGGGCGTGGTTTTCCCCTCCAGAAAGATCTGTGGGCATCCTGGACAGCCTTTACGCGATGAAGACACGAAAATTTGATGACGCTCTTTTTCATGTTTTGTGGGTGCATATTGCCTCTCATTCGCGAGCTCCTCTGAGCTCACAACGATGAGAGCCTTGTTGACTTGGGAGCCTTGGAAGAATGTTGTTTGTACAATGACCTCAATTTTGATACCAGAAATCGGAAGATTTTTTTTCTATGTCCACCTTTAAAGAAACCATCAATGGCCTATGACCTGACCTTGCTTTTCTGTAATGCAAATTGATTTCATGGAACGAGAATCCGTGGTGGTGCGGGATGCGCTGAGCTCGGAGGGTAACCGCAACAATGAGCCTCTGCTGATCCTTTTCTTCGTGTTGTATTTCTCAAAATAGGATTCTCTCCAAAGGGACGTCCTGGTGGAAATCAAATTCGTCTGAACGATGTTATTTATCTATTAAGCTGGCAGCTCAGCCTCCCTAGGGTACTTGCTCGTGTGTCCAAGTACCCTTTAGCACCAAAGCCAGCGATGCGGCGGCATGCCTTGGCAAGTTGTTTCCAGATTAGCTTGGTAGCCCCACCAAAAACCAACAAACGGACAACCTGGAGCTCCTTTGCTTCGCTGTGGCAGGTGCCCCTCCAAAAAAGGTTCAACCCCCTCCACATCTCCTTCCCTTCCCTTGCCCACAGCACCAACCCACGTCTGAACGTCTCGAGGGTTTCCACAGCTCTGAGAAGGGGCAAAAGAGAGAGAGAGAGAGAGAGAGGACGCAAGCAAAGGACCTGGTATCTTCCCAAAGACCATGAGCGCACGACAGTGAAATCCAAATACAATCCGCAACCAACATCATCATCACCACCACCGACTTTGGCCACGCGCCCTCCTTCGAACGAACCAACTCAACCCAGACCGACCGATTGGAACCCCCCCCCCCCAACGGCGGTACCTAGATTCACCATGACGGCCAGCAGCCTGACCAGCCTCCTCGCCCGGGCCAGCATAGATGACCACGCCGAGGCCCTGGCTGCCGCCGATGCCACCCTCGCCTCCGACCCAAAGTCGCTCCCCGCGCAGCACACAAAAGTGACGGCCCTGCTCCGCCTCGAGCGCTACGACGATGCCCTGCGCGTGATTGCGGCAGGAGGTGACGCACTGGAGAGCCGGTGCGCGCTGGCCAAGAGCTACGCGCTCTACAAGACGGGTGCCCTGGACGAGGCTTCGGAGCTGCTAGCCAAGCACAAGCTGCTGGATGACGACGAAGATAAGAGGTCCGGCGGCAGGGCACTGAGGCACGTCGCTGCTCAGGTGGCCTACCGCGCCGAGAGGTTTGACGACGCCCTGCGCCTGTACGAGGGCCTCCTCCGAGACGAGAAGGAGGAGGAGCGGAGTAATGTGGGCGAGGACACCGACCTCAAGATCAACCTGCTGGCGGCGCACGCGCAGCTGGAGTGGCAGGGAAGGGGGGACCTGGTTCCTGAGAAGAGCAAGAAGCCCGGCCGGGAGGACCTCGAGGCCTTCGAGACGGCGTATAATGCGGGCTGCGGCTGTGTGGCCAGGGGGGACCTCGCCAAGGCCTCGGTGCTGCTCAAGCGGGCTGCCGATCTGTGCGATGCCGCCGAGGACCTGAGTGAGGATGACAAGAGGACCGAGATGCTGCCCATTCTCCTGCAGCAGGCCTATGTCCTCGCGCTGATGGGCAAGAAGGAGGAGGCCGCCGCCCTGCACAGGGGCGTGGAGGGCTATGAGTACGTATACCACTCCCCAGCCAGATTACTGTTACTCTCTCTCTCTCTCTCTCTCTCTCTCTCTTTCTTGTATATGGAGTATGATCTGTGTGCTGATAGCAACATGAAATAGAATGTCCGATGATGCCATCAATGCCGCTGGCAAGTGGAATGGCCTGATCTCTAAATCCCTTACCAACGCTTTCATGGTCCAGAGGCTCTCCGAGCTGATACCTGATGCCAAGACGGGCAACGGGAAGCTGTTCAGCCACCAGGCCGTTGGCATCATGCGCAATCAGGCCGCGATCGACCTGCAGTGCTACAAGCAAAGCGCTGTCAAGAAGCGCACTGCTCGCCTCATCAAGGCCGACCCGACGCCCTCGACAGACCTGGAGAGGGTATCATGGGGCTACCTGAACGCGGCGGCCAAGGCCAAATCACAAGCAGACAAGGAGGCTCTGGCAAAGGTTGTCGCGCTCCTGGAGAAGCGACCCTACGATGTCGGCCTGCTGTTGACCGTCATACAACTCTACGTCTACGCCAAGAAATACGACAGCGCCATGGACGTACTCCACAAGTTCTTCAAGTACGTCGAGGAGGCTGGCGAGGCTGGCCACCGAAATGTCCGATACGCGCCTGGCCTGGTCTCTCTAGCTGTGGCTCTGTACCGCACGCAGAACCGCAAGAAGGATATCCGTGATGAGCTCGGCCGGGCAGCAGCGTACTGGCAGAGCATACCAGAGCAGTCCTCGTCGACAACCTTGCTGCGGGAGGCAGGCGTAGAGCTTCTCCACTCATCGAGACCAGCTGATCTGGCCACCGCAGGCGCTTCCTTTGAGAGCCTTGTGTCACGAGACCCAGATGACCGGATCGCACAGGCCGGCTTCATAGCGTCCTATGCAACAAACGACTACGCCAAGGTCGAGCCGCACCTGTCCTCCCTCAGCTCGTTCGACGAGCTCACGGCAGGCATCGACGTCTCCGCACTCCTGGACGCAGGCGTTCCCGCCTTCCCGGCGGCCCACCAACCTGCACCGACTAGGAAGAAGCGCAAGACAGAAGAAGGCGCCGAGGCGGCGGCACCAGCACCAGCACCACCACCCGGCGCTGGCGAGAACACGACCACGCCTGGCTCCCAGCACAAGAAGAAGAAGTCGCGCCTGGGCAAGAACTACGACCCGAACGTCAAGCCGGATCCAGAGCGCTGGGTGCCGCTGCGCGACCGCAGCAACTACCGGCCCAAGAACAAGAAGGGCAAGAAGAAGGCGGCCGATTCGACACAGGGCGGGTTTGTGGCGGGCGAGGGCGAGATGTTGAACCTGGCGGGCGGGGCGGGCCAGATCAAAGTCGAGAAGGCGCCGCAGGGCGGAGGCGCAAAGAAGAAGAAGGGACGCAAGTAAGAAGGGGTGCGAGTGTTGCGTGCACGTCCTGAAGCCCCCCATCACGGCAAGTGTGATTTCCAGAGCTACAGGATAGGTTTGTTGGTTCAAGAAGATTATGGCTTGGGGGTTTTCAGTTTTCAAGGGAAAATTGAAGAGGTCCGGGGCGGGATGGGGCAGGTAGATGCATAGAGGATCAAGGGATGGCTGGCTTGGAATATGGGTCGTCTTGTCTGTGTAGTAGGAGGAGGAGGAGGAGGCTCTGGCGCTGGGTGAGAATCCAGGCCTAGAAAATTTGTGGAGGGGTGGCCATACCATTCATCACCTTATGGCAGAAGCAGCAAGGAAGATATAAGAAGAGAAACCAAAATTTCAAAATGAAAACCCTGTGCCTGGTCTGCGTTTTTGACCTTGTGCGTGCTGGTGAAGTCAGGGGACGTGTAGCGGCTGCTGGTGGTCACCCACTGCAATGACAGCCAAGTTTCTGCTCGATCCCCCCCCCCCCCGCCCTCCCCCGGCGCGCCGGCCCTTTTGCGGTCTCGACTGAGGGTTATGTATCTCATCATCTCGGTCGTGCATGTATTAGGACGTGATTTCATAGACTGTTATTTTCTTCAAGGGAATTAACTATGTATATGTTTGCGCATAACTTGTAAACAAATCATGGGAATCCCGCAGGCATGAATTTGAGATATTAGCGGGGACAAGCTCGCGTGCAGTCTATATAGTCTCCGAAGAATCTGCTTTCGTATGTATCCAGCCCGGGTTACAGGGCGCAAATGGTTTAGTGGTAAAATCCATCGTTGCCATCGATGGGCCCCCGGTTCGATTCCGGGTTTGCGCATACTTTTGGACTTTTGTCCCCTTCCTTTTTCCTTCTTTTCTTTCCTTTTTTCTCTCCCATGCCAGACAGACGTTAAGAACATGGCTTTCTTTGTCTTTTCTACAACTGCGGACAGACTGTGTTCAGGTCCCAAACACGTGAATTACTGCTTTCTCCCCCCCCCCCCGGCCCCAGAATATCTCCGTGCTTGCGAGTGGTTCACTAGACAAGACACACATATAAATGATTTGCTGTGGACGGAGCATAAGGCGAGTATGCCCCAGCGGTGATGATTTGTGTAGAAACCGTCTTTTGGAGCTTGAGATGTGGGTTTTTGATTGGGAGACAATCGGATACTTGGGCCTTGTGCGACGAGAAGCAATTCATCTACCCATCGTCCAGGAAGGTTTATTGGCATATGCTTTGGTCAACACTGACAATAGGACAAAGTCCAAGAAAACTAATCTGGCATTGGGGTAATTACTTGCTTGGGCAGGTGACATCAAGGACACTACGTTCAAGGTAACCAAGCAGATTCCATCATGTTCGTATCAAACAAGGATAATAAACAATTACACGAGGGACATTCATAGTAAGCACCGAAGAGGCATCATGTTATATGTAGATAGTAGTTGTGTGGGTGTTGAGTGTCGGGTTATTTAATAAAGCAGAGCGGTCGGTCCATGTAGTTGCGACAGAGGCAAACCACCAATCAACCCACACAACGACCTAGACTCCCGACTCCTCCTACCTGGTATCCCACAAACCAAAGAAACAAAGACCAAGTGCCCAAGGACAGGTTGTGCGAATCCTTCGTCCCTAGGAGGGAAGAAGTCGGAATGGCAATAATCATATCGCCATCTCTCCAGACAGTCTTATTTCGGCCTCTCTGCTCGTGAGGCGTCTTTGAGATCGAGAGGGTAAATGACTCGATGAGGGCTGGTCGACAAGGTGGCAGCATTGATGCTCCTTGATTTCTTGCTCTTTGTAATCTGTTTCAGGATGGAGTCAGTACCGATACCGTGAGTGGGAGAGAAAAAAAAAAGAAAGAAAAAAAGACCTTATTTACCTCGCAAGCCACAACGCAATGGGCTTTTAGCTCTCCTTCTTAGGCCCCTTCTATCCCCCCCCCACCTTAGCCCACCCCCTTGATCCTGCTATTCCATGGATTTATGACACTGGCCGTGGGTGTGAGACAGGAAAGGGCGTCCACGACCAGTGCCATAGCAGGGTCTCCATAGGTGGGTGGGTGGCCAGGTAGGGAGAATGGGGGCCCCTTGTGGAGAGAGGCCTCCAGAGAGCCTCTAGAGAGGGTGAACCTAGAACAGGAACGTGCCAGAGAGCGTCAGTGTCTTTCATCTCCATCAGGTGGCTGTGAGTGAGAGTGAGAGTGAGAGGGGGGGAAGGTTGGGTTTGACCACAAAACAATTCTTGTATAATTTACCTTTTCTCCCAGGCTCACCCTCACCCAGGCGCGTCCTCTGCTGCGAGGCCAGCGAACAAACACTTCAGACCTAGCGGCGAATATGCCCAGCTTCCCACCCCAGCCTCCTTCCTGAACTCTCTGGTAATCGTAGGAGAAGGAGGCCAGGGTGGAAGGACGGGTCTCTTAAGATGGTGCTGTTGTGGCTGTACCCGCCCGCTTCTTCTGACGGAGTATACATGATGTACAACAATGCGATGTTTTGGTGTTGTGGAAGAGGAAAAGAAGATGACAGGAGAGAAATTTTCATCTGGGCCAGATGGGGTGGAGGGGGGTGTTATATAGTATTATTGAGCTGCTGCCCCCCCCTCCCCCGCAAAGTGGCTTCTGTCGTTTGTCGTTTCCACTCTATTGTATTCCTGTGATCCTTGCATCTGATAGAATCTCGGATTTGCACGGAATTGAAGAGAATCCATATCTCCTCTGGCACTTCTTCCAATAACACACTCCTTGAATTGAAACTCACTAGAAACACGTATGTTCCGGAACTGACTACTATGAGATAATAATAAATCAATTCCATGGGAGTCTATGTAAGAGACATTGCAGAGAAACATGCACACTAGAGAAGCCATGGTTAACTTACTTATATATGTTAAGAGAAGGAATCGACAAGGCCAGTTCTGGTCACATCTTGTTACATCTACCACAGTTCACACTCGGCAAATTTGAAAGAAAGAAGAAAGAAGCAAAGAAGAAAAGAAAAAAAAAAGGGGGGGGGCAGGGGGGTGTTGGGAACACATGAATGTAGCGAGTCCTGAGAGGGACTGGTGATTATCCATTTACCTCCGAAAAGTTCTATAGGGGAGGGGGGGGGGGGTTTGATGTATATGGACAGAGGATATGGCACAGCTGGGATAGTAGTATAGTACTAGTATATCTAACTGCTCAATTACCAAGATGCTTGACTACTCTTTGAACAAGCATTCAGAAAAAGCAAACAAGTTTGGCAGATATCGTCAAAGCCTACACCTTTGCTGACTGTCTCTATCCAAATGCACCCAGTCCCTGAGCCCAAAGTGTCTGATCCCAGCAGCTAAACCCAGGCCAATGTCGCAGGGCAACAGACACAACAAGGGTGGGCAGGATGTTGATTACAAGATCAATACACAAGAGGCTCTAGAGGGTTGCATGAAGAGCATCATTCTGATCAGTCAGTCATTTTAGTCTCGCTCACGAGACCTGATCTTTCAACATTACACCTGCCAACACAGATCACGGAGCAACAAGAAATGAATCTTGACAACAAAATCAAATTCATCTCCTGATATCTCATCAACCAGCAGGACTACCACACCAACCCCCCTCGCCTCTCCAACTCAGCTTCTCTGCATTGCAGCAGATTGCTAGGTATATGAGAATAAGTACTGGTGGTGGTGTGAAGCCCAATATGGTGGGGTATAGTTGTTCATATAGTAAAATGTCCCTCTTTCGCCCGCTTGCCTTAAAAGAAACCCAAAGTCATCCATATCTCGTAGAATGCGTACCGTATATCATAGATAGTGACGGTCTGAGCACCGGCCAGGGGAAAAAAAAGTTGAACCAAAAGAAAAAGAAAAACCCTCTCAAAGCCGTACCCAAGAGCGAAGAGGTTCAGCCCGGTTTTGACAGGTCAAACATCATGGGTCAAGACCATCTCGCATCCAGGGGTGACCATCAAAGGAATTAGAAAGGGAGAAAAAACAAGACCGGAGGGAGGGTTCTTCGCCAAAACAATGAGCTCCGGTGGACAAGAGATACATGGGGGTGGGGGGACTTGATGTTATGACGGCCGTGAGCTGGCTGGCAAGGCAATGACAGCAAAAGAACACGGGTTTGAAAGGGGGGGAAATGACAAAAAACAAAACCAACAGATGCTCTATGACACTTGCTCGGGAGAACGCCCTTGTAAACCCGGCTCGGTTCCCAATATGTGTATGTTGTTGACAACTCTCGTGTTGCATAAATGTTACTCCTCTCCCCCACCCGCCAGACCCCTCCCATGTTTCCCAATCCGCAGAACTTGCGTTCTGAAACCTGTGATCCTCCTCTTGATTTTTTTTCTTGCAAGAAGCGTACAATTCCTTTTCCCCTACTCCTGACTCCGAAATTTGCTGGTCCTGTGATTCCCTCCTAATCTCTCCATGCTGGCAGGGCCGTAGTGTGTGCGTGTGTGTATGTGTGCTTTGATCAAACCTGGGAAGGATCGAGATATGTCGACCAATCACAAATATATATCCCCCTCAACACCGTCCACCCATCTTCTCCACGCCTCCTCATATGCATCCTCAAGATCTCTAACCCAACGCCGGGTGTTGAAGAGCGCGCAGCTCCACTTCGCTTCGAACAGGAGCTTCCTCAGGTCCCACAGCCGGCCCTCGGCCTGGCCATAGCCCTGTGGGGACATGCGGTACGAGATGCCGTTGGCGAGCTTGATAGCCTTTTCCTCGTATGCCTGATCATCCTCTGCAATGAGATCCGCGGCGGCCTGATCGCCAGCAGCATTCCTAGGCAGTGCGCCCTTCAGGATCGAGGCGGCCATCCTGGAGCACATCTTGTATTTGTACCTGGTGAGGGTGAGAAGCGGTGTGCTGGACCACAAGACATCAGCTGCTGTCGTGTGTGCGTTGCACTCGGGCGTGTCGAGGAACAAGTCGCAGACGCGGGCACGGGAGATGTGGTGCTGCTTGGGCGCCACGTCGGTGAAATAGATGCGCTTGGCAACATGCGGTGCCCACTCTTCGGCTGTCTCTCTGAGAGCGCGCTCGCCCAGCTCTGGAAATTTGAGGAGCCATAGAATCGCCTTGGGCGTCTTGTCGAGAATTCGGAGCCATGTGCGGAAGGTTGTCGGGTCGATCTGTACCAGCCAGTGTCAGCCCAACTCATGGCTGAGGACGGGGACTGATTTGCTCAGGTCTTTGAGGGGACAATACAACGTACCTTGTATAGCTGATTGAAGTTACCAAGGATGATGGCATCATCCGGAATATCGGGGAAGATGGTCTTCCGCATCACCCACCGACGGCTCTGCTCCTCTTCCCACGTCACACCCCGCTCTATCATGTCGGCAGACTGTCTGTGGTCGCAACAGAAGAACGTGTCCCTGCAGAAGATGATATTCTCAGAATACACCCAGTCTTCGGCCTCGCCCTCGGCCTCGTCGCGGAAGACGTCGGTCAAGGTCAGGTTGGACCTATACGGCCGCAGCGTCTCAGGAGGGATGGCAGTGGTGTCTGCGAGGAGATAATCGCACCATTCCGCCCCGAGGGTGCCCGCAAAGCCCATGAACGACATCTGGATCGGGGCCGGTCGGGCTGCAAAGATCTCGTTGCGCGCACCTCTTGTGTAGCCGTTGAGGTTGACGAGGATATGGATGCCGTCCTTGACGATCTGCTCGACCAGCTTGTCGGACGACCAGCTGCTGACATCCCGGAAAACAGGCGCCTCGTTCTCGATCTGCTGACGATGCACGGACTTGTCGCTCGCCGTAGTGGCATAGCAGAAGGCCTTTGCCCGGGCCTGGTTGTGGAAGCCAAAGACGGACTGCATGAGGTGAGCCAGCGGGTGGTTATTGAAGTCGGAGGACACATAGCCAATATTGAGGCAAGGCCTCGGCGGGGCAGGCGGTGGATAGACCGACTTTGGCAGCCAAGGTGAGCGGAGTGTGGAACACGAGATCCTGAGCGCGTTGCGCTGCGAGATCCGCCGTACGTCCTTGGCCGTCAGCGGGTTGGTGAAAGTGTGGAACGGTAACACCGTCGGCGCGGACGGGATGGTGAGGCTATTGGGAGGCCTGACGCGGGGGTAGCCTCGCGGCGATTCAAACCCGTGCACGTGCCTGTCCAGGTACCACTTCCGCGTAGTGGTGCGCGTTAACCGCTCGACCAGCCGAAGCAGCTTGGATCCTTCCCACGACTTGCCCGCCCATGCCTGCAGCTCGGACTCCAGGTCCAGCGACGGCTCCATGGCGGGCACGTCGGTCGCAGTGAGCATGGAGACCAGCTGGGCCAGGACAGCCGGCGTGGCGGTGCCGACCCCCCACCTCGAGGCCTCCCTGAGCTGACGAGCTACGATGTCGACCACCTTCTTCATGAGACCGAAGCCGCTGCGGCTCTCCTGTGCGTCCACGAGCATGCCCTTGGCGTCAACGTGCCACCTGTCAAACTTGCCACCATTCAGGTACACGCCGCCGCGTCCTTTCCAGTCGCACACAGAGTTCAATGCTGTCGAGAGTCCACACACAGCCTCAGCAAACTCGGGGTTCGCGTCTACCGCCCGCCTGTAGAACCTGATTGCTTCCTCAATACGCCCTCGATCCTTGACGGCGTTGGCGAGGTTAGTCAGGGCAATGTCAAAAGTGCCATCGCATTCCACCGCCCTTTCGTACATTTGGATTGCGAGATCCAGTTGGCCAATGTCCTTGAGCAGGCTGCCCAAATTCGTGTGGAGATGGACATGATGCTTATCGAGGTAGAGGCCGTACTGGTAATATGCGAGAGCCAGCTCCAGGCCGCTCCCCTGCGTGATGCCGGGAAGCCGCTGGGAGTAGGCAAACGCAGACACCGTAGCAGGCCCAGGAGCGGCCTGCTGAACGCTTGCAAGGAGGATGCCGACATTGTTGGCGGTAGACGGACTTTCCTGGAGAGACAGAGACAAGTAGTACAGCGCCAGAATGTCACTGACGCTGCTGGGCTGCGCAGCCGGGCCGACATTCGAGGCACCAGATGACATGGCGTCCTGGAAGATCTTGGCGAGCGACAGGAGAGCATTACTCGTCGTGGACATGGCTGTTTTCTTCTGGGCGCCGTCGGCCACGTGTCGAAGCCCTGGCAGCTGCCCCCCGGTCATGGAGAAGACGAGCTCGGCAGTCCGCTTCGCTGCCTCCGGAGCCAGCAACAACGGAGCGGAGAGTGGTGTCTGCTGTTGCTGTCGTTGTATAGGTTGCGATCCGTTCGGCCTTGGGGCTAAAACCAGCTGGATCCGCCTGACCAGGTTCTGAATGCAGCCGAGATCCCGACCTGCGCTGATCAACACGGCCTCTTCAAAATCCATGGACGCACGATTAATCTGCCTCAGCGTGTACAGCATGTTGCCCTTGGCGTGAATGAGGCCCAGCATCTTGCCGTTTTCACTGGCCGGTATGTTGTAGCCACTGGATCCAAAATCCTCCTGCGCTCTGGTAGACACATGAAGCTTGCGGATTGCCTGGGCTGCCAGCGCTTCGTCCGAGTTGGACAGCGGTGTCATCTCGCCAGCCTGCGAAGAGTCTGTACCGATACCCTTCTTGTGTCGCTTCTGACGATGCAGTTCATCGTATGGTTGGATACGCAGCTTATGCTGGACACGTTCTATGATCTCGACTGCCTCCCGATTCCGCTGCGTGGATCCCAGCAGTCCGACGAGATGTTCGACTGCCTCGAGATAGTCTGGTCGTGTGTCGATGACCCTGTTCCAATACCGTTCTGCCTCATCCAGCCGATTGAGACAGTACAAGGTCGCGCCTATATTGGAAAGTGCTTCCACATGACTATGGCGAAAAATGAGACTTAGTATATGGCTGGCTTTTGAGCAGAGCGAAGGCGGGAAAGAAGAGGACCCGGGGGGGGGGGGGGGCGCAAAATATTTTTCGTCTAGCACGACGATTCTCTTGAACCATTCAAGGCCGCCCTCATAACGCTCCAGGCTGTAGCACAGAAAGCCACCCATCAGCATGCCNNGGGGGGGGGGGGGGGCGCAACATACTTTTCGTCTAGCACGACGATTCTCTTGAACCATTCAAGGCCGTCCTCATAACGCTCCAGGCTGTAGCACAGACAGCCACCCATCAGCATGCCGTCTATCCATTGCCAGTTGGTCTGTTCACACAGGTTGCGGAGCATTTCCAGAGAGGCCTTGGCATTCTCGCGTGGATTCGACTGGAGCATCACATTGCCGTATATGGTCGCCGTCACAGTGGGCTGGTGAGGGTGATGATACCCTGCCACGGCGCCGGGAAAGCTCTGGGGGGACCTCTGCAGGTGAGCAGCAGGCCTCGAGACCAGGTGCTTCGGGGGTCTTGGAAAGATGATGCTCTTGAGCGACCTCGAGGCGGTCCTGCCGTGCTGGACCTTCTTGAGACGAGTCACGTGTGTCACGAGGTCAGAATATGCCTTGTGGGCGGACAAGAGAACCCCCTCCTTGAAGTTTTGTTGTGGTCCGTCCCCTGCATTGCCACCAGTACCGGCGGCAGCAGAGGCGGCAGCAGCAACGGCGGCTGCGGCGGCAGTAGGGCTGGAGGCAAGCGACAGGTTGTTCTGCAGGTGATGGGGGGACTGCAGCGCAGAGGGAAGAGAATGTCGCGCGAAGCCGTCGTCCAGCATGTACGGCATCTGGAAAGGTGAGCTTTGGCCGTAGCCCTGCCCAATCAGGGGCCCCTGCGGCAAGGGCGCCTGGACGGCGACAAAGCCACTCTCATAGGGGATGTTATGTGGCGGATAGCCGGACGAGAAGACCATGGGCTGAGGGAAGCCGACAAGAGGACCATCGGCAAAGAGCGGCGTGGAGGGGTTGAACCCCAAGGGCGAGGGCGCTGCCGGGCTGGCCACACTTGGGTTCGGATACGCGCCAAAGTGCCCGCGCAACGAAGGGCCCAGACTCATGGCGTGCATCTGGGCGGACGGCGATGGCATCATGGAGCCATAGCCCGGGCTGTATCCCAGGCTTCCCTGTGTGCGATAGCCACTGTTGACGGCGTCGACCGCCTGGCGGAATGCATCGTTCTCCGCACGGCCCGCACTGGGAGACTGCGAGATGGAGAACCACGACGGGCTGTTATTGTTGTTGTTGATGGCGCCCAGGGCCCGCCCGGAGCTTGGGCTGGGGAAGACGTCTCCCGACGGAGTCAGGTTCAGGTACTTTTGCGGCGGTAGCCCAGCAGCAAGCTGGGTGGGTGTGCCGTCGTAGCCATGATCGATGGTCCCGTTGGGTGTCTTCCTCCGCAATGAATGTTCTGTATAGGCGGGGACGGTCGAGGAGTTGTTGTTCAAGTTGGTAAAGATCTGGGGCAGAGGGGCCTTGTTCAACGGGGTCGATCGTGGGAAGAGATCGATGGTCGGATAGGAATGGAACGATCTTGGGCCAGGTCGCGAGGGGGGCACATTTGGGTCTTGCAAGTCAAATCGGCGATGGTCGGTCGGCGAGGCGGTGGCATGATGAACCTGTTGGCCCGCCCTCCCGTACGAGACAGGCATAAACACTGGCACCACATGCGGCGGGTGGTGCGGGTGCTGGTGCTGTGTTGGGCTGGGCATTAACTCCATCGTGACAGCCTTGTGGTCTTGAAAGGAGCCGGATCAGGTGTATGTTGGTAAGGGGAGGCTGAAGAGGTGCAGAGCGAGCGCCCTCCCCTCAGGGAAGGCCTGATGTTCGTGACCACCACCACGTGTGTGTGTGTGTGTGTG
>LAZJ01000087.1:0-48572 GCA_006503525.1 Cryphonectria nitschkei | reverse complement strand
TGGTGGTGGTGGTGGGTGATGGGATTTGGGGTGTTAGTGCTGCTGTGCTGTTACCACGGTAGTGCTGCAAGGCCAACAGCTCCATCCCTGAGCACACAACGCAGCAGCAGGTGCCAGGCAGGCAGGCAGCCAGGGCAAGGATCCTGCAGCAGACAGGGTTACCCTGCAAAACTGGCTGCACGCAGCGGGATGTGCCTGGGAATCTCGCCGATTCGTACAGCAGCAGAGGCACTAACAGACAGACTGCTGCAGGCGGCCAACAGCTTAGGGAGACCAGGCGAAAGGCCATGTACTGTTGTATCCTGTCAGTACTATGCTAGTACCTGCAGCTAACGGGCATTCAGTGTCCAGCTCTCAATGGTCAGGGCCCTAAACGGCGGCACCCTCCCCCTCTGTTGCACCCAGCAGCTCTGGCCCCACCCGTCCCGGTGGTTCCAGCAAGGTTTAGAGATCCTCTCTCTCTTGATGACTGAAATTTTTAGTTAGAGTTGCATTCACGCAGCCATCACATTTCCCCTTCCCTTCCCTCAGCCTCCTCCTGCTCTTGTGAAAAACTTCACCAACAACCACAGCACAACTGGACACACGCCTACCTTTCTGATTGTCTCAGCAAAAACACAACTTACTCCCCAAGAACCTCCCAAGAACACCATCCTCACTTAAAAAAGGGGCAAACCGAAAAAGAAAGGATAATCAATTGGAAGACAAATAGGAAGGGGAAAAAACAGCAGAAAACCTGTTCTCCTCACCCACCAGGTCAACAGCGGCACCAGAATCTGCACCTATTCGCCGAGGGGGAAACCTCTCCAAAAACGCCCATCACGATGCCTTCCATAACGACAGTCCATGAATCTCTCCCCTGTGAGCCACCCTGCCCGCGTTATACCCTGTTGAACCCTTCTTTCTTCCTTCCCCTTCTTGTAGTCCTCCATCTCTGTTCACTTACACACTCCTCCCAAACCCGAACAACCAGACTAACCCTCCCTTTCCTCCCCTCACCAGACATCGACCAAGAACCCACCCCAGCCGAGCGCGCCGCCGCCGAGGCCCTCATAGCAATGGAGCGCTCCTCCCACCGCGACGACCCCCACCACGCTCTCCTCCCACCGCCGATCCAGCCCACCTTCACCCCTCTGATGACCACAGAGACAGACCGCATCGCCGCCTCCCATAACCCCCTCCANNCCCCAGCCCCTCCGCGCGATCGACCTCAGCCGCTACGAGGCCCCCGACCTCAACCCCGCCGCCGCCACCTCCCCAGACGACCTCGAGCCCGCCCTCAGCCAGGCCTACACAGCCATGTCCTACCTCACCAGCCGGCGCCAGCACCTCGCCCTCCTCGACACCCACGGCAAGAACGCCTGGCTCGTCGGCAACTGGCAGCTCGAGTCGGAGCTGCGCGCCGTCGAGCGCGAGCTGGCCGCCACCCGCCGCGAGATCGACCTGCTCACCGTGCGGCGGCAGCGCGTACAGGCCGAGGCCGCCGGCGAAGTGAGGGGGCTGGACGATGCGTGGCGGCGGGGCGTGGGGCGGGTCTTGGAGGCAGAGGTTGCTGCTGAGGGTGTGAGGAGAGAGGTGCTGGAGAGGGAAAGGGAGAGGGTGGGACGGATGGGCTGAAGGAGGGACTCTGCTGCCTGAGAACCCTGTTTTCTTCCGTGTGGGGGAAGGGGGGGGGGGGGGTTGCTGTTGTTTTAAAGTGGAATGTGTGTGAGGGGGAGAGAGAGGGACGACAGGGTCCGATACTCCCCTTCTACGGGACGACTGCTGCGCATGAAAAGGATGGATGGATGGAGAGGAGCCTCGCCCGCCCGCGGTCGGTCCAGGTCACGTCAGGTCAGGTTACTTGGCAACCGTGCCACGCACGCACAAGACGACCGACGGGGCTTGTTTGTGTGTTTCATGGTTTGGGTGGTTCTCTTTCCACTCCCTTCCTCAAAGAATCTCCCCTCTCTTGTTGCTCTGTGCGGCGGCTGCCCTGTCTGCCTCCCTGCCTGCTCGAGCTGGGCTACCAAGAACAACGACGACTGCTCAGCACTTCGCTGCCCAAAGCCGCTGGACGATCGTCATAAACTCATCGGGCAGCATTGCTCCGAGGCGGAAAGATACCTGCCCTTCTGGTCGAAACGAACGGCCACATAATTTGTCAGGATGACAGGCTTGTTAGGACTACACACTATTATACCTTTGATATTCAACACAAGAAAAACAAACATTTCAATACTAAGACGTGGTCACTGTACAACTCTACGTTCTCAAGGGGCGTGGATATTATGAAGAATATTGTCGTATTCTTAGGTCTTTTTTCTTTTCCTCCCGCAGTTTAGGTATCGATGATGAGTGCGTCTTTCTCCTTACATAAACCAAGCAAGCGAAGGAAGAGGTGATAAGATGATGATGGTGATAGTGATGATTATAACCGTGAACGCCATTCCAGGTCCTTTCCGCGCCCTGAATCCCATGCGAGTTGATTTACCTTTCCCCTTGTCCCCTCCCCCTTCCCTTGCACAAAAATTTCCCTTGTCACCCGCTGGTGCTCATCTATGCCGACGCGAGGGGATCCACATCCTCAACACCAGATTTCACATCTTCGTATTTTGTCCTTCTCATGATGCTCTCTACAGGTCCTAGCAGGCGCTGGAAGGCGTTCTTGCCCAGCTTGGCGACCTTGACCTCTGTGGAGCTGATGACGGTAGCGGCGCGCGGGGCGTCATTGAGCAGCGCCAGCTCTCCAAAGAAGTCGCCCTTGGTGTAGTGCCTGAGGTTGATGCGCTCCTTGTGAAGCCCTTCCTTGTACGCATCGCACTCGCCGCTCTCGAGGAGGAAGAAGTCGTAGCCTGGGTCGCCCTCCCGGATGATGACAGTACCGGTCGGGTACTTCTGTGTCTCGAGGGCGTCGGCGATCTTGGAACGTTCGTACGATGTGAGGCTCTTGAGCAGCGGCACTTCCTCGAGGAAGTTCTCGTACATGCGGCGGCGCTGGAAAGTCGACTCCATCAGGATCCGGCGGAAGGTCAGGCGGTCCAGAGCCCAGAGGACGCAGTGCGCTTCTGCGGACACAACAGTGGCGGCACGAGGAGCGTTGTACATCAGAGCCAGCTCGCCAAAGGAACCACCAGCCTCGATAGTGCCGACCTGGCTGCCCATGCCGTCAGCGCCAGGCCTCATAGACCCAGCCTGATTGACGTAGACCTGGAAGCTGCCCTTCTCAACGACGTAGAAGTAGTCTCCGGCGTCTCCCTGGGTGATGACCTGTATCAAATGCGTCAGTCTTTCGCTGCCAACGGACTTTTCCCCTTTTCTCCCTTCTTCTTCTTTCCCTGTGTGCGTTTCGCACCACGTCAACGTACCTTGATTCCCCTTGCGGGGATAGGCTTTTCCTGCATCGCGCTGAGAACCTGAGTCCTCTGCTCATCATCCATGTGCTTGAACAGGAAATTCTCAGAGATGGAGCTCGTCAACCTCTCCAGCTGCTCCTTCGACTTGGGGAACACGGGCGGCTGCCAGTTGTCGTTGTGCTCGGCGGTGGGCTTGAGCGACTCGGCGGAGACAGATGTTCGACGGCCAAAGTTGTACTGGGCGGGAAAGTTGTCGGTGTTGGGTGGGCTCCGCAGGCCGGTAGGAGGCTCATGGCCGCCGTCGAAGCCGCCAAAGGGGCCGGTGAAGAAGGAGGTGGTCCTCATGCTGTTGAAGCTGCCCGTGGTGGGCGATGTGATGAGATCGCCTTCCTCCTCTTCAATGACCTTCTGCATCATGCCGCCGTCGTTGGAACCAAAAGGGTTGGAGTTGACCCCAAAGGGGCTTGTGAAGCTGCTCGAGGACATGGCCTGGGGTCGACTGTTGGCTAGCTTGAGCCGTTTGTTGGGGGTACCCTCGGACAACAACTTGATTCGCTCGGACGCCAACCGCGTGGCAAAGAAATCGGCACAGAACTGGAGGATGTCTCGTGGATTGGATCGTAGCACTTGGCTGTTGAGATCCTGTATCTCCCGCGTGTAAGCAACCGGTAAGGCCATGGCGTACATCCAGCAGACAAGCAAAATTATGAAGACGTAGAAAACAGCAAGAAAGAAGAAACAACGCAATCCAGAAATTGCAAGCCGCCCGAAAGAAGTAACACGGTCGTGTCAAACTGTTGGAATAGTAGTAATAAGATATGTATGTATGTGTGCAGGTTGGGCTTGGCTTCTCTCAAAAGGCGCGTGGTGGTGGGAGAAGAAAAAAATGAAGACGCGATATTAAGAATTGTATAACATGTAACGAGCGTGGCAAGCGAACACAGGCTTGTTTTAAGTACCTTGGGACTGGCACAAGGACCGTCTTTTTTGTTCTCTTCTGCGACAAGGCCTGCTTTGATATTAGCATGGACGTACTGTTGTATGGGGCCTTGAGAACTAGGGGGGGTGCAAGGAAATTGAAACATCTCCGACTGGAGCAGGGGAGGGGGGAGGGGGGGGGGTTAGTGCTGGTCAAAGAAATGATAAAGCAATTTCAGAGGCTGAAGGCGCCGCAGAAGCTGGAGGTGATACGTAAAGTTTTCACCCACGGGGCATACTGCGGTCATCATAGCGCATTCTAATCGCAGACAATGAGAGGAGGGTAGATGTTTCGACATGTCACCCAAGGGAAAACAGAGGATACGGAGAAGCCGGTCGCAAGTAGCTTCCAGGGGGGGGAGGTGTAGAAAGGAGATCGTGTGGCGGTGGTGGTGGCAATGGTAGGAGTGGTGATTACTGAAATGACAGCAGCTGAACAAGAGACTGGACTTACCGGAGAGGATTTGGACTTGGAAAAGAAGGTCAGGAGCGATAGGCTTCGAAGAAGGGAGGGAGATGGTGGGTTTAATATGGATCGATGGGAGGCAGCGTGGTTGTGACGAGGATACGGATCGTAATCAAGCCAGGAATAGTAGTTAATCAGTCCAATATCGGAGACACCGTGCGGCCACCGAGATCAGACGCTGGGTACGGAGACGACGACTAGCAAGGGCCCAAGCTGATCGACCCTGCGGTGTGTATTTCTTTGTGTTGACGAGGCGGGGCACACTAGAAAAAGAAGCTATTCAGAAGGGAGGAGAACCAGCCCTGATGAGGATGGTCAGTTGGTGGTGGGGACGGCAGTGGTGATGAAGGAGGAAGAGAAGTCGAGGAAGACGAGGACGAAGAAGTGAGGAGGCGGGCGAGCGTCGAGGAGGACGAGGACCGGGAGAGCAGCAGCAGCAGCAGCAGCAGCGCAAGGGAGGAAGGGAGAAGGAGGTCCTGTCTCGGGTAAAGCTAAGGGCAGCCGGCGGCTGAGAGCTTGTCTTGGTTCTTCTGCTCCTGTGCGTCCTGTTGCTGTTCCCGGCGATGACCCAAAGGAGAGACCCCCCAAACCAGGAGAAGAGCGCAGAGACACAAGGTCAGGACGCGGCAGGGATGGCTGTCATTGAACGAACGGGTGAATGGATGGGTTGTTTGGTCGACACTGTGCCGCTACGGATCACTCCGCGGAACCTAGAGGAAAATAAGCGAGACTGGGGAATTGAGCTGGATGAAGCCGGATGTCCAGGGCCTGGGTCTAGTCGGAAGGGCCTGAGTGTTGTGAAAGTTTGAGGAGACGCAATTCAAATGACAAGAAACAGGAGATGAGCGTCAGTGTCAAGCTGGGTGGACTGGACTGGGGTGGGGGGGAAGCTCTGGCCTTGCCTCTTCGCTCTTCCCGGGACAGGTGGGGAAGGATAGTACTGCAGTAGCGCATCATCAGAGGCTCCCCTGCAGCAAGTCGGGTGCGCGGGCGTGCTGAGGCCTTGGCGCTGTTAGGGGGATACCTGCAGGTTCTTTCAGAACGGCACCAGGGCCTTGTCACCCGCGGGAAGCAGAGGCCACATTGTGATCCGTCCCCCCCCTTCTCGCAGCCCGTCACCCCTCTCCGCCCTCCAAGGCTTCCTCTGCCGATCCCCTGCTGCCTTTGTGCCCTGTGGTTCTGTGGTTCCGTGCCCCTGTCCTCGGCGGTCGAAGCCTTCTAGAAGGAAAAGGGAAGAAGAAGAAGAAAAAAGGCGCACGGGACAGAGCACGAGCCCGCGCTACATCCCCTGATCCCTTCTTGCTGTGGCCTGGGGCCACTTTGGAAGCTTCTTCGTCTGCTTCTCTTGCAGCAGCTGCCGTTTCTCCTGGCCCAACCGCGTCATTGCCCCCCAATGTGACCTTTTGATCTTCATTTACGCGCAATATTCAATATCCAATATCCACGCAATCCAAAAAGAAGAGTCTCCCCACTCGCTGTCGCCCTCGTGGCTTATGGGCATTTCCGAAAGGGCACCATCTGGCCTTGGCCTGGCTTGCCCTGTCCTTTTTTTCTTCTTCCTTTTTTCTCTTTCGCCTTCTTTCTTGTCCCTGTTCAAATATTGGTTGCTCTGCCCATTTCAGTGGCAAGTGGCTATGGCAGATACTATCGTAGTTTGAAAGCTTACCCAGACATGCGCCAGGGTGATCCACCCACCCGCGGAGAGACAACAGCTGCTCCAAACATATTGTGTAGCCCCTTATTTTCCTTCCTTTGCCTTCTTTTTCTTCCAAAGATGGCGAGTCTCTCTTGGGAGTATTCCCGGAAGAGAAACTGATCGACTAGTGGAAAGGAAAGCCGTCCATCATGCTGTTTTAGACTGTAGCACGTTTTCTTCTTTTGCCCCCCTCCCCCAAAAGGAAAAGAGATCACCGTTATTGTACATCATGTTGTGGATCGAGATAGTGCTTCTTCTCTTACCATCTATTCAATATATACCCAGTACGCTTTGAGACCTGCGTACGAGGCTGTGTGTCTATCAGGAAGAGGTGGGTTGGATGCTTACCATGACACGGCTACCAACCGTATACACACAAGCACACACACTGGAAGTACGACCTGGCAGCTTACCGTGAGTAAGACTGTGAGACTCGGCCTGTCCGTTCGTGTGTCCTTCCCTGCAAGCCTTGCAAGACGCACCGCCTTTTTTGCGGACCCCCCCCCAAACTCAGCAGCCATGATGTCGATGCCGCACGCTGACTCTTGACTCGGAGCTCACCAGATTGGCCGGGCGAAGCTTTGTCGAAGACATGAAATCTCACTACTGGCCCCCAAGCAGTTTTAGTCGTTCTTATATGATGCATCTGTCTACTATTTTATGTTGCGGACCACCAGCTGTCGGAGACTGTCCTTGTTGTCTCGGATAAATACCATCTCCCAAGGTACTTTTGCATATGTGATACTGCCAAGTCACGTTCAGGGTAGCAAACGTACTGTATGATAGCTAATATAATTAGGCACTCGCCCTTCGCTCCCTTCTCTCCATCTCAAAAGATGAAAGCAGAATGAAAACGAAGAAACGGGCGGGACGAAGAGAAGGAAAAGAAACAGACTCGAAAATATCAAAATATGGCAGGCAAAAGAAAAAGAGAAAGCCAAAAGTCGTTCCGAGTGTCATCGGACAGAGAAGCATCATGTCCCCAAATCGGTCGGCAGTCAGCAGATGCAGGTGCTATCTAAAGTGCCCGTAGTAACCTTCACAGAAGGTTTTGGTGGTCACTTATGTAAGCAGCTCTGAACAGGCCCCCAAATCTCCTTCCAGCGGCTGCGCCTCCCTCGTTAAGCAACAGGGTCAGGCCACAGCACCGTTGCTAACATTGCCTCCTCCTCCTCTCTGTGCCCGGCCCCTCCTCCCGCGCGCATTTTGCTCCTGTTTGGTGGTTTCTCCTTCAGGCTTCAGCTATTCCAGGACACACCCTGGCAAATAAGGACCCATCCACAGGCCATTCCTACCACTAGTAGGCCAACGCCGCACTCTCCGTGGTCTCCGTCGACGCCAGCCCGAAAGAGTGGGCTCCTCGTTCCAAATGTCACAGTCCCTGTGCACGCGTACCAATACTACGACTTCTACCACCACCACCACTACTACAAACCCATCAAATCATTAAGTTAGGTTTGATTGATTGACCGACCGATGGACTGACGGGCTCATTACCCTCTCGACTCGATTCCGATACGGCCAACCCGACCTTGCGTCCTCCCCCGTCATCGTCATCACCGAGGAGAGCAAAGGCCCCAACCCGGCTTGCTTGTCCACTCTTTCTTTCTGCCTCTCCCCCCCCCTTGCCTCGTCTTGGACCTGGCCTCGCCTCACCCTAACTTTCTTTGCGCGATTCACGACCACCAGACAAGACAGTAACAATGGCCGATTCGCCGAGGATCGGTCATACCGACTCTATTGCCTCGCAGGAGTCAGGGAGCAAGACTACAGAGAAGAAGAAGAGCCGCAGGCCAGCGAGTGAGTTTGACATGCATTTTCCCACCCTCGTTCCGTTCCGATGCAGCGGTGCGCTACGACACACGGCTGCCGGACCGCACGGATCCACGAGATGAAGATGGAAGAGCAGGAGGCCTGCGACTACGCACGGGACAGTACTGGCTGTCTGGACCGATGAATAGGAAGAACAGCATGGCGCAAATCTTGGGCACGGGGAGGCTGATGGAAGGCTGATGATTGTCGCATCGCGAAACAGACACGGCATTTCGCCAGCAGCGGTTGAAGGCCTGGCAGTAAGCAATGACTACTTCTGAATGGAGGTGGGCGGAACGACATTACAGATCGCTGACGGTTGATTGTTCCATAGGCCCATCCTGACACCCAAAACTGTGCTTCCCTTGTTCTTCTCGATCGGCATCATCTTCGCGCCCATAGGAGGTCTACTTCTCTACGCAAGCGCCCAGGCAAGCCCCCCCCCCCCCCAACTCTTCCTTTCACAGGCCAACTGCCTGTTGCCGCTTGCGAGCTGCTGCTGACGAAAGGTGGGATGATGGTACAGGTGCAAGACCTTGTGATTGACTACACGAAGTGCACAGCGGAGGCACCCAACAGCACCGACTTTAGCTCCGTCCCTTCCAAGTACATCTCGTCCCAGTTCAAGAACAAGACCGACCTCACGATCCAGTGGCGCCAAGAGCCGATCAATGTCACCTTCGATGGCGTCACAAACACCACGCAGAACTGCATCGTGCAGTTCCAGATCCCCGAGGACATGACCCCGCCGGTTCTGTTCTACTACCAGCTCACAAATTTCTACCAGAACCACCGGCGCTACGTCCAGAGCTTCGACGCCAACCAGCTGATCGCCAAGAGCGGGCATATCAACAAGGGCATCAGCTCCGACTGCGAGCCGCTCGAGAAAGACACCGGCGGGTTGCCCTACTACCCATGCGGCCTCATCGCCAACTCCATCTTCAACGACACCTTCTCAAATCTCACGGCTGTCGGCTCGAGCGGCAACAACTACACCATGTCTGAGAAGGGCATCGCCTGGGACTCGGACAAGTCTCTGTACAAGGACATCCCGTCCGACTTTGACCTGTCTCTGGTCGCCGTCCCGCCGAACTGGGCGGTGCGGTACCCCAACAACTACACGACAAGCAACCCCCCGCCGAATATCGCCACGGATGAGCACTTTATCGTGTGGATGCGTACTGCGGCGCTGCCGGATTTCAGCAAGCTGTACATGAGGAACGATGATGACACGCTTACCAAGGGATTATATCAGGTGGAGATTACCAATTGTGAGTCTCATGATGACATCGATGTGACAATTCATGGGGCCTTTTGTTGTGTCGAGACTAACCAGAAAAAAACTTTGTGTTCGAAAATGTAGGGTTTCCAGCGGACATATACAAGGGCACCAAGTCGATCGTCATCAGTACCCGCACAGTCCTGGGCGGCCGAAACCCCTTCCTGGGTATCGCATACGTCGTTGTCGGAGGAATATGTATCCTCCTCGGCGTGCTGTTCACGGTGACCCATCTTCTCAAGCCAAGGTTCGTTCCCCTCCCCCTTCTCCCCTCTGTCTGATATGACATTTAGGATGCGCACTAACACCACGACTCTCAGGAAACTTGGCGACCACACGTACCTTTCTTGGAATAACGCACCGGCATCGAAGTCAGGCGGCCCCTCCACGGCCATGGCGACGGGACGCGACCTCGGACCACAAGGTCAGGCCTAGGCGGCCCATTCACGTGGGCGTGGCAGCGAGACCAACATGCCTCCGGACAGCCAACCCCTTCTGGCCAGCTCACCCATCCTGCCACGAGTATGGAGCCCGGACTCGGCCACAGATGAGTCCTCATCCATGACACTGAGCAGGGCCGTCACCACGCTGGACATCATCTCCAGGCCGGACCCCGCTATTCCTGGGCCAAGCATCCAGAAACGAAAGCCTTGAAGAAAATCGAGAAGTCGGGACGTGAAGGGAAATTGGAAGGTGGGCTGTTGCTGCCTGGCCGGCGCGGTTCTGCTATGTTGTGTACGATCAAAGTTCTTTGTTTTTGTCTCGATCCCATTTGCATTACTGCCTGAAAAAGGGAAAGAAAGGGAGAGACAGGTGATCGTTTCCTCTTTCCTAAAGAAGTTTTTCTAGTTTCCTTGTCTTTCACCTCGCTATACCTATGACTTGAGTACTTGACCTGTTTTGCTGTGCTACAGATACCGCTATAGAAGAGGAGGGTGGTGGTGGTGGTCGTCGTCGTCGTCGTCATCCGTCTGCTTCTTTGATGAGATTGCTTGCAAGATTGCTTGGGCATTGGACGGGCGGGGAAATAAGGCAAAGGGGCCAAGGGCATGTAATGCTAGCTGGCAGGTGTTGAGGCGTTTCACAAATGTTTTCTTGACAAGTCGTATAGGAACGAAGAAACCAAGCAAAGTTAACAATCGTTTCCTCGTGTGACTTGAACACTGGATTTTGTTTGTCTAGAGAACTGACTATCGCAAGCTAATATTTTCATATATGACAAGAGAGAGGACGACTCCCTGACTGGCTATATGTATAGAGATTCAAGAAGCGCATCAAGGAGGACAGACGACCAACTGATCAATTTATATTTTGTCTGAACATCCACAAAGTATAAAAGTATAATACAATTTTTGGTAATGATAATATAAAGAAGTGGTATCTAAACAAGGTCTGTTCCCGCGAGGAACGTAAAACACGGGAAAGATGCATGTGCAAAGAGGAAAAGAAAAAGGTTGGTCGATCACGAGATAGATCATTTCGTGTCGTTTCCCACAAGACTCCGCAGCGCCGTCGAGCCTCAATTCTTCCCTTCTCCATCTTCTTCTTCTTTCTCCTCCTCCTCTCTCTTATGAACATATCTTTCTTCGGGCTCTTCTTGTTCTTTTTCCCCGTTGCCTGTTCCCTTTCCCTTTCATACCAGGGCAAGCAATGATCCCATATAAAAACGCCTTGCAGGAGAAAAGGAAAAGAAAGAAGGGAAAAAAAAAAAAAAATAGAAAACAAGTCCCCTTTGTAGATAGGCAGGTAGACAGACAGACAAATGAGAATGTCTGCAACGAAACAGACTCATATCGTCCTCTTCCTCATTGCCACAAAACATTCATTAAACGCCCTCCCTTCAGATAAAATTTGAAAGGGAGGGAGGTAGAGAAGAGTTCAAATGAGAAAATATAAAACCTCCCCATCATCGTACACTCAGATACAAATCCTCACCCTTCTTCTTGGGCGTGAGCTGAGGTTGCCAGCCCGGCGTAGCAGGCAGATGCGCATAAGCACCTTCACGCCCACCAGCCTCCTCCTCCTCCTGCTGCTGCTGCTGTCTCCTCATCCACCTCCCCTGCGCCTGTTGTGCCTGCGTCATCCTCTGCCTCTCGATCTGGAACCGGGCGGCCTTTTCTGCGCCGACCCTCTTGGCGAGCAGGGCGCTGCTGCTGTTGCTGGTGGCGGTGCTGGCAGTGCTGCTGGTACTGCCCATCACCAGCTGCGGCGGCGGGCCGAGGAGCGTGCTGTCGGTGCTGTCGTATCTTGAGTCTGGAGACGGCACCACGCCTACTGCCGCGCTATGTAGGGCATCTGAGAGGGAGGGCGGGGAGGGTGTGAAGTTTTGGAGTGGGAAGCGATTTGATGGCTGAGATTCCGCCGATACTTGCTGGGACGAGACACCACCGCCAGTCGCCGCCGCCGCAGAAGAGCTATACCGCGTCTGGGAGGGCAACCCCGCCCTGTCCGTGCCAGCACCACGCCGTTTCGGCACAGAGATGCTGATAGCCGCACCTGGCACGTCAGGCGAGGCGCTCCGAGCTGGCACCAGCGCAGTGCCCTGGTCCTGACTCACTGGATACTGGCTCCTATCACCCGCCGCCCTCTTCTGCTGGGGACGGTGATATGTGGCACCAAGCTGGGCATCCGAGATGTGTCCGTAGCTCGGCTTAGCAGAGGCGGCAGCGGTCGTGGCAGCTGGAAGGACGGCAGGACGGCGGTGCGCAGAGCCGACCTCCTGGAGTGCAGGACCGTCTCTTCTGTTGTTGTCCCGGAGGTGCATACCGCCTTGCTGCTGCTGGCGGGGGCGTTGCTGCTGTGATCGTATCTGTTGACCGGCTGCCTCAAGGCTGCTCGTTCTGTTCCTCCTCTGAGGATGACTGCTCTGTGCCCTTGGGATCTCAGGGTACCGCACCTGATGCGACTCTACGACGGGCGAAAGGTGGTTGCCACCCATCTGAGAGTTTGAGGAGAAATCCCTCTTCATCATTGCCATCGTCTTCTTCATTTCCTCGTCAGGCACTCTCGACCCCCTCCTGCTGGGAAGCGGGAACTCATCCAACGCCTCATCCAGCCCTTCGACGGGCGAGTCCGAGATTACTGTCGACTCGCTGTCTGTAGACATGATGGTAGTTGCTGAGTCGCGAGACGGCCTTTGCTGTTGCTGCTGCTGTTGCTCAGCTGCTGTCGCCGCTGTCACCATCATCTTCCCCTTCGATCTCGACCGCGACCGCGACCTCGACGGCCTTCTTCTCCTCGTCATCATCGCCTCTGCGCCCAAGGTCTCCTCGCTGCTCGGCAACGGTGTGTCTGTAGGCTTGGGCCTGACGGGTCGAGACGGCGCACGTTGGTTCTGGCGGTTGTATTGGTGTGGGCGAGAAGCGCCACCGCCAACACCCGAGCGCGAATTCATGGGCAGACGCCCACTGTCCGGCGTGACAAGTCTGATGGTGGACCGCGTTTCAGCTTGGCTGCCGTTGCGCTCCATGCGCCGTGAGTTGGGGGAGATAATTCCCAGCGCCACGGCCTCTGGAATGGTAGGAGATGACAGATGGGCCATGGCTGGGCGGCCGGTGTCATCGTCGCCGTCGTCGAACTGCTGCAGAGGCTGTTTGTGCCAGATGACAGTGGAGGTATCCACGTCAGGCCTGTTCCTCCTTCCCGCTGGCCTCTGCTGCTGTTCCTTCTCTCGCCGCATCTCCATCTCCCTCTCCTCAGCCGTCTTGCTGATCGGCGTCGCCAGCTCAGCAATATACTCGGGCGACTTCAACTGCTGCTGCTGCTGCTGTCCCTGCTCTGCCTCCAACACAGCCCCAGGCGGCGGCGTCGTCCCATGCAAGACCCAGTTTCCCCACCGGTCAGCAACATAGTACGTTGTCGCAGACTGCGGGTCTGCATTGGGCCTTCGCCAGATCTGTGCGGACCCCGGAGCTGCGAAAGATGAGTCTTCGCCGTCCTCGGCAAACTCAGTGACTACCGAGTCTCTGCCGCCGTTGAAGGGGTTGCGGTGGGCGGAAGCCGTGCTTAGGCGCTGGGGCCGATGAGGGGGGATGGCTATGGCAAGGTTTGGCTTGGTGGCGTTGGTGGCACTCTGGTGGATAGGGAGAGACTGCAGGACGGCTGTCGGCTGTGCTGGTCGTGGTTGAAGGTGGCTCTGTTGTTGTTGAGGGTTGGGCGATGCCTTGGGGAAGAACTCAAAACTGTTCGCCGCCTGACGAGGAGACATGGGCGGCACTGCTGCTCGTGGCGGCGGTGACAAGCCCACGATGCCCTCTTGTCCTTCTCCGCCAAGATGATGATCATGATGAGATGAAGACGAGAATGACGGAGCAGAAGGACGAGGGAGAGGAGGTTCATTCCGAACCACAAGCCGCCTCTCATCCGGTCTCCTCTGAGCACCTTGCGTCGCAATGCCACCTGTCCCAACAGAAGCACCCCCTCCTATTGCCAGTCCGATTCCACCTGTATCTCCGCCAACACCCCCAAACCCCCTGCTGAACCTCTTACTCTGCTTCGCCAGCGCCCTCGTAAAGGACATGACCTTGGGCTCCTCATACCTGGGCGCCGAGATGGGCAGCGAGCTTGGGCTACCTTGCACCTGGGCCCTCTTCTCCCACGAGTCCCGCATGCGCGCGAACCCTCTTCTCCTTCGGATGCAGACAAACATGGCCAAGAGGGTTGCTGCTATCACGGCTGCCACACACCCACTTGTGATGCCCGCCACCTGGGCACCACTTAACCTTGTGGTTGTGGCAGTGGTGTTTGTGCCATTGGGAAAAGAAGATGTAGCTGTGGGGACTGGGGCCGTCGAGAGCGTGCTGGAGCCCCTGGTAGTGGTGGTGTTGGCGTTGCTCGCGGTGCGTGTCGATATGGCGGTCGACGATGATAAAGATGAGGATCCTTTTGTGATATGAGTGGACGTCGATGTCGGGGAAGCCACAATGATGGACCCCGAGTTCACAATGACGGTAGCTACCAGTGTTGCGTGTGTCTCTGGTGCTGCGTCGCTCTGGTCGCTGCACATTTCGTATGCTGCTGTCACCGTCGAGGCTATCCGCGCGGGTCAGTCTCAGTCTCAATTCCAGTTCTCAAATTTTCAATATCACTCATTCAATCTCACCCCGTCTTTCTCTCTCTCTCCCACACTGCCCATTTGAGAGGAAAGATATGGTGTGAGAGAATCACAGGGCGGTGCTTGAGAGAAGGGCGGCAAACCACCGAAAGGGCGTAGGGTCGTAGGAGGAGGAAAAACTCACATTCCACATCCATCCCATGACATTGATTAATATCATTCTCCGCTACAATACACTCCGTGGCCCCCTCTCCGATCGTATATCCAGACGCCCCCGTCTGCCGACACAGACATGCTAGCGAAGGCGAGGTCCCACAGACGCTGGTGTCAAAGTTATCCTCCACAAAGGACTCGAAACACGAGAGCGCGCAGGATGGGATGAAGCTGGTAATGTTAGAGGAGAGGCTGAGCGTCGATGTCGAGGTAGCAGATGACGACGAAGAGGCGGAGACAGTAGTTGTCGGTGACCCGTTGTCGTCCTCCGTCCGAGCGGGTACTGCAACAACACCTCCGACATGGTGAGCCGCGAGGCATATGAACAACAGTAGTAGTCTCCTACCACCCTCCACCCTCGGCCCTGACATGCTGAGGGAGAAGGACATCTATCTGGTTTCGCCACGAAGCAAAGAAAGGCCATGTGTCAGTTCATGGGTGTCTTGGTCTGTTGAGTGGTGGTCGGCACGTCTATGGCCACGCGCTCTCATCTCAAAGTCAGGTTCCTTCCACCCTCCTTCATGGTTTTTCTTTCCTGTCTACCTCTTTTTAACGCCCATCTCTTCTCTCTCTTCTCATCAAGCATGGAGAGCCTATGACGAGGACGACGAGAATGACGAGACCGGGGCATGGATCGACTGCGCCCTTCTGCCTTGCATGGGAGGCAAACTGGTAGCCGCCTGGTGGTCATCCAACCAGGACGGGTACCCGGCCAATACGAGGAGAAATATAATAAATGTCCCTCCTGCAGAGGAAAAAGAAGGAGGGCGAGAAGGTTTTTGAAAGAGCTGGATGGAGTGATACATAAGAGAGAGAAAAGAAAATGACACAACTGACCTATGAAAGGAAATCTCGAATTATAAGAGACGGCCGGCATCTCAGCATCTCTAGGAAGGGGGAAAGTCCCAAGAAGATGAAAGCAGAATTATACAAAGCAGGAGATGACTGAGAACTATAATAGGCAGGAGAACATAGTAGACAGAAGGTCGAGAGAGAGAGAGGAAAAAGGAAAATATTCCCTTTCAGAGAGCAAGACGACAGGAGACGGAATATTGACCTGAAGCCTACGCAATATCAGAAAATAAGAAGAAAAAAAGAAATATAATCGAAGCTCAGGATTAGTAACAGAGACGGAAAAGGAAAGGAGAAAAAAGAATACTACTCAACGACGATGTCTAGAAAAGAGACACCTGACGAAGAGAGCAAGACAAGGGCAAGGGGAATAGTAGAAGAAAAGAAAACAGATGACAAGCAGTGAAAGAAAAGGCTGAGGGCAAGGACTAGACAGGACAAGAGGAAGATAGAAAAGAGGACGGGGGTAGAGATCGACTGGGTCAACATGTATCCATATGGTCGCCGTCGATGGTCCGCGTTCAGGAGGCCATGCAGGAAGACCAAGTTCTCCGCTATTCTCCTGGCACACACACACACACACGAGACATATACAAGGAAGCAGAAGAGGAACAAGAAACCCGACGAACACCTCCGTGTGTACTTGAAAAGAGAGAGGGGCACACCCCCAGAGAAACACATACATAGATACAGTGATGACGTCTCACTGCGCCTGCGCAGCAGCCCGACAAAGTCCAACGGCTGCAACTCGAGTGAGCCGCAGCCCCGACTGGCTGACTGGCTTTACAGGAGCTTTCTTCTCCATCTCTCTCTTAGAATCGTGAACACCCGTCTCCGGGCTGTGTCACACCATCTTCTCGAGGGGTTGTACACCACCCAATCCAGAGGATATCAGAGCCGCCCAGCCTGCGTCATGTTCGAATAAATCTCACCCCCCTGCCTGGGCGGGTAAGTCAAAGAGAGAGAAAAAGGAAAAGGACCCCCTTTTCGGAGAATTACTACCCTTGCATGGTAGGAGTAGTCTTGTCTGTCTCTTGCCTGTGTCTCTTTTTGGAGGTGATGGAGGGGAACCGGGGGGGAGTGGGCGGTACGGTCCACACTGGGGGAAAAGAGGATCTCAGATGAGATGCTTGAGTTGCAGTGGGTCACCCACCCCACATGAACTTTGGCAGCAAGAGAAGGAAAGAGAGACCCGGACGGGCGGCTGAGCCCTTGGATGAGGCTACCTGACAGGCCCTGGTTGCGCCTACCCGCGCACCGGCACGGCACACACACACACACACGCTGCACGAGGGGGCTATTTTGGGTGGTCGCACACACCCACACCTGCAGACCAAAAGCTTGCCAGTCAGTCCAGCCCAGCCCGGCCCAGCGCCAGCCGTTGTTGACGTGAGGCGAGGGGCGCACGGGAAGGAATAGAGAGGCAGAGAGACGTCTTCCCGCGATCGCTTATTATGGCCCCAGAGTTGCAGTGTGGGCCTGGGCAGCCCAGACTGACCTTAACCTTCGATTTCACCGCAAGGTCAACCCCTTCGAAAGAGGCCTCAACTGGAAAAAGCCAAAACAGAAGGACCCCAATCTGGACGTGTCGTCGCCGGGCCACAGCCAAGTGGCTTGGGGGTTTCCCCCTTCTCTTGACCGCGACACTGCGGATCCTCTACTGCATACCAAGTATTTTGAGCTTCGAACTGCCTGACAAGCGTGGGACGCAAGTATGACGAAGATTCTTCTCGACTCTCTGACCTCTCGTCATGTTAGACCGAGTGATGTACACACCACAGCATGGTACGATAGAGGTTGCAGGGGCAGGCGGGTGGGTGGGTGTGCACACGACAATCGGGAGACGAGATCGAGACGCTGATCAAAAATGTACTCCAGAAGAAGCAGCCAGCTCGAGAAACTGCTGCAGATGAGCACCCGAGCCGAGGGGCTGTGAGTGCTGATGCGCATGCGGCGTGGTGCATGCTTGTCATCCAACCCATCCACCCATCTACGTGCTACTGCAAGTCCACTGCCCACCCCACCTTCCAGCCTACGCGCTTACACATGTCCACCAGGCGGCTAAATCAGGCTCTTCTGCAGGCCCCGGACCAGTTCTGCTGCATGCTACCCTCCCCCCCCCCTTCTCCTGGTCGGCGCCAAACATGGATTTCGGCGTGAAGCACTGAAGCAGGTTGGACCAATGATTTATCGAGCCAGTCGTTGTTCTTCTTGTGTGTGGACCACCCACTACGTAGTACGTACCAGAGTTAGTAGAAGAAGTCCATCACTGTGGTGGGGCCTCTTCCACGACATTATATCATAGTATTACGATACAATCGACAGGATAGCTACGTAAGGAGAGAGTGGTTTTTCTTTGGGAGAGAAATGCGCGGGCTATCCCCTTGAGCTGAGAGTGTGGATCAGTGAGCCAGGGATCGCCCCGTCTCCATCATCTCGAGGGCCAAGTACGATGTTTCCAGAGCGAGGGTGAAGCCTTCTGGAAAAGGGGGTGCAGCCACTGGAGAAAGACGTCTGAGGAACCGTGCTCGATAAGTTTTGGTTCCCAGTGTGAAACAAAACCTCAACACGTCACAACGCTGTGATAAGGGGTCCCGCGCTGCTGGGTTCTTCTCATGTCGGCGGCAAGGGGAAATGACGTCGAACGCCACGGCGGTCACATCTCAATATCCTCTTTCACTTTTTCTCTGCAAACGCTTAGCTCATCATGATATTGTATTGCGGTTTTTTTTCCTCTTTCATAGTGGGGGAATCGTAATGCCATCTGTCTGTCTAAAAGTTCCTGGAGCCATCGTAAGGAGATTGTCCGATGCGGAAAAGAGGTGACCACTCCAATGAACTTCCGTCCAACCATAATCCATACATAGCTTATGCCACAGCGGAACAGTGTGCCTCTACTTGGTCGTGGAATAAACAGGCTATCAGGCTGGCTGTTCTAATCTCCGTCCTCCTTCCATACACACTCTCTCTTTTTCTCACTCCAAGTTGGAGTCCCTCCTCTGGCGTCGATACGGTTGAGTACACCTCCAACACTGGACGTGGGCTGGGACCTCCTTGGGGGGGACAGGCACCACCTTTGACGACCTTGGTGGCGGTCCGTAGATCTACTGCCACACCGACAGCTGCGGACGAAACACCTAGTTCGTTGCGGCGGGGGCAGGGGCATCATCCTGCTGGGGAGTGCTGTCTTCTGCCGGGAGGCCCTGGGGCCGGTATCCCGGCTCGGCGCGAGTCGACTTGATGACGTCCTGGATCTTGCGTTCGGTGCGGTCCCAGTCGTCGGGGGTCAGCTGGACAAGGTCGATCTTGTACTCCTCGGCGATGGCGGCCAGGGCGCTGAAGCTCTTCTTGTCTGACACGAAACTGATGGACACGCCGACACGGCCGAAACGGCCCGTACGGCCGATACGGTGGAGGTAGGTCTCCGGGTCGGGCTCGGCATCGTGAGGACCCTTCATGGGGATGTCGTAGTTGATGACCATAGAAACGCTAGACACGTCGATGCCACGGGCCATGACGTTGGTCGTGATGAGCACCTTGGACCGGCCGGCACGGAAGTCCTCCAACAGACGGTCGCGGTCATTGCCGTCAAAGGCGCCGTGCAGGGCAGAGACCTGGTGGCCGTCGCTGACCATGCGCTGCTCGATGACGCTGGCGGACTCGCGCGTCTTGACAAAGATGACAGACGAGCCGATGGTCATCAGGCTGTAGAGCTTGACGAGGATGTCATACTTGTCATGCTCGCTGGGACAGTCCATGTACATCTGGGAGATGCCCTTGACCGTGAGGTTCTGGCGCTGCAGCATCATAGAATGGGCATTGGGCGCAAACTTCTGAGCGTACAAGCCCACCTTGTCCGGAAAGGTGGCAGAGAAGAGGAGGATCTGGATGTTCTTGGGGAGCATGCTGTTGTTCGTGCGTTAGCCGTGTGCACCTTCACCGCCGGTCGTATGTGAACATGGGCTCATAAGATACATACTTTTTGACTTTGATGGCCTGGTCACCGAGGCCTGACTGGTCCAGCATGTTGTCGGCCTCGTCGACGACAAGGATCCTGAGCTCTCTGGTGTCGAACTGGCGGCGCTTGATCGCGTCCATGACGGTACCCGGCGTGCCGACAACAACAGAACCTCGAACGCCCGTGGCACGGTCGATGCCGCCGGGGATGGCCGCCTCGACGACCAGGTCGGGCAGGAACTGGCCTATGGACTTGACGACGCCCTGGATCTGGCGGGCGAGCTCACGAGTAGGGGCGAGGATGAGGGCCTGGGGCTGCGTGGGCTTGGTGTAGTCGACACGCGACAGAACAGCAATAACGAACGCCGCAGTCTTGCCTGTGCCTGATTGCGACTGGGCAATCATGTTGCGGGGAGGGTTGGCCAGGAGGAGGGGCAGGGCTTTCTCCTGGACCTTGGAGGGCTTTTTGAAGTTCATGGCCAACAGACCCTGGTAAATGCCCTCAGCGCTAGGTTGACAACGTTAGAATCGTACTGCATCAAGAGATAATGGTAGGCCCGGATGAGGGAGATATATATTTAATCATGTACGCACAGGTCGAGATCCTTGAACTCCTTTGCAGAAGCGAGGGGGTTGTCGGTATCGATCAGGTCAGAAAGGGTGACCTGGACATCGAAGGAGGGCTCAGCCAGGCCCGAGTCGTTAGGTTCAGCCATCGTGAAGTCGTGAAGCTTGTGATGATGGTCTCGCGATCGCACGATCGCACGTAGTAAACCGGCTGAGTAATAGTAGAGGAGAGGTGATGGAGGTTGAGAAAGAAATGAGACCTCAAGATAGAATGGTGAGAGGATTGGGAATGTGCAGGCGGCAAGGGAGGAAGCAGAGAAAGAGGGGAAGAAAAATTTGCTTGTTTATGATATCGCAACAGTCAACAGTCAGCCAGGATTTTCTGTCGATGTCTTTGAGAGGTGGATGGATCAGTGAAGGCAGCGTCAGTGGTGGGGCTTGAGGCTGCTGCTGCGAGTTGTTGAAGGTGCAAGTCTCCCAAAGCTGACCAAGGTAGGCAGGTGGTGTTGGTGGGGCCCTGGGGAGGTACAAAGGTACTTGCGGGAGCCCTGCTTCTGTACTGGTCTTACGCTCTGCGGGTACTATGAAAGAGGTACTTATTACCTACTATCAAGACAATAATCTTTGCTATTGCCAGCCTTTACAGTGGGCTTACAGTATACACATTTCTTTGACCGTAAATCGACTGCAGGCCATGGGACGAACAAAGGAGGAGTTGCAAGAGGGCCCATCAATAATATTCTATCCACCTTGACGGCTGCCCAAACAGTGGTACATGGTTCTTTTCATACTATATACGCCTCAGCCCTTCAGGGTTTAGGTTTCGACCGATCACTGTTTACTGGTACTGTGCCTCGGTTTCAGGGAGCGCGCCGTTCCCCCCGGCCCCCTCCTCTAGAATACTTTGATTCCTAGAAGGCAACGCCTCGAAGACTAGAACCAACGTCATGACAAGACTTATTGAGACTCGAGACTTATGACAAGGCTGTTGTATCTACACAAGTGCATTTTAAATGTTATTTACATAGTAATGTCTGCATGTTTGGTTAGAGAACACCACGAATTTCCCGTGGATGATCTTACTTGGATCCATCATCAGCATGGGACCCTCTTCGGTCGGTGCCTGAGCAGAGCGTACGGCTCCACGACTCGTACACAGCATACGACAGCAGGCGGAGAAGCCTGTAATATTAGGAGGACTGGACCCTAGATTCAACTTTTTTGATCTTTCTCTCTCACTTACACCCTCCTTGGCAGCGCACAGCAGGTAACAACAAGATTACCTGACTGACTCCTTTCTCCGTACATATTATTGTTCTCACTGTACATAGACTCGAACTATTATTATTCTCTGTGTGCTCTTCTTTTCTTACTCTCTCCTTCTCCCTCTCTCTCCGTTCCTCCTCTCCAGCGCCATCGTAAATTGGGCATCATCCCACCGATACCGCACCCTTTTTTTCTTCTTTTTTTTTTATTTAAAAAAAATCCCGAGAACCCTCAGGCAGTCTAGTCCACAGCAGTCAAGCACAGCCCTGCCCAGGCCAGACCCGGTCGTCAACCTTCTCATCTGATCCATCGTAATCCTCCGCTCGGCTGCTGCCATCAACCTGCCATCCCTGTTCACCGTTGGAGGGGCACGCACCCGACAATTACATACTACTGCTCACTCACCCATCCGCCACGACTACCACCACCAACAACTGCGGACGCCCTTTCCTCCCATACGCCCTTGCCCCTTTGCCGACCTTCCAAGGCTCGCCGCCGACCAACCAGGAATTTAGAGACCATCTCACCCGTCCGAGGATCAAGAGAGGTCGCTTGCATGGTCATTGGCTCGAGACCACGTTTTCAGACGGACCATGGCTGAGGTGGAGGTTGCGCCGACCTTCGGCGCGGAATTAAAGGTGCGCCGCATACATCAGGACAGAAGCCGAGACAAGGAGTAGGACGAAGAAAAAGCAAGAGAGGAACAGAGAGACAGTGTGCGCGCACACCACGCGATGAGAGAGAGATGCTGACTGGACGGGCAAACAGGATGGCTTCAAGCCCGCCAACGCCTGGGCCGCCAACGGCATAGCATGGCTCGACGATATCCAGGGCTTCTACCGCGAGCGCAGCGCCATCGAGAAGGACTACGCGAAACAACTCAAGGCCCTTGCTAGCAAGTACTTTGACAAGAAGGCAAAGAGATCCCCTGGCTTGGGTGTAGGCGACACGCCTGCCTTGACACCTGGCTCGCTAGAAAGGTGAGCAATGATGCGCACGAACCACCCACAATACACCAACACAAGAGATGGAGAGAGGGGGGGATGTAAGGAGAGAGAAGGGAAAAAGAAAAGGGAAAAATAGGGGGGGGGGTGGTTGTGGGCGAGGAGTCGGATTGCACGGATCACGAGCTGACATTTGCGAGGGATACAGCGCCTCAGTCACGACATGGACCACCCAGCTGACCACCCTTGAGAACCGCGCCCATGCCCACGACAACTACGGTAACGATTTGATCACCAAGGTCGCCGAGCCCGTCAAGATCCTCATGGGCCGCTTCGACGAGCTGCGCAAGCGCCATGTCGAGTACGCCGAGAGGCTGGAGAGGGAGAGGGAGGCCTCGTACGGGGAGCTGCGCAAGACCAAGGCCAAGTACGACGCCGTCTGCCAGGAGGTGGAGAGCAAGCGCAAGAAATCCGAGTCGTCCTTTGACAAGGCCAAGGCCCAGAGCGCGTACCAACAACAGATTATCGAGATGAACAACATCAAAAACTCGTATCTGATCGCCATCAACGTTACTAATAAGCAGAAGGCCATGTACTACCACGAATACCTCCCTGAGCTCATGAACAGCCTGCAGGATCTCAACGAGTCCCGTGTGCTGAAGCTCAACGGCTTGTGGACCGTGGCCTCCCAGCTCGAGTTGGGTATGCTGCAGTCCAGCTGCTCGCTCATCGAGACCCAGACCCAAGAAATTGCGAGAAACGAGCCGCACCTCGACTCGATGATGTACATCCGGCATAATATGGGCGCCTTCAGCGAGCCTGCCGACAAGGCCTTCGAGCCGAGCCCCGTCTGGCACGACGAGCCGACCATGGTGGTGGACGAGACGGCAAAGATCTACCTGCGCAACGTTCTGAACAAGTCAAAGAGCCAGCTGGGCGAGCTGCGGAGAGAGGTGGACAAGAAGAGGAGGGAGGTTGAGGCAGCCCAGGCGAGAAAACAAAAAGTACGGCAGGGCACGGACAACTCAGACGAGGTGACACTAGTGGCGTCCATCTTTGCCCTACAGGAGGACCTACACGCCGTCGACCGCAAGAAGATCACCGCCGAGGTCGAAACCTCCACTATCACCTCCGTGGTGGGCGACGTCACCCTCGGCGCCAAGAACCACAACTTCAAGTCTCAGACGTTCAAGATCCCGACCAACTGCGACCTCTGCGGCGAGAGGATATGGGGTCTGTCCGCCAAGGGCTTCGACTGTCGCGACTGCGGCTACACGTGCCACAGCAAGTGTGAGATGAAGGTACCTGCCGAGTGCCCTGGCGAAAGTTCCAAGGAAGAGCGCAAGAAGCTCAAGCAACAGCGGCAAGAGGCCGCCAACGCCCTGCTCACGCCCCGCCTCGCCGGCGACCAGGTCGCAGATCTGCCCACACTCTCCAGAAGCCCCACCGTGAACAGCCTCTCCTCGGGCTACGCTGCCAGTGCCAACCGGTCCGCCGTGAGTGTCATGAGCCCCACCGAGGAGACTCCGCCCGAGGTGCCCATGAGCACGAGGCCGACGAGCACCATCGGCGGCGGGGGTGCACGAGCGAAGAACCGCGTCATAGCGCCACCGCCCTCCACCTACATTAGTGAACTGCCCGGCAGCGCACCAAACGGCTCGGGCGCGGGCGCTGCGCCAGAGCACCAGAGAGGCAAGATGATGTATACATTTGAGGCGAACGGGGAAGGGGAGATCAGTGTGCCTGAGGGGAGGGATGTGGTGATATTGGAGCCAGACTGTAAGTTTCCTGTTTTTCCTTTCTTTCTTAATACCTCTCTCCTCTTGCCTAGGTATCGCTTTACGGGGCGGCCCCCATATAAGGACACTATCACTAATGTTTACGCTCTCTCCCTCTCTCTCGTATACAGCCGGGTCTGGCTGGATCAAAGTCCGCGCCGGCTACAAAGAAGGCATCGTCCCAGCAACATACCTCGAGGTCCTCCCTCCATCCGCCATTGCGCCCCAGAACACCGGCGGCACGGCAGCCTCCGCCCGCCCAGGATCTACTTACTCCAACAGCGGCTCGTCCATCGGCGGCGGCGCACCCAAGAAGAAGGGCCCCGCCGTCGCGCCCAGGCGAGGCGCCAAGAAGCTCAAGTATGTCGAGGCCCTGTACGAGTACACGGCGCAGAGCGACGCCGAGCACAGCATGGCCGAGGGCGAGCGGTTTGTGCTCGTCAAGGAGGATCCAGGGGACGGATGGGCCGAGGTCGAGAAGGGTGGGGTTCGGGGTAGTGTGCCTGCTAGCTACGTGCAGGCTGTCTGAAGAGATGTAAGAAGAATGGTTCAGACGGGTGCTTGTTTTGGATTTGGGGCCCAAGTTCTGTCGTGGGAGAGCAGCATTGTTTTGGGCGGAGCCATTTGAAGAGCAGATGGAGGATTCTCTGGAATTCATCATTATTGTCATGCTTTTCCGTAGAGGGCTTGGAGCGCGCTGCCACTTCATCTGCATTGTGGCTCGAACGGCGCCTGGGGAAAAGAAAGAAGACTGCATATAGCGTGCGAGTAAAATATTGTTGGACTGTCACTCTCATACAGGATAGTCTTATTGCGGCTACTACTATTATATATATATATGTATGTATGTATGTATGTATATGTACATAAATGATGAGAGCGGGTTCGCCGTCTAAAATAGTTTGTCTCCATGCATCCAGTGATTTACAGCTTGTTACGTCTTGATTTCACTGCACACACACACACACACACACACACACGATAATGCGTCAACAACTGTCAATTGTGCAAAAGAGACGCATTGTAGTAGAGCTTCCAGGAGGCTCCAGATATAGGATCCTTCGTAGCATTCCAGTCCAAAGACGGAGGACGATGGTGGGCCCAGACAGTGATTGGAGCAGCTGCGGTTACTTACTTCACACAGTTTCAGGTGATGTAGTGCCGCAGTAACAATAATTCTATTTCGTGGTAGTATGTCCTCCATAGGCAACGTCGACCCGAGAGAGGAGAGGGGATTCTCGCATGTCATCTGATGGCGGCCCTCAAAGTAGGTTTATTTTTGTTTTTTCGTCCCTCTTCGCCTTTCCTTCTCAGTACTAACAGTCGTACACTGAATTTGTGCAAGTTCACTGCTAATGAGTTCCCAAACTAGGGGTATGCCGACGTTTCCGATATGGGTGGGGAGCAGGCTAAAAGCTTATATTTCTAATGGCAATAAGCATACTCTACAACGACGCCAATAGTGGATCCTTGGGACGACTTGTGGTGAGGTTGGCATTGAGGAAAATCAGGTTGTCGACCCAGTGTGCAAGCAACATCTTCGTGAACAATGCTCAAACTGGTGCTGAACAGAGATGCGACCATGGGATTCGATAGATCCAGACCTCTGCGAGAAAATATGTGTGCCGTGTACCACACGCACAGTACATCCACGGGCCCAATCAGGCCGAAGGGAGAGGTCGTTGACGGACTTTGAAACTGCCCGTCTCATACCCTCATTTGAGCTAGATTGTGGCAGTGCACATGTACCGGTGATTGTGGTAGCACATACACTACCAACCAGGTGCGATGCGCTGTTGATCTGCAGAGTGTGGGTTTGGATCGATACGAATCGGCTGTTACAGGTTAAGAGGGAGGGTACACACGAGTTGGGCCATCGACGCGTTGCACCCGTGCATATATTGGAGACGACATCAGAAGAGACGTCATTCATGAACTGCCTTGCCTTGACGGAAAACACAATGAACGATGGATGAGGTTGTGAGGATAAGGATGTCCAGCGGGGTTCGAAACTGTGCAACAGTCCACCCAAGGCTGTGTGTAATCTTTGGAAACGTACTGGGTAAGAGGTAAGAGGGTTAAACAAAGAACATTGGGAAATTGACAGACCACCACGCAAAAAAGGTGTGTAATCACGGCGCAGGCTCGATGGCGCCCTTTTGGCTGCCAATTTTATACGAGAGATGGAGGGTGTGACGGACGCCAGAGAGAGGCGCCCCTGTCGCAAGCTCCCAGTTGGCGGGCCCAGTAAGGGGGGAGGATTTGGAGGGAGGATGGCGTTGGATGAGAATTGTGAGAGTGGTGAGATGTTGTTGATGACCCGGGTAAGGTTGAGGTGGCAGCTACTTCTGAGAAAGATTGGGGCTCAGCAGGGATTGTTTGACTCCAAAAGGAACGTGGATACGAGGAAAGGTGACCTGACCTGTCGGCGAAGTCGCCGCGTCTGGGGAAGTACCCACAAGTTGCGATCCTCGGACTTATACTGGAGGTAAATAGTACGTACGCACAGGGGATCCACCCTTTCTGAGAGACGCTGGCCGGACATGAAATCCTGGGTTGGAACTGCCCTCTGGAATTGGAACTGGAATCCTGAATTGGGCGGTTGCCCTATTGGATACAAAGATACATAGTACATCACAATGTCACCACAGTACACGTTCAAGAAATTGGGAGGCAAGCTTGGCATGCATGTACGTGGCTTGCGACTGCGTTAGTTGGAAGCCTCCCTCCCTCCTCCCCTTTCACAGAACCTACCACCTCCCTTCCATATTCAGCCGTCTTCTCCTTCTTTTCTTCTTCTTTCCTACCTCTCAACCCGATCGCTACTCCTGTCGACAACCCCTTCGTCGGCCTTTCAAACTTCTCCTTTGCCTTCCCGACTCATTCGTTCTGTCGGCTTCACCATTCTCCTCTTCACTTAAGTTTTTGTAATCCAACGCGTAGCTCATTCTGATACCACCCACTCTTCTCTCGCCTGTTTTGGCCTCCTGCCCAACGAGAGGAGACACCTCGAGACGCGGACCAGTATTTGTCCAGGGTGGACGATTCATCAACTTGAGCCTTTACTCTTCTTCCTTTTCTTCTTCGCCATCACTTGCTTTGTAGACAAGAAGTCCCACCGCCATCATGAAGACCTCTGCCCTTGCTCTGGGCCTCTTGGCCGCCGTGGCCCGCGCTGATCCCACACCTACTGAGGAGAAACCTCCCAGCAAGCGATCCGACGTCCCCTCTGTCACGGCTTCTGGCAACGGTAAGCTTCCCTGAACCCTCCCTGCAGCTGTAGAGGCTCAATCTGTGGCTTCCCTCGGCTGACACTGGTGGCTCTTGCAGCATTCTGGCTCGGCAGTGATCGGTTCTATATCCGAGGCGTCGACTACCAGCCTGGTGGCTCGTCTGCCATGGAGGACCCCCTCGCGGACTCGAGCACCTGCGAGCGTGATATTGCCGAGTTCACAAAACTGGGCATCAACACTGTCCGTGTCTACATGGTCGACAATTCTGCCAACCACGACACGTGCATGAACGCCCTGGCTGCTGCCAATATTTACCTGATTCTCGACGTCAACAATCCGCTCTACTCCATCAACCGTAACGAGCCCAAGGCTTCCTACAATGACGTCTACCTGCAAAGTGTGTTTGCCACCATCGATGCCTTTGTCAACTACCCCAACACCCTTGCCTTCTTCTCGGGCAATGAGGTCGTCAACGACCAGGCCAACACGACCCTGGCTGCTCCTTATGTCAAGGCCACGACCCGTGACATGCGCCAGTACATCAAGGAGCGTGGGTACCGTGCCGTCCCCGTTGGCTACTCCGCGGCCGATGTCTCGCAGAACCGGTACCAGCTTGCGGAGTACTTCAACTGTGGCACCGATGACGAGCGCAGCGACTTCTTTGCTTTCAACGACTACTCCTGGTGTAACACGGACTTTGTCACGTCGGGCTGGGACCAGAAGGTGCAGAACTTCACCGGCTACGGCCTGCCCCTCTTCCTGTCCGAGTACGGCTGCATTACCAACGGCCGCAGCTTCGGCGAGGTTGCCGCCCTCATGAGCACAAACATGACCGGTGTCTACTCTGGCGGCATCGTGTACGAGTACACAGAGGAGTCAGACAACCCTCACTTCGGCCTGGTTTCGGTCTCTGGCTCGTCCGTCTCTCAGCTGTCCGACTTCACCGCCTACTCCACCGCCCTGTCCAAAAACCCCGAGCCCACGGGCGATGGCGGTTTTACCTCCACAACCAACACACAAGCCTGCCCGACTGTCGACAGCAACTGGCTCGTTAGCGATACTCTCCTGCCCGCGATCCCCTCGGGTGCCGAGAAGTACATGACACAGGGTGCTGGCAAGGGCCCCGGCCTGACGGGTGACGGGTCCCAGAACGCTGGAGGCACATCTACTGGCGATGCCTCCCCCGGTTCCGGGTCCGCCACCACCACCGCAACCCCCAGCTCGACGGGCAAGAAGAACGTCGGCTCCCGACCCGCCCCGCTGGATAAGTACGGCTTCCTGGTGACAGGAGTCGTCTTCTTTGCCACCCTCGCCGGCACTATGTTGCTGTAAAATGGGGACCTTGTTGGTTGTGAGGCCGCAAGGTCGAAGAGTGTGATGAGAAGAGGACAATGTCGAGTGTCAATTTAGACCTCTGGTGGGGGGACGCAACATCATATCTCTTAATTGCTCTTGGTGGTGGCGGCGTTTCTATTGCATGGAGGGTCGGACGGACGGACGACGTGAGAGCAGAAGCCCCTCTCGAAACGAACAAGGTGGTCAATCCGATCTCTCCCCCACACCGAGTCTCAAAAGGCCGAAGAGGATGGCTTTCAGTACATTCATGGACATACCATACCGTAGACGAGAATAATGGCGGTTGAGTAGGCATGACTAGGGAATCAGGAAGAATGGAGTATTATTCCAAAGTGTTTTGAAAGGCAAAGAAAAGTGGACCAATACGTAGGATGCGATCAGTGTGATACAACAATGTCGTCTTTTGAGGGGCCAAGTGACGCGTTGCCCTGCTTCCCCAGCGGCCCTCAAGTCTGCGTGCGTGTCATGAGAGTATAGTAAATACAATGTGCATGCTTAGGCTATGGTATCAATCGTTTCCAGGCTTCTTGTGGCTGACATGAGATGATGATAGATGCAGATTATTTTTTCCTTCTACCCTTTTTTCTTCTTTTCCGCCTTGCTTCTTAAAATAGAGGAATCCTTAACGAAAATAAATGGTCAGCGCACCTCCTCGCACTGCCTGCAACGCGCACTAGCCACAGGGGCACACACCTAAATCTACAGCACAGTAACAGCACTAGGACTGTACATGGCAGCACTGCAGCACAGGGGGATGATCAACTGCCACTCAAAGACAGCACCCACTTCAGCCCAGTTATTAGTTTCCGTGCGCTTGCGTGCTTGGCAGCCTACCCTCGAGCCCCTGGAAACATCAATTGACTGTAATGACGACTTGCTTACTTGGTCACTCGACTCTCTACCCATCGTTTCTCGACTCTCTATTTCTCCTTTCATGTGATTGAACTGCCACCACTAGAGGAGGTACGACGTTGTTGAGGAGACCGCGCGACGTCTTATCGACGAAGACGACGACGACATTTCATTCCTTTCCTTTTGTCTTCTTGATTTTTCTTCTTTTTTCTTATCATGTCGCACCAGCTTTGGGGTAATGGACACACTTCTGCATTCGGGCGTAAGGAGGATGAGGATGGCGATGGGCACGCCCTCGACGTCCTGCCGCAGTACGAGAACCGCAAGATAGGAGGAGGAAGAGGAGGGAGAGGGAGAGAGGGAGAAGCAGGCGATGCGGATGATGACGTCGCCCTACTAAACGGCCACGCCGCCTCTGCTGCTGCTGCGGGTGCGGTTCATCCCGAGAACGAGAGGCCGTCGTCTTCGTCCAAGATAAAATGTCTTGACGGCCTACGCGGCGTGGCCTGCTTTTTGGTTTTCAACTACCACTTCCTCTGGCCGTGGACACCGCTCATCATGCTCGGCTACGGCGCCCGGCCGCCCAAAAGCCCCGAGCCTCACACCAACTGGGCCCAGCTGCCCATCATCTGCCTCGTGCACCGTGGACGGCCCATGGTGGCCATCTTCTTTGCCATCTCGGGCTATGTGCTGTGCAGACACATCCAGCAGGCCATCCACCAGCGACGGCATGAGGAGGTGTATAAGAAGCTCAGCTCTGCCGTATTCCGCCGCGTGTTCAGACTGTACCTCCCCTGCGCGGTGAGCATGTTCATCGTGGCCATGCTGGCACAGGTGGGCGTCTTCAAGACGGAGAAGGCCATCTACAAGGGCCCTGACTCGGCCTGGATCAACGGTACGGTCACCAAGGGGTATTTCCACCACGGCAAGTGTCCCAACAAAACTATCGCCGTGGAGGGCAAGGAAGGGGTTGCTGCCGCGCTTGGGCTTCAGACGACAGCCTATTTGAACGACACGATCGGCATCACGGACCAGCTCTGCCTGAACATCACGTCCCAGCAGCACATGCCTGCAGTGCTCTATCAAGACATCGACAAGCCCAAGCCAAAGCCTAAGCCGGCCAAGAACGCCACAGCGAATGCTACGTTTACCGACTTTGCAGAGTACCACCGAGATGACCCGCACAACCCAGTCTCTCTCCTTGGCCAAGACATGGTCGCCAGCGGCAGCCGCGCCGGCGCCGGCGCTGCCTCGTCCTCCTCTTTACCTAACAAAAACAAGAATGCTACGGCGAAGCCCTTCACCTGGGTCCAGCTGGGCGGCTCCTGGGAGGAACACCCCGTCATCCACCCTCACCTCCCCAAGGCGCTGGCCAACTTCACCGTCGTGTATGGACAGTGGGCGAACCCTTTCAACTTTGGACACATGCACCCGCGCTTCGACCCACACACGTGGACGATCCCCAAGGAGCTCAGGGGCAGCATGGTACTGTACACGTTCCTGCTGGGCACGGCGGGCCTGCAGGCGCGGTGGCGGCTAGGCGCTGCCGTGGGGCTCTGCGCCTACGCAATCTGCCTGGGGTATTGGGATATGGGCGTCTTCGTGGGCGGGATGGTGTTGAGCGAGGTCGACCTCCTGCGCGCGGCGGATCCAGGCACGCTGTCCAGTAGAGACAGGGCCCTCGCAGCCTCGCTCACCGGCGAGCGCCTCCTATCGCCGCGCAGGGAGCGCGCTGTGCGGTGGGCGGCGACCACGGCAGCGCTCTATTTACTGTCGTACCCTGACGCGGGCGGCGAGTTTACCCCGGGCTTTCGCACGCTCGCCTGGCTCGCCCCGCGGTGGTACCTCCCCGTCAGCAAGTGGATGTTCTACCAGGCCCTCGGCGCCCTCGTCCTCATCCCCTGCGTCATGCGCTCTCCGACCCTGCGGCGCCTGCTCGAGTCAAGCCCCGCCCAGCACCTCGGCCGCGTCAGCTTCAGCTTCTACCTCGTCCACGGGCCTGTCCTGCACAGCCTCGGGTTCTGGGTGATGCCGCGCTTGTTTGAGCGGTTTGGCAGGCTCGGGGCTTATATTATTGGGTGGGTTTGGCTGGCAGCGGTGGCGCTGTACCTGAGCGGGTGGTTTTATCGCAAGGTGGATGTCTGGAGTGTGGGGGTAGGCAGAAGGGTGGAGAGAGTGGTTGTGAACTCGTGAGAGGAGAGGATGGAGTGTATAAACTCTGTTTTATGGGATATTGATGGGTGTACATATGAATATGTAGAATCAGGCATTGTACATGAGTGATTGTGTGCTTTTTCTTCCTTGCCCTCCTTGGTATTGTGTGTGAATACTAAAGTAAAAAGCACATGTGTAAGGAAGTACTCTTTGCATCTTTCATGCTTGAGCATACGTTTAAGGCGCAAGAAAAGGCGGTAATCAATACTATAACCCGACACTTTTACATGACAATATCTTCACACAGGAAGTAGACCAAACCTAGCAAACCACAGCATCGCTCTCCCCCACGCCTCAACGGACTCTGTCGACCTGACAGTTCACTCCCACCCCATCGGTGATAACGAATTCCTGGCAATCGCCGGCAGCGACAATATTGCCTACCCGGACGGCCAGTAAGTTCACAAACACCCTCGCGTAGGGTCACCCAAATGCGACATCATTTCGATCTAGATGGTGAGTCACACCGTCAACTGCACAAGTGTGCTGCAGTCAGGATTCAAGAGGGAATTTTCCATCATCAGTGTCGTCATGAAGCAGATTGCGGTCCGAATGGGGTCAAGAACAACAAGAAGAAAAAGAGGTAAAGCAGACTGACTTTGTGCTGGAACCATTGTTGTCGAAAGTAGTAATCTGCTGCGGTACATTGTGGCGTGCGGCGATCATCGAGCCTGAGACTTTTCTTTTCTTGGTCTCTAGAGGCGCTTATGGAACGCAACAGACGTCCGTTTCCTGAGTTGGAGATTCCGTGTGTAAGTGATATAAGAATGACTGTTGGCCAACTGCCATAATTAATTATCATCTTTTCCTCATCGCTCGTCTGTACTCGCCGTCCATCGTTATCCTCCTCATCCTCACTAACAAAGTTATTTCCCGAATCCAACATAGGAAGACATTCCACAAACAAGCAACATTGCAACAAATCTTCCTCGCACAAACAGAACCCTCCATCCATCCAGAAAGAGAAAAAATCTAAAAACCATGGCAACCCAGTTCGGCCAAGAAACCCAAACCGAGGTGGCCCAGCGCATGTACAACGCCCGAGCCCCCAACTACGACGCCTCCTGGCACGGCGCCTACTCGCGCCGCTTCATAGCCCACGCGCCGCTGCGGCCCGACGACCGCGTGCTGGACCTCTGCTGCGGCACAGGCGGCGAGGCGTTCCTGGCCGCCGAGCGCGTGGGCGAACAGGGCCGCGTCGTGGGCGTCGACATCACCGAGGGCATGCTGGCGCGGCTGCGCGAGAGACAGGCGCGCGAGGCCGTGCTGGGCCGCAGGATCACGGTGGTGCGGCATGACGTGACGGATCTTGGGGGCGGGGTCCTGGAGAGGGCGGCTGGGGACCTGCTGGAGGAGGGCCATGGCGATGGCGATGGCGGTGGTTTGTTGTTGTTCGATGCTGTGCTGTGCTCTACGGCGTTTGTGCTGCTGGGCGAGCCGGGGCGCGTGGTGGCGCACTGGAAGGAGCTTCTGCGGCCTGGGGGCGTCATGGTGATTGATGTCACACACGAGCGGAATCTGCGGGCTGGAGTGGTCATGGAGGCTGTTGCGCGGAGGATGGGGTTCGAGAGGTTTCCTTCTTATCGGGGCTGGATCAGGTCCGAGGCGTCCTTTCGGGAGGTCCTGGAGGCGCAGGGGATGCAGGTTGAGAGCGTGAGCCTGGAGGAGAACATCTCTGGCAAGGGTACGCAGTACTACGATGTTGAGGAGGCAGACAGGATCTTTGAGCAGACGGTGAACAGCGGGTTTACTAAGGACGTTGTGTCGGAAGACTTCAAGGCCGAGGCGAGGCCCCTGTTCCGAGAGGAGTGGGAGAAGATCGCGGTGGATGGCAAGGTCGAGGAAGTGGACTCGTTGTATGTTTATGTTGCGAGGAAGCCCGAGTAGGTGTGTTTGAGTCTTGACCTGCTCACTGTGTGCTTTGGCTTTGTGTTGGGAGTTTCTTTGTATGGTTATCTATCATATCCTCGCCTTTCCTGAGCTCTTGAGCTTTGGTCTTATCGCCACCTTGGGGTGGCTCCCGGCCAGCTTCAGGCCCGTGATCTTCTCCAGCTCGTCGACTGCCTGGTACGCCCTGCCCAGGTCCACCTTGACCGTGCGGAAGCCAGCCTTCTTGCCCCCCTTCAGGTTCGCCCCGATGTCATCCAGAAACACCACATCCCCAGCCTGGATGCCTTTGCCCCAGCCCAGTTTCCTGCCTCTGTCCGAGCTGGCGTTCTCCTCGGCGAATTTGTTGACCTGCTGCAGGGCATACTGGTACACCCGAGGATCAGGCTTCCTCATGCCCACGTGCGCAGACGAGATGAAGACATCGAAGAGGCCACGGATGGGGTCTCCAGTAGGATCGGGCCGGTGCAGCTCGTGGCCCGGCGGGAAAATGACCGTATTGCTGAGGGCTGCGAGGATGTACTTGCCGCTTGCCTTGAGGTTCTGGAGGGCCGGGAACATCCAGGGGTCTGGGTGTCTTGCCGTTGCCATCATGTCGTTGAAGAGCCACTCGGCGTCGAGTTTGGGGACGGGCGGTGTTTCCCTGGGCAAGGTCGGGTTCTTGGCCCACTGTGTCTCGTAGAAAGCCTGCCATAGCGTGGGGCTGTGTAGGTCCTCAGAAAAGCCGCTGTAGAAGGCGTCATTCAGGGGAATCCGGCCTGTCTCCAGGCGGTGCCAGTAGCCATCTGGTGATGTCTTGGAGATGGAGTAGTTGACCCAGCCTGGTGGGATCCCAAGGCTCAACTCGTAGTCCAGGATGGACTGGAAGGGTGACGCGAGCTTTGAACGTTATGTTAGAGGAGGAGTAGGAGCCAGGGTGAAGTCATCACTTACAACGACGCCACCAATGTCAAATAGGATGACTTTGGGTTGTGCTGGGGCGGCCATGATCGTGTCTATGGTGTCAAGTATGTACTCGACTGGCTGCTCATCTGGGAGCATACTTGAACAACTTTACATACATAAACATTGCAAAAGAGAAGAGTCAAGTTTCAACCCTCAAGGCCCCCTCTTCTTCTTAATCCTCTACGTCTCCTCCTCCTAGCAACGTGGGAAGGTGGAAATCCGGGGTAGAACCTGGAGAAGGAGGAGAGAACCTCGGTACTTGGCCCGATAAGAGGCCTACGATAAGACCTGTGGTGGGTCATGCCTGGCTTAAAGTCGTCCCCTACGCAGCTCTGCCTCTGCCGCTCGTCTGCTGATGCGCTAGTACCCCTCCAGCCAATGAAACATCTTAGGGCTACGAAAGTGGACTCCTGCAACAAATGCACACGCTTTTTTCCAAACTTTGATTGCCCGCCTTCTAGAGACCGCACCAACAAATTCTCCATCCACGACAATCAACCCTGTGGCAGCAACAGCACCCAGCAAATCCGTCAAGATGGTGAGTCGACCATGATGTTGTCCTGTTGTGCCGTGCTTTCGATGCACTGGCAACAACTCGAGAGAGTTTGAGAGAGAAAAAAAAGAGTCAATGCAAGATGCTTCGGAGGGAGGAACGAAAAAGAAAAATCTGAAGCGCAAATTGCTGACTCGATGGGGGAAATTTGCAGGTGTTCCACAAGCTCGTGAAGAACAGCTCGTACTACAGGTGAGTTTTTTCTAATTCCCTTCTTGAATTTTGGTCAAAGACATGGTTCTGGGAGGGGAACGAGGCGGCGGGGCCGAGGGAAAGAGGAAGAGAGAAACAGAGGCGCAGCAGACCATTTCCTTCTCGACGGTTCGACAAGACGATGATGCTAACAACAACAATCTCACAGTCGCTTCCAGACTAAGTACAAGCGTAGACGCTCTGGAAAGACCGACTACTACGCCCGTAAGCGCCTCATCACCCAGGCCAAGAACAAGTACAATGCGCCCAAGTACCGTCTGGTCGTCCGCTTCACCAACCGGGACATCATCATGTGCGTATATCCACCATAGGAAAGGCAATTGGCAAAAAAGGAAGAGAGAAAAAAAAGTATGAGCCAGGAAGGGCTGTTTTTGCTGACCAGCGAATTCCACCCACAACAGGCAGATCGTGACCGCCGAGATCAGCGGTGACAAGGTCTTTGTCTCTGCTTACTCCCACGAGCTGCGCGCCTACGGCATCGAGCACGGCCTGACCAATTGGGCTGCTGCCTACGCCACTGGTCTCCTGATCGCCCGCCGTGCCCTCAAGAAGCTCGGCATCGACGAGCACTTCAAGGGTGTCGAGGAGGCCGATGGCGAGTACACCCTGACCGAGGCTGCCGAGACCGACGATGGTGAGCGCCGCCCCTTCAAGGCCTTCCTTGATGTCGGTCTGGCCCGCACCTCCACCGGTGCCCGTGTCTTTGGTGCCATGAAGGGTGCCTCCGACGGTGGCATCTTCGTCCCCCACTCCGAGAACCGCTTCCCCGGTTACGATGTGGAGTCCGAGGAGCTCGACGCCGAGACCCTCCGCAAGTACATCTACGGCGGCCACGTCGCTGAGTACATGGAGACCCTGGCCGACGACGACGAGGAGCGCTACAAGAGCCAGTTCCAGAAGTACATTGACGACGATGTCGAGGCTGACGGCCTGGAGGACCTCTACACCGAGGCCCACGCCGCCATCCGCGAGGACCCCTTCAAGAAGTACGAGTCCGAGGCCCCCAAGAAGTCCAAGGACGAGTGGAAGGCCGAGTCCAAGAAGTACCGCTCCAAGAAGCTCACTTACGACGAGAAGAAGGAGCGCGTCCAGGCCCGCATTGCCGAGCTCCGCGACTAAACTTCTTCGACGCCCGACGACTCGAAAACCAAAAAATCATACGAAAAGTTCTTCTTACACACACACCCTGGCTTTGTGAAATCCTCAGGGTCGACCTGCAATGAATGGTCAGGATGGGATTATGGCGTGCATCAGGAGTTTTCAAACCGGAAAGGGATTGCTTAGGGTCTAGTGAAAATCAATGAATTTCTACCACCCTTGGGGCTCCTTTCAAATAATCTGAAATGATTGTCTTGTTTTGTCTGTGCTGTGACACGTCCTCGGAATCCCCGTGACTACATCTCACACCTCTTGATGTCTGGTTTTGACTCTCATCTTTGGACCCTTTCCTTGTCTCACGTCTGCTTATCCGACTGTCGGAGCCTTCCGTATGCATACAAGCTAGGACGGCACGCCTTGTTGAGGCGCTGGCCTGATGCCACGGCCTGTGCAACGATCGTGGCCACTGCACATGGCCGTGTACCGCAGTATCCAGTGACGGGCATCTCCCCATCCCGCTGCACAGAGTGGACCTGAAAGAAATGGATGACACATTGTGCTTGCAGATCACCAACATTTGCCGTATATTTCTGTAGACAGACCAGACATGTCTATATTCCTGCGGGCGCTGCTGGAGGCGGTTGCCGGAGCATGCCGGAGTATGGCTCCGGGCCTGTCGTGACATTGGCTGGGGACATCGTCTGGCGTTTCCCTTTCCGAGACAGCTATACGTCCCAGGACTATAGAAAAGAGTGAGGGGGGCGGCGGCGGAGGAGAGAAGCACAGAGACGCAGAATATCCCATGATCATCACTCTGGTCCTGCCTCTGCCTCGCGCTTTTGACCGGGATATAGGGTAACCCGGCAGGCAGCTCAAAGTCCCGCAATCGAAAAGAACACTTGGGACTGGCCGCATGAGAGGCTTGGCCTCCTCCTCCTTCCTCACACAAGTCTCACGAAAAGGCCATTCATCCATCCATATGTCCCATCCCTTCCGATTGGCGGTGCAATGCTGGATGTCTGAAACCATTTACGTGCGCCGTGCAACGGCTGTGAGCGAGCGCCTCCTCATGGAACATTACATCCTGAGTGTGACCAACCACCCTTCCGCCAATTGACGATGGATCTGGGCTTTTGCGTGTCTCGGGAGGAGGCGTTGGCCAGATCCAGGAATGCCGAAGGCGCAGCTTCACGTAAAAAGAAAGAGAGAGAAAGATACACGCCGAATGCGACCACTGTGTACCAAAGCCCTGTCCGCTCTCTGCTCTTCAGCTGAATCCTAGGGGGATAAGTCCTCCGGGCCAGATAGTCGAGTGGTCCTCGAGCCTCTCTACACTCGGATATTTTGCAGCCGCACGCATGAAGAAGGGGTCAATTAAGAAGGGGTCAATTAAGAAGGGGTCAATTAAGAAGGGGTCAATTAAGAAGGGGTCAATTAAGAAGGGGTCAATTAAGAAGGGGTCAATTGAAGACTGCTGAAGACATAAACGCATACAACACAAAAGGATCCGCCTGGGTAATTCAAGATACTGCGTTGTTCCCATTTGCCCGGCATGTCTTCCAGTCCAGCTTGTGAGGCGCCCCTGCTCTCTTTAGCGAGGAATCTAGATGCGCTACACTAGCAGGCGACTGGCAGGGGGAGCTGGGCTTAGCCTGTACTGTACGCGGTCAAGCCTGAGCTGGGCTCACTTGGGATACGCTCGAACCACGAAATTCCAACGGCTTTCTTGGCTCCTCGTCCTGGGTAAATGCTCCGTGGCAAGAACAACGCCACACAGCTATCTGGGTAGAGAGGTCTAGACCCGTCTCTGGGAGATAGGACGTATGGCGGGGGAAGGACAAGGAAACGGGGAGAAATGGGGGAGAGTCAGAGGGGAGCTTGTGTTTTTGTCCCGTCAACGCGGTTCTTCGATGCTAATTGTGATTCACTTTGGAACACGATGTTGACTAGACAAGAATTGATATCTGTGACAAGAGTCTGCCTCGATTCTGGGTGATTCCTAATGTACTTTATGGAAATGGTGTAATGCAGTACACAGTATCACAAGCAGCACTATATAGTATTTGTCTCATCTTTTTGCAAAAGAACCCTTCACCGGTTTGAGGTGCCCTGTTCCCCTTGTCCATTTGTGTAAGTAGCACGACTCCTCCTGAAGCCATGTGGTGATGGGTGATAGGCAGGGGGGAATGGGAAGAATGGATCTCAACAGAAAGAAAGACGAAGTTTTTCCCACTCGACCCTGTACGCTTCTTGTGTGTGAATCGCGGCTAGGGCGCTGAGTGTGACGCGGCGGTTGAAAACCAACCGTCCTGGGGTTAGATCTAGATCTCGCATCTTCTGCCTGTGGCCATCTGGATGGTCGATGCTGGCTGGAAAGGATTTCTAAGCCAACCACCGACCTCAGTAATCCAGACTTACGGTGTGTGACAGGGTTTTTTTCTTTCTTGGGGGGGGGGGGGCGCGGTTTGTAATTCCTCTATAGGGTTGATTCTCATGTTTATGTTTTTTTCTTGACCCCCTCTCTAAGAGTGATATCATAAAAAGAAAATAACAGAGAAAGTGTAATAGGAAGAACCCTTCACCGTACAGAGAGGCTGGAGCGTGTATGTGTGTATGGGTCGACTGGGCTATCAGTCCACAAGTACATGAACCCTGGTAGTGGGCTGACCCTCGTGACCCCGACTGCTGGCCCAATTGATTGTTACAACCTCGGAGGTCGGCGGTATTTACAGAATTAAGTAGGGGGGGGGGACATATAAAACAAGGAGTTGGCCTCATTTCCTCACCTGATGGGCCAGTCATACGAGAGTTTGCAGAATGAATTGCACGCTGGACAGGCCGAAGAAGGGGTTCGGAAAGAGAAGGGGGGAGAAAATTGTTACATCTACTGTTGTAGTTCTTGGGTCACAATCATCGTCTCTGGGTTCCGCTCATCGAGAATTCGACGGGAACAGGCGATGGCAAGCGGTACTTCGCGAAGCGCCACTGTAGCCGAGTGAGCGAGCCAATGTGCTCTTGCCCTGTTTTCTTGGGGAACACCTCTTGTGGGCCGAGGGACAGAAAAAAAAAAGAGAGGTCGTCCATGATCATCACTTGTACCACAATTATTCTCCATTGACATGCTGGATGGTACTGCATTCTGTGGTAGGAACTGCATTAGGCACTGCATAGGCACTGCATAGGCACTGCATAGGCACTGCATAGGCGTCAATGAGGATCCTCGGGCGGGCCCTTGCTTTGGCGTGTCGAGACGCTAATGTACAGGACGTACTACGGTAGTGGCAGGTGGTGTGGGGGGAAGGGGACCCAGGGACCTTACCTGCAAGCACCGAAAGCGAGAGGAAAAGGGTCCCTGCTCTCCTCTGTCTGGCATTCCCAACCCTGTCTGGGCCCCCTCTGACGTCGGCGGGTGACCATCTTGTGGAGGTGGGAAGGAGGCGCCTAGAGGGGGAAAGCAGGCTGGCCCTAACAATATTATTCATGCCCAGGCTGCTGCCATGGCGAGCTACCGCTCTATACAGTGCAGTAGGGAAGTCAAAAAGGCAATCCGTTCACCGTCCTTGCAGGGTCATCCCTTGAGCCATCTTCCTCAGCCAGGCTGAGGCGGGCTGACGGGGAATCGCTAAGAGGCGAGGCTATTCTGATTCAAAGGAAGTTTAAAACCCGTACCCAGTTCACTTCAGCTCAGGCGCTACCTTTATTTAATTACTATTCAGGCTGATGGTTCAAGGTTTTGAAGACCAATAAAAATCAAAAGTGTATCCGTAGGGAATCGTACCATCGCATCTATTCCCTTTTCGTCCTGTCCGTATTTCATCACCTTTTTCTCCTTCTCTTTTTCTTGCTGTCTGCTGGGGCATTCTCTCTTCTTCGTCCAGCCTCCTCCTCCAGTGTGGCCCACTGCGAAAACCCACCGAAACAGCACCCTGAAGCCGACCTGCTTTTTCGCTCCTCCTGGACCCCCGCTGGACCCGCCCCTTTCACACACCCACCACCCAGCAGGCCAGCTACCCTCCCTGCTACACTCCACCTAGGCAGCACCAGCACCAGGGAATTCGCCGTCGAAGGGGGGGCTGTTCGTCGTCGTCCAGACACAGCACCAGAGAGCAACTGGTGTGTCGGCGCCCCAGTGCTGCACATCTCATTGTGGGTCGCAGTCGGTACTTCGCCAACGGACATCCTCTCTTTTTCCTCTCGCCTCATCCGACATCACTGGCGCAACGAGTAAAATAAACGCGCATTCGCAATTCCTCTCCCGCTCGCGACCTGATACACGGCCTTTCTTCCGAATCTTTCTCTACTGCGGACCTGTCGGAGAACTTCATATTGCATGCAATTCATCCCCAGGATCATGGCTTCCAGACCACGCCTGTGATCTGTCGTCCCTCTCTTCCTTCTTTGTGGTCTGGCTATCGACTCTGGAATTATTTGTTTGAGGGATTGCACGCACTTTGCAAGCTGTTGCTGGGCACAAGACCCTCCTCCCGGATCAGCCACCTCAATTCTTGATCAGTGTCCCGTGTCGCCACACTGCGAACCCCAGGCAATACCCTCGGCTTCACTGCGAATCGGTGGGAACATCTTCCAACCGCCAGAAGCCGTCTCGACGGTGTCTTGGGGAGACCTCCTGCCACATCGTGCAGCATGGAGCAAATACATGGAATCGACGTCAGTTGGATGACCCACAATGGGGGGCCAAAAGGTAGGAATCACCAACCCTGCAACTACATCCTGCACTCTCTTTTTTGTCGTTGGGAGGGGCTGTGCTGATCGCTACGATGTGATTTCTCATCAGGAGCAGACCGATCACCTCACCCCCGCCGCTCAACCTTTCCTGTCTCCTCGTCCTCTCCCCTGGACCACTCCTCTCCGCGGGGCTCGCCCACACCCAGCAGCCCAGCACCGACGACTCCTCAGAACGGAGCCGCTGGGGCCGACACACCCAAGTCGAATGGCACGACGGCACAACCTCCCAAGCCCATTCCCATACCGCCCAAACCAGGCTTCACGCGCGGCGGCTCGGAGCGCACAGATAAGAATGGCACCTCCACCTCGCCTGGCAGCAGCCCCTCGCTCTCGCGCAAGTCCTCATGGTTCACCAGCCTGTCCTCCAAGTTCTCTGGGTCCGCTGGCGCAGCCGCCGCTCCCCCAAGCCCACCGCCCGCAACAACCACCAACCTGCCTACCAAGGACGCCGAGCTGTCTGTCCCCAAGATCACACCCGCCAAGAACGCCGTGCTCCAGCACGCCGCGAAACACCAGGGCGAGGGCCCCTACACGCCTGCCCCGCCACGTAGCGGCCAGTCTGGCGGCGGCATACTGCACGTGTTCCGGCGGCTGTCCTCGAGCAGCTCCGGCCAGCTGGGTCCCGCCGTCAGGGGCGTCAACAACCACGGCCTGGTCGAGCGCAAGGTATTGAACGTGGACCATCACCGGGAGCGGTGCCCTCTGGAGGACCTCCACCAGGCTAAGCTTCGCCGGGTTGCCTTCTGCGTAGATGTCGAGATTGCGCCGATGCCCAGGTATGCAGACGGAAAGGGCCTGTTGTCCAAGACCTTTTGTGGGGATGACAAGACCGAGAAACGCAAGCTTGTGGAAAAGGGCGAGGGCGAGGCCTTGAAGCACCCCAAGGCTGTGGAAGAGCAGAAAGAGCAGGACGGCACTGTGAAGGTGTCGGGCGAGGAGGTGCCCAAAGAGCCAGAGAAGGAGGGCGAGACAGGCAGGAGTGCTGTCGCATCGTCGCCCACCGATGCAGATGCTTCAGCAGAGAACGGCTCCAACACCAAAAAGAAGGAGAAGAAGAAGAGAAGTGAGGAGGAGAGAAAAGCGAGAAAAGAGAAGAAGCGCAAGCTGGCAGAGGCCAACGGCCAGGTACCCCTCGAGCTCTATCTCGACACCGACACGTCCGACCCCTCAGCTCCTGCAACGCCAAGGCCACAGGCCGCGCCGACTACGAATCCTGTCCGTATATACAGGAGGTGTTGTCAGCTCCGCGAGACACCTATATTAAAGAAGATCACCGAACAGCTCCTCAACCCTACCAACACCACCTCTGCTGGTGTTGTGGAGAAGCTGGACCTCACGGGCTACTGGATGCAGCTGGCAGATCTGATCACCCTTGGCGACTTCTTGGCCGTCGTGCCTGCGAAGGAGGTGGTGTTGGAAAACTGTGGCCTCTCAGACGAAGGGCTCCGGGTGGTGCTCGCCGGCCTGCTCGCCGCCAAGAAGACCAGTCTCCCTCGGAAAAGGCCGCAGAGCGTGCCCGACGGGCTGGTCGAGCAGGGCGGTGCCATCGAGCGGCTCGTGCTCAAGAACAACAAGATCGGACCTGAAGGCTGGAAGCACCTGTGCTTGTTCGTCTACATGTGCAGGTCACTTGTGAGCCTCGACCTGGCCGAGGTGCCCTTCCCGAGATCGCCGCAGCCGCCGTCATCCCTGAACGGCCATAGCCAGCACTTCTCCCTTCACCACGACGACGACAAGAAGGGGCCGCTCGATATGTGTACCCTCCTAGCAAAGTCGATTGGGGAGAGACTGGGGGGGAACACGCTGGAGTTGTTAAACCTGAGCAATACAAGCCTGTCCCACGGCCAACTCGGACGCATCATCGACGGCATCCTGCAGTGCGGTGTGCGCAGGGTCGGCCTTGCACACCTCGATCTCAATGCTGACGGCCTGGAGCACGTCGGGCGCTACGTCGCGAGCGGGAAGTGCGAGGGCCTCGACCTGGGCGGCAATGACCTGCGCGACTCTTGCGAGAGGCTCGGCAGCGTGGTTGAGGGGAACAACACGCTGTGGGCGCTGAGTCTGGCCGAGTGCAACCTCAAGCCGGCATCTCTGTGCAAATTATTACCTCACCTGTGCAAGCTGTCGAATTTCCGCTTCCTCGACCTGTCGCACAACCAGGAGCTCTTCAACTCGGAGCCGACCGCAGTGGGCGTGCTAAGAAGATATCTGCCCAAGATGAAGACGCTCAAGAGGTTACATCTCGGCGACTGTGCCCTGAAGGGGGAGCAGGTCATAGCGCTTGCAGAGGTCATCCCTGAGATGGCGAGTATGGCTCACCTCAGCTTCCTGCAGAACCCGGAACTCACCAAGCTGGCGGACGCCAACACCGAGGAGACACAAGAGGAGGCGTCTGCGCTCTACGCCTCGCTGCTGGCTGCTGCCAGGCTGTCGCCCAATCTTGTCTGCGTCGACATCGACGTGCCGACAGAGGCCTCGGGTGAGATCGTCAAGGCGCTGGCCAAGCAGATCGTCGCCTACTGCCTGCGGAACATGGAGCTCGTGCCCCTTGCCAACGGCGGACCATCGATCGGCGAAGGCCTGAGCCCAGCCGGCCGGGAGCCTGAATACCCAGACGTGCTCCAGCACCTGGTCGGCCACGATGTCATGGCGTCCGACGGCTCCGAAGACGAGGATATGGCGCCGGATGATGACTACATCGTCGGCGGCACAGGCGTGGCCAAGGCGCTGGCGTGCTGCCTCAACAACCGCGGTGACGAGTCTCGGAGGCAGTCTGGCGAGTTCATCCGCGACGTGGAGGAGGGCGTCACCGTGCCCAAGTCTGGTCTGCCGGCGGGCAAGGCAAAGGATGTCTCCAAGCACCTGCTCCTCAGCGCCCGCAAGATCCGCCACCGGCTCGACCCTGCTCTTGTGCGGGCCAAGGCAATGTCGGACAAGAGCGCCGAAGAGCGCACCACGTATCACCGTCTCATGTTCCTTCAGCGGACCCTGGACGGCATCATCCAGCGCTTTGAGGACGAGTTCCCCGAGACCAAAGAGACCGCCGACAGCGCCATCTCGGTATCGCTTCTGCCCGACACGCACCAGCTCGAGAAGATGCCTACGCGCACGTCCATGTCCTCGGCAGAAGGCGAGCGCGAGCCCTCTGCGGGCGCGTCCGACGGCGAGGAGGAGCTCGAGATGGTGCAGACCGGCCCAGGCTCCCTCTCCCGACAATCGTCCAACCTCTCGCTCTCGAGCCTGGCGCTGAACCGCGAGGAAGGCCACGCGCTCCGGGCGGGTCACAAGTTCCGGTCCGGCTGGATGCTCACCTCGGAGCAGTACCACCTGCTCGCGTCGGCAGGTCTGCAGGAGGTGGAGCAGTCGCCGACGCTGTACCGCACACTTAACGAGATGCTGGACGAGCTCGGCAACGAGGAACTTCTGAAACTGCGCGACGAGAAGGGGGCGGTCCGGGTGTTCAAGGAGCACCGGCGGAGCATCATTGACGGATTCAAAAAGGCAGATCCGGACTACTGGGCACGGTTTGTCGAGAGCCAGGAGAAGGCGAGGGCAAACGTGCAGGTCTCGCAGCCGGCGAAAGATGCCCAGTCTTGTGGGAGCAGCGAGGGCGATGGCGAGAGTGCGGTCGTAGAGGATGACGACGTGGTGACGACGGCGGCGGCGGCGGCGGCGGCGGAGAGCGCCTCTCCCGTTGCGAACTAAGGGGATGTGTGAATTTGTGGCTGCGCTTGCGCTTCTTGAAGGTACACTGTCGATATAAGCATAGTAAAAGGAGGACGAGGGGGAGAGAAGAAGAGGCAAAGGGGAGACGAAGGGTGTGGTAGTGTATCTGTTCTGTTGCTGAGCATTTCCCAACCCGTCACCTTTCTGTATCTGCTTAATTTCTCTCTTCTTCTTCATCTTGCGAGCGGCTTTGCATCGAGAGGACACAAAAACCGTGGTGTGATGGGTGGCCCTGTTTTCCTCCCTTTTCTGGTTCCTTTTTCTTTTCTTCTTCTTCTTCTTCTTTGGCTCACCATCACCACATTACTACTATCATGATGACCCCGTCTACTTATACTGCGTGTTCTCTTCGCATGGCATCATCGAGCCACAGGGCGTTTTCTGAATTGGAAAGGCGATGGATGGATGGATGGCTGGATCGGATTGGATACTTGATATGAACTCATTCTGAATTGTTCTGGAGGAGCTGTCTTTCCCTTTTGTTATTTTCTTCTTTCAAGAGAGGCTTGCTTAGACCTTGAGAGGCATGCATTTACATGTGTGTGTCATGAAGACCCCTTGAAGAAATAGTACATCTTGCATACTCAATCTTTGCAGGAATACAGAAATCTCTAGGAAATATGGAATCAATTTCGAGGACTGGCTTGGAAGCTAGTGGTCACCTGCACCCTGCTTCATATTCAAGCATCACAGTGACTCTCTGGAGCGAGGATCCTGCGAGGATACGAGGCTGTCTTTGCAGCACAAGGAGACAGCAGCCCCACACAAGCTTTGCACCTTTGCACACAGGCCACTCCAGCTCAGGGCTTCAAGCTGCTGTACTCTGGCAGGGCACTAACAGGGCACACCACCCGCTGACACAAGAGGCCCACCCCCTGGCCCCCGGGCCTGCCTGTCCACTGACGAAGCGCTTTGACCCTCCCCCCCACCCCCAGCTCCAGCAGCCCCCCAGCAGGTGGTATCATGGTATTCTTGTCTGACAACCGCGTCATAGGCTAGCAACCCGCATGCAGGGCTCTCAGGTGCAACAACATATGAAGCAAGCTCTAGCCAGACCGACCTGAAAGCATCTGCTTCTTGTGTTCCTGTCCATACACCCAAACTTTTCCCTCAATCTTTCCACAACCGCTTTCGGCTCTTCAATTGGGGGCCCTGGCGTTGGATTAAAGCTCTGTGCCACACTGCGACTGTCCCGTTAAACTGAGCAATTGACAGCAGACCATTGGCGCAGCAATCATTCCAAAACCTCGCGAAACCCTCACGCCATACCGTACATCGCGACCGTTGAGATCACCGCGTCGTGTCACCCCACCACCACAATCACACGTCCACTCTCAAGCGACAAGCAAACAAGACGCAGAACACCAGCTCTTCACAACTCAATACAACGTGAATCACCGCCCAAGATGGCTGACGACGCCCCTCCCAACACACTTCAGCCCATCACCGATCCCTTTTCGACGACAGAGGCCTCGAACCTCGACACCCTCCCCAACGACATCCTGCAGCAGGTCGCCCAAGATGCCACCACGACGACAGGCACGCTGACCCCAACCCTCGCACCGGGCACGGGCACCGCCACGCCCAGGTCCTTTGTCAGCGACATTCCTCTAAGCGACGAGCAGCGGTCCCTGTCGCTCAAAGTGTCGCTGGCGGACTTGGCGGCGCGTGCCTCGGGTCACTACGCGCAGAAGCGCTATGAGGAGGCCGCCGAGGTATACGCGCAGGCGGCAGAGATGCAGGCCGAGATGAATGGGGAGATGGCCGTCGAGAACGCCGAAATCTTGTTCCTCTACGGCAGGAGCCTGTTCAAGGTCGGACAGGAGAAGAGCGACGTGCTGGGCGGCAAGGCCCCGGCGGAGGGCGCCAGAGTGCAGAAGGCGGTGAAGAAGGGCCCCAGGAAGTCCAAGGGCAAGACGAGTAGCGCCGCGGTCGCCGCCAAGGTGGAGGCAAGTGAGGTGCCTGTCGCGGGCAAGGACAGCGAGGACAAGACCGAGACCCCTGAGGCCGATAGGGTCGCGCAGGAGGCGATCAAGATCGTTGCTGACGAGACGAGTGGCGCCAAGACGGAGAGCAAGGAGCTCGAGGGGAAGAAGCCCCTGTTCCAGTTCACGGGCGACGAGAACTGGGACGACTCGGACGAGGAGGACGGGGCTGAGGGCGAGGAAGGAGAGGGCGAGGAGGAGGAGGAAGATGAGGACGACCTAGCCAGCGCCTTTGAGATTCTCGACCTGGCGCGTGTCTTGTTCAGAAAGCAGCTGGATGCGAAGCTAGCTGCGGTGGAGGCGGGCGAGGGAAAGGGCAAGGGCAAGGAGGTGGCCAATGGTGCGGGTGAGAACAGTGACGCGGGAATCAGGCACATCAAGGAGAGGCTGGCGGATACGTATGACCGTCTAGCAGAGATTTCTCTCGAGAATGAGCGGTACGTTGCGAATGCGAGAGAAAGACAAAAAAAAAACAAAAAAAAACACGGCCAAGAACAAGATTGGTACTGATTGAGAACCACAACAGATATCCTAATGCGATCGCCGACATGCGAGAGGCTCTCAGGTACAACCAGGAACTGCTCCCAGAGGACTCGGAGCTCATCGCCGAGGCCCACTTCAAGCTGTCGCTCGCCCTCGAATTCGCCTCCATCACCTCACAGCAGAACGAAGACGGCTCTGAGGGTCCCAAGGAGATCAACCAGGAGATGCGGGACGAGGCGGCGAAGGAGCTCGAGGCCGCCATCGCGAGCACCAAGCTCAAACTGCAGAACAAGGAGGTCGAGCTCGCCACGCTGCACTCGCCCGAGGATAACGAGATCACGCGCAGCCAGATTGCGGATGTGAAGGACATGATTGCCGACCTGGAGCAGAGGGTGGGTGTTTTCCCCCCCTCTTTCTTTCTTTCTTCCTCTTTCCATATTATCACAGGGTTTGCTAACTTTGTTGGAATGAACAGCTCGTCGACCTACGCGGTCCCCCGATAGACATGCAGTCTGCCCTAGGCCTGGGTCCCGTAGGTGGCATTCTCGGTGCTGCATTGGGCGAGTCAGCCATCGAGACCGAGGCTCGTATCGAGGAGGCCAAGAAGACTGCTACGGATCTCACCGGCCTGGTGCGAAAGAAAGGCAAGCCTGCTCCGGCGCCATCCGCAGACTTTGCAGATGGCAACAAACGGAAGGCCGAGGAAGACCTGCCTATGGAGGACGAGGCGAGCAAGAAGCCCAGGACGGAGGAAGACAAGGCCACGTCCTAAACGGTTGTTTATCCGAAGAGGCCCATCATCCGTCTACCCAGCAGAGAGTTCCACATGCGTCCCGTTATTTATGGTTGAGATGGAGCACGAGGTCGTTCACGATACTTTTCTACTTCTTCTTCTGAGAGGAAAAAAGGTTTGAGAGGCATCTAAGGAAGAGGGGCAATTGGCGCATTTTCCTGAGAGGAAGTTCAATTTCAGTTTTGGTTTTTCCTTTCTCCCTCTGGTCTCTCTGTATCAAGTCTGCACTGTTGTAATATATTGATGGTCCTTGGGGTGGACAAATTCAAGCCGGGGGGCCGGGGGGGGGGGG
>LAZJ01000086.1:0-159676 GCA_006503525.1 Cryphonectria nitschkei | reverse complement strand
AGGGGGGGGGGAAAGAAAAAAAAACCAAAAGGGGGGGGGGGCGGGAGGCTCCCACCTTTCCCTTTGCAAAAGTCCCGTGTGAGGGGTGGTTTTCCCCCCTTTCTTTTTTGCCCCCCCCCCCCCCCAAACTGTTGCAGCAGACACATCGCGGGCTAGAGTACCATGTCCCAATCTACCTGAGACAAATTGTCCTCGCCGAATTGCACCAAGGTCTCCGTGGCTTGTGAGATACGAAGCAACCACCCGCGGCACCCCGCGATCGTAGAAGGCAGCTACCTGCCGTGTTTGTCTGGTGATCGCGGTAACCTCGAGATGGGCTCAATTCCGACGGGTTGGGGGAAATAACACTGTAAACGGAATACCGCTGTGGAGGGCTGATTTGTGAGGAAGCGGACAGGTAACGCATACAAAACTGAGTGAAAGCCACTTGTCGGATTGGCTGGAAGCTGCCTTGTCTGTGTTGCAGTTGGGGAGGAGAGTGAAAAAGAAGGAAAGTAGCTATTTCCCAAGAAACGTAGCCAATTCAGGCACAAAGACGACGCCAGGGTAGGGTAGTGGAAAAGTCATTGGGATGCATTGCAGTGGCTTACATGGCGGCCAAGCTGGAGACACATGTTGTTTGAGTAGCTCGATGCTACTTTGATATGCTGTTCCTGAAGCATCTTAGTTCCAGCGACACGCCCATGTAGTCCACTATGCTCTGCAGCGGCTTGTGGCACAGCTGAATCTCTTTAGTTCCTGCCTGCAGGAATCTGCAGGAGAAGTGCCAAAGGTTCAGGCAGGCAAAGAAAGGCAAATGTGATGCTGCATGATGTCTCTCACATTGCATGTGAACAGGAGGGCAAGTTGAACAGTTGTTGGTGTCTAATAGGACAGCCAGCACAGGGGCGATTAAATGCAGACAAGTTCATATGGACCTCAGGACTGATTCCTTTGTCGCAAAATTCAGACCTAGTGTACAGCACTGGAACAGCACACAAGAAGGTTGGCCTTGAATCGAAAGAGGGGGTTTGCATCAGTGAATGGCAGAAGCCCAAGCCCACAACAGGCTTGTTGGACAACGAAGCAAACTCCCGCCCCTGGTCAGATATCAAGAAGACCCTCCTCTTTGTTCTCGAGGAGACGTTCAGAGTCTTGGACCTCCAACATATTGTGTGGGAATGCAAGGTCAGACATAGCCTGCATAATCAAGGACGAATCGACAATGTGATAGTTATCACCATGCAGTCTCCCATATGACCTGTCGTCTCGCTGTGGTTGCATCTTTTTTTCTTTCTTTCCCTCTTCTTTCTTCGATTTGAGCGATCATTCACCCGAGGCTGCTTTCCTTCATATCCTGGTACAACATTGGGTACGGATTAGCGAATAAGGGCCTACAAGGCCAAAGTGTCTAGAAGAATGGCTGCTGTGCTCAAGGACATGACCTGGATAGTAAGTGTGTGTGCCCAACCCGTTGTTGTGACTGCACCCAAGTCCTGTAGAGATATTCTGCCAATTGTGATTGGGTGCCACTGCCGCCATGAGCGAGAAGCGGGGAAGAAGGAGCAGAATAAGAGAAGAGGGAGGAGGAAAACAGATATCATAAGAAATAAGGCTGGATGATGAGGTGCCCAAGTTTCTAGTGATCAGAGGAGGGGGAGCACACAGCAGCCTCAATAAAGAACAGCTTTAGCTGCAATGTGGCCTTCCTGAGGTTGGACTGCTTGGGTCTGTTTGAACTTGATCGCCTCATGCAAAGACCGGGCCATGAATGACGTGGCTGGTGCAGTGTATCGCAGCTTCGAGACCTAGAGCACTCGTCGAGCCCAACCATGACGACCACATACCTGCCGACAACATACCTGTGGTCCAATGGCATCATGGAGGATACCGAAAGAGTCCTTTCCATAGTACCGACTGTTGCAACGGACGAGGATTCGACCAGTTGCTGTACCTTGTACGTAGTTTTTGCGTGTGCACCTAAGACGATCCTCGAGATTGGAACGAAGCCCGTATCCGTCGGGTAATTTACCCTTCATGAGTTAATGATCCTGTATATACGAACTCCCCCGTTGGAAGAAGTAGATGAGAGAAGTATTCATCAAGTTGAAGGGGGAAGAAAGGGAGCAGTTAAAAGAGAAACGCCGAGACGTGGTTAGTAAAAGCTTCGAAAAGACCCTGGTTGTCCGAGAGGGTGATCCATCCACACCACTACCTTACGCCTGGGGTGACCATGTAGATGCAGAATCGGCCCAAATGCTTCAATGAAGCAGTGGTCGCGAGAGCCAGGCCATCTGCCGGAGAAGATGCTCCCCACCAGAGAGGCTAGCAGGACCTTTCAGGCCCCAGCGTTCGGCGAGCTCAGGAGCAAAGCTTGCGGACCAGCATGATCATCCAGCATCAATGGACTGGTCAAAAGTCAAGACGATCATGAGCAACTGCACTACAGGGCTGCATCTCATTGTGATGGTACATGCCAAAAGCCTCGGCCAATTTAGACGCTGCTTGAGCTGGGCGGAGCCGTCCGGTGCCATGGATGATATCCTGCGAGGTACGAACCTAATTTTTGCCAACACAGAGCAAGTAGAGGGATCGTGTCTTAGCCTCCGCCGGGGCCGCTGGCTTTGCTGAGCAAAGTAGCGTGATGGGCGTCGATGACTGTAGGTAGCCTCGACCAGCACAGTACGGTTGCCGATCCTTTGCGGCGGCTATCTGCAAGGTTAAATAGGCTGGCCCACAAAATAAAATCCGGTGTGGTCTGCCTGCAGCAGCAGCAGCAGTCTGAGACATGTCAGGCACCTCAGTGCCCGGCCAGATAGGCTCCGTACGGTGTTACCAGAGGGCCAAAAATTGTTGGTGGGAGAGTATCATGCCGAGGCCTGGTGGCCTCCTTGGGGGAACACGACAGCCAGCTGAAACACACACACAGACTCGAAAGACTATCCCTATTCGCAACGCGGCTGAACGCAAATGATAGTCGTGAACGGAGCTTTGATGCAACGGTGACAACCAACTCTTGGTGTTGAAGAGGAGGGGAGGGGGGAAGAACCCTACTGTAGATCTGCCCGAGCTCCGGCGGCTGAAGATCTTTTCCCACCAGGTCACCCCTCGCGAGTTTGCAGTCGAGGCAGAAGACGTGTGTTGGTTTTGTTTGTCTGTGCCGACAAAGACCCTCTTCCATTCTTAGTCTCATGTTCTCGTGCTCACACTGGATGATGTCAAGGCACCGCCTATAGGACGGGTTGACTGAATAGGGTACACTCAGACTGCTGGGCGGACAGATAGGGCGATATTCGCACAGCACCCGCCCTAGCCTGCATCGACGGGTAATGATGTGCTGACCAACAAGCTTGATTGAGCGGCAAGTGCTGGTGGCTATTTTGTGGATTAGGATCACCACAGAGAGGTCGCCGCGTCATGGTCTGTTGCAGCATGTGCTGATTGGGAAAGCTTCAGACACCAAGTGACGCAGAAGACTCTTGAGGATACGATACCAGAAAAAAGAAAGAAGAAGAAAAGAATGAAATGAAATGAAAAAGAGTGGTTATGGCCACCATCCTCAACACAGCGGGCATCATGGTTATTGGGAGAAGGTGGGTATGCGGAAAGGTTCGGATAGGGGATCCGGAAAGAAGGGGGGAGCGTGGGAAGGGGTTTCGTGGGTATATGCCGGGTATTAAGAGGCTGGTTCGAGAGCGAGGAGTCAGGCAGGTTGGCAGGCAGCACCGTGGTGGATGGAAGAAGCTGGCCTTACTGACTCCTAACGAGGGTCCTGAGCGAGCTATAGCGGCACAAAATATTGTGGTGTTGCAGTGAAAGAAGAGGTCTGTCTCGGGTGGCCTGATGATCTGCGTGCGCCAATTCTCAAAGACGCGCGGTACGGGAACGGCAGCCGGACGTACAGATGTGACCTCCTTCTCTTCCTGTTCCATGTTCCATCGATATGCCATCGATCATCCTCTGTCGTCTGCGCCGTCTGCTGGTCCCAAAGCTTGTTTGGCCGTCTGTGTGTCTGGCTGGCTGGTGGGTGGTGTGCGTGTGTGCGTGTGTGTGTGTGTACACATGCGGCGTTGGGTGCATGCGTGTGTGTGTGAGTGGATGTGTCTGTCCCGCGTTGGCCCCCATACTGTATACTGCATAGGCCCAGTCTGATCGCATCATGTCTGCCGTTTGGACAAGACGTGGACCTATCGTCTTTGTCGCTGGTGGGCTCTTGCATGGGACGGTGATGCGATGAAATGTATTGGACGAGACGCTGTACAAAGGACTTGGCAAATGTGACGGTAATAAAGCGGAGGTCATGGGTTGCGAAGTGACATGTGCAATGCACAAGCCAGAAGAGACTGGCTCGTCGTAATACGAGGAGCTGATAGTTCTTCAGCAGCTGTGCCGCCGCCACGAACAACAGGAAGGGGAAGTGCAGATACAGCAGGAAGAGGAGGAGTAGGAGGAGGGAAAGGTCCAGGGTCTTCGACATGGTGTCGGTTCCTAGGTGGTCCCTGCTTGCAGGGTGTGGTCCCTTGGCCGACCCCCCCCCCTGTGTGCGGGGAAACGCCCCAATGCTAATGCTGGCCCGCCAATTTTACCCCCCGCGCGGCACCTCGCCCCCCCTCTCCCAACCCAATGTCCAACCAAACTGTTTTTGGTTTCGTCTTTTTTTTCTTCTTCATCTATCAAATGTCTCCTCACTTTCTCTGCTTCTCCATTACCCCCCTTCTAACCTATTGTGTCGCTTCTCGAACCTACTTGACATGCATAGTCACATACCACATTGTGTACAGCCACCTTTTCACGGGCCAATCGACCTCAACTTGACGACACCTATATGGGTACCGCTATGTTCCTGTAGTTTGGGGAAAGGGCCGGCCCTTGAACAGTGAAGGTGGAGCAGCACATCAGGGTCTCGGACCACACACTCTCAACGTCCGTAGTGGATGTCAGCCATCCTAATCTGCTGTTCAAGTCCCGTCTCATGGTTCTACACCCTCTGCACAGCATGTCCTGTCGACCTGAATCACGCTGAGGCTTGGATTCTCTGCGAATCGTCTTACAGACATGGAGAGACACCCGACCTTCCAGCCAGTCAATATTCTTATTGACCCAATAGTCATGCTCAGAGCCCACCTTCTTCGCATCTCTCGGCTTTTCCGTCTTCTGTGTCTCTTTCTCGCGCCCGCCCGCTTCCCATCAGGAATTCAAGGGGAACCCTGCTAATTATTGCAAAGGTACTCATTCTGCGAGGAGGCTGCACTGGTACACCAATATAACGAGAACATCACCCTCCAGGAGAGCACACCCATTTCCATGCAGCGGCAAGGTTGTCCATCCGAGAACCCTTGGTTGCGCCGCGGGACCCAGTATTCAGCATTGTGGGCAGCACCCCAGAGGACAGCCCAGACCAGGGCAAGCCAAGGGAGGGAGGGGGCATGACATGGCGGACAACCTTGCGTCCTGGCGATGAGATGTCGTCAAGGCCAGCATTTCTGACCCAGCACGGTTCCACACGTGGCCTCTACATTAGTAGGTATCCACACCTTCCCTGTCCCTGTCCCGGTCCCTGGCCCCTTGGTCGCCGGAAGAATAGAAAAAGAACATGAAAGAGAGAAGGGGTGGCGCACCTGGGCGGCCACCGACGTGGGACGTCAGGTTGAACTGGTATCAGCTACATTTCGATGCAGTCATAACGGTCACCGATGCGGGCCAGTGCGTCTTTGCCTCACGGATAGCCAGGGTTCTGGATACAAGACAGATCCGTATAAAAATGTCCTCCGGATCCCCAAGTATCTTTGTATTACACATACAGGAACGAGGCCGTTTGGCCTACGCCCCTCACCATCATCCATCTCCTACTCCATACTCACCTTGTGTCTCTACCTGGCCTGGGGCTTTGTGGGGCCCTGATTGCTACGAAGGATCTCTCCCTTTACATAAACCACCTTCGTCCGTACATACCCAAATGCACAAAGATTCCCTGTCCACCGAGTCTTCATACTTATCCGCACCGACGTTTCTTCACACATTGAGCTTCCTTCTGGGCAGAACCACCTGTCATCGCCCTCTGCCATGAAGAGTAGTACTCATATTATTACTATTATTACACGAGTCTGGCTTACTTGTGCCTCCTAATCCTCCTCAATCAACAGATACCACAGTCAGCACTTGTCCATCCACCCGCTTAGCTTGATCTGCGGCATTGGCCCCATCTGCTAGACGCCTTGGAATACAACAGCTAGGCGAGGCTACTACCATAGCCATTGACCACTCGTCAGCGAGATATCTTTCCTGTGTGTGCATCCAGCTGGACTCTTCTATTCAAGAGGTTCAATTTCTGTCTCCTAGGGCCCCTCTCCTGGCCTCGCACATCTCAATTGTTGCTCTCTGTATACCCAATCGCATCAAGCCTTCACCTGTGCCGGTGCCGAGTTCTCGATCTGCAGACATATCCAGAACCATTGGGCAACCTCGTCTGTCAAATCCCGGCGGCCTGAATTGGCTCCTACTTGTTCAGTAAACAGCTTTCTCGAATCACTTATCTCACAGTTTCGACCCTTGCATGCAACTGGTTGTGACTGCTGTTCCTCGTCCTACCACACGTGAGGCAGGGCACACCTTGAACAGATTGGTGACGTGGTCCGGACTGAGATCTGACGCAGCTTGTCAGTCAACTACCTCTTGAACACAAAGACTAGGTGTGCACTGAGCTCCGTACCTTGCGCAACGGCCGTCCAGGTTGTATACTCAATTGTCGTACGTACCAGCCCCGCGGCGCTTGATTCATCTGTCATGAGCTTAAATGCTTGTGTTCAGCCCTCTATCTCTCTCCACATCAAGCTCGTGTACATATATCTGAAGACTGATAGTTGAGGGCAAACCGTCCTGCAGATTACAGTGCCAAACGTACCCAACGCAGAGATAAGGGAGACTACATTGGAGCCGGAACAGAATAGACGGAGCTGGGACAAACCAACAAGATATACAGAACATACGGAATCCCACGGCAACGGCGCCATCAACGGTGGCAAGACTGGACAAGCTGGCGAACTCACCTCTGTCAGGCGTTCAGTCCGACTACATCGCGGTCGATAACAATGCGACCATTTTCCACGAGGACACGTTCATACCTGAGCCGACGCCGCTCGACCCTAATGTCGACTACCAACAGTACCCGCTTGAGGGGTTCCTGCTAAGTGGCCATGAACGGCTAGAGGATAACGGGTCATCGTTGCTGTTGCAGCCCTTGAGAGATGACTTGTACGCTCAGCAGGACGGCCTATATGACGGGCTGAGCCAGGGCGACTTCAGCAGCTACCCGCAAGCGCCCCACGTATTGTTGCCCGGGTCTGCAAAGGGTGGTGGTGGGTCTGGACTGGACTCTAGGGTTGTAGACGACCCCTGTCCTGGCCCTAATTACCGTTTTGGATACAGCCCTGGCCCCTGCCCTGGCACCCTTAGGCAGGCCTCTGTATCTGGTGGGCCACTTGCTGGCTCTAGCGCACTCGAGCTTGGCAGCCGCGGCGGGGCAGGGGTTTCAGCGCCCGCAGACCCAACCCTGGCGGGGATCCCAGTTGACGACGCTACAGGTGCCCCGCCGACGACGACCACCGCCCCGTTTTCCTTCCACGGCGCCCCTTCTCAGGATCAGCAGCACCCAACAGGAATCCTTCGACACTTCGAAGAAGACGTTCCCAGCTGTGACCCCAAGAACATCAACCGCAAATATTATAAACACGAGAACGACGGACCGCGACGTTGCTTTCGCATCTGCCTTCGTCCTTCGCATCCCAGCGACGCGATGGAGGCGGGACCGAGCCGCCAGGACGACCTGGAAGCCCAGGAGGCTGCTGCCCGAACGTGGCAGCCTGAGCTCGAGGTGCGCAAATATCTTAGTCTTCTCTTCTGCCAATCTCTAGGCTGGTCTCGTTCTCCCTAGCTCTGATGACACGAAGCTGTCTCGCTCTCGATCGCCAGGCTGACCACTTGAGAACCATCATAGGGACCCCGCCTTGGCCCCAAGACTCCTATCGATGCCATCGCCGCCGAATACACCACAGCTGACCCCGTCTACGTGGCCAAGACGATGGTAGGTCCTTTTTCTTCTTTTTCTCTCTCTTCAATCTATGTGCCTATGCTGTCGATGTCATACTCTCTGGGCGAACGATCATTGTTTCAAGACCAAGGGACTGAGAGGCGGAAGAGAAAAGGGGGCGGAACGACCAGTGCTGACCCCTGGTATTGACAGGCCCTGCCACATACTTACTCACACTACCGGCCGGTCAAGGGCGACGGCAATTGTGGATGGAGAGGTAAGCAGCCAGAAACCACAAACTTGGTACCGTGCACGTGAGAGCCCGGGTCACCAAGATGCCTGAACCGGAATTCCGAATACAGCGATACACATAGTACCGCGGTACGTCAAGGTCCCTACGGCTGACTTGTCCGCAGCCATCGGTTTCTGCTACTTCGAGCTGCTCATCCACACGGGCAGCCGGGAGGTGGTGCTGGGAGAACAGCTGCGTCTGTCACAGCTGAACGACTTCCTCGTCAACAGTGGTGGCTATGACCCGGTGATGTTTATGGATTTTGTCGAGGAGACTTTGCAGCTCTTCCAAAACATCGCAGACAACATACACAACACAGCCGCTGCCCACACTATCCTCGCTGACACATTCAACGACGATGGGTCCATGGGTGTGTTATACCACCTCCGACTACTTGCGGCATCATGGCTCAAGGGCAACCGAGAGCAGTACGACGCATGGTGTGAGACTGGTATTGAGGGGTACTGCATGTCGATGCTCGAGCCGCCAGATCGAGAAATCGAGGAACTTGGCATCGTGCTCCTGGTCGAGGTCCTTCTCCGACCGATCGGTTTTGTCCTCCAGATAGCCTATCTGGACCGCAGTGCAGGTACAGAGGTTAACACCCACCGGTTCCCCGAGTCAGGTGACGACCTCGGTCCTTTCATCCACCTTTTGTACCGTCCGGGCCACTACGACATTCTGTACAAGCGGGATCTGGTCCAGGTGCAAGTCAACCGCGTGAGTTTTGACCCTACTACCTTTGGAAGAGCTCCGGGAGTGCCTGCCGCCTGGGGTTTTGAAAACCCTCTTATCCATATTCCATGCGCCGCGCCGCTTTCGCCCATGGCCCAGCTTGCAGATACGTCATGGTTTCCGTCGCCTCACCCGGACCCCTCGCCAACGCCTCCTAGGGCGCCGACAATGTCTGATGCCTGCACACACTCGACCACCTGTTCTCAAGCTTCCACCGAGTCGCACCCAACACCTCCCTCCGCCAGTACTCCAACGACGCCGACGAGCTCGATTAGGTTCAGCAGATACCAGTACGAGGAGCCCTTCGATGCCACTTCCTGGCCGGAGCAGACGACCAAAAGCTTGTCATTCAAAAATTCGCATTTCAACAAGGCACACTACAACAACCCGAACTTCACACCAGAGGAATATGTGCCTGAAATGTTCGACGAGGTGGAGAGACTGGAGAAGGCGAATCGGAAGAGGATCCGGAAAGAGAGGAGGGAATCCCAGCATTCTCGTGATGACGGAAGTAATAACAGAAAGGAAAAATAACAATCAAAGGACGAGATGTCGGCGTTGAGGGCACACCTTTACCGGACGCCGCGGTCAAGTGTGCAAGCCTGAAGCGGGTTAACTCGGTGCATCTTTTTTTCATCGGTTTCGAGGCTACGAAATCGACTAATGTGGTAACAAACCAGGTTTGCCTGCAGAGAAGGGGATTATACCCATTGCATCATTGACCACGTATGGCGATCACAGGAGCTTGCAGGTCATTTTCACATTCTTCTCTTGGAAAGCGCAGTTGCGACATCAGAGATGGTTCTTTTTCATCTATCCGGGGGCCTGTTAGGGTAGAAAAAAACCCGGCACAACGGATTTCGATAAGAGGGTGGGATGGTGGTCATGGCCTAGTTTAAGTGCGTTTATTTCTCCTCGGATTGATTTCCCCTGGGCCTTCTCGGCTTGATGACGACAGTTGTGTTTTTCTTTTTTTGCTCTTGCTTTTTGCCCACATCTTGCAGCTTTCATCTCATTACAGTCTTGCGCACATCTAGTCTGCATTCTTCGCAGCAATGGTTGGATGGTGGGAAAACACAAAACCACTGTTGGGAGGCTAGTAATAGTCTGTCTGTAATCTCTATTGTTGTTCTTTGAGCTGGCTGCTGGCCAATTAGGGAGGAATGTATAGGTCCGTAAGGTCCGTAATCCAATGCGTTCATCGATCGATCAATCAATCATACTTAATCATTGGCGGCATCAAATTTTCGTGGAAAGCAGACTGTTATGGTTCGTTACTATCTTCGCGTATGTTGACCAGTTTGGGGGGGGTTTTTTTGTGGGGGGGGGTTGTTTTTTTCTTTTCTTTTTGGATTTCACTTGCACCATATTGACAGAATTAGGGGAAAAGAGGTGCATATGCATACAAGACGAGTCTATCAATCTATTGCTGACATGTATGCCGCTGTAACGACCCATCATGCTCTCTCGACCACCAATATCAAAATAGAACCTGTGGATGCTGTGCGCACAATTGCACCATCAAAGACAAGTCTTCTCTTTTGGGAAGGGAAAGGTGGGAAAGGAAAGGGGGGAGGGGGCGATCAATAACGCTCAACTCCCCCATCACAGTCTCCAACGCCGATTCTGACAAAAACGCTCCTCCTTCCACATTCTAAAACATCTCCATCATAGACACCGCCGCACGATGTTTGCAGGGGTCCACCAGCGAGACCTGGGTCGAGGGGAGCTCGTAGTGCCATTAGCCTAGAACAGCGCCAGCTTGTGTCTGCTCCACACGTCCTCCGGAACCTTGATGCGGTCGCTGGCATCGCTGCTGTCTTCGTCGTTAACCACACCATAGTTTCCTCCTCCTCCTCTGCCTCGTCGTCCTCCTGATCGTGCCAAAACTGCTCCTTTTCCACCCAGCCCTCCTAGTCCTCCAACACCTACCCCTGCTCCTCGTCGAACTACATCTCCTGCTCCGCGTTCCTTTAGAACTCCTCCTGCTCCTCCTCCACCGCCTCCTCGTCCACCTGCACCTGCACCTCCTCCTCGGCCACCGACCACTCTCCTCCCTCCTCGACGACCTCCCTGTCCTCGTCCTTGTCCACCTGTTGCTCCTACTCCCGCTCGTCCACTACCACTTCCGCCTCGTCCGCCTCCCCCGCCCCCTCCTGACCGTCCTCCTCGGCTGGTCCCTCCCCGCATAACCTGCCCCAGACGACTTCCGGCGAGGGCCGAAACCTCAAAATACCCGCCGGCGAGGTCCACCTCAGAGGTGGTACCCGAGTCCATGTTCCGGAAGCCGTCGCTGTCTTTGAACACGGTCGTGTACAGGTCAGCGAGCGCGGCCGACATGTTCTGGATCGCGACCATGCGCTCTGCGTCGTGCGGGCGCTCAATCTGCAGCACGCCCTTCTGTTGATCGATCTTGCCTTGTATGCGGCCGTCGATGATCAGGAAGGTCATGATGTCCACGACTTCGCGCTCGGAGATGGTCAGTTCGCGGGCGACCCACGACAGGCGCATGCGGGTGTATGGGATGATGAGCTTGAGAACAGCCTTGGTGCGCATGTTTCGGGTCACCTCGTCGATGTTTTCGGCGATGAAGGGGTCGGCCAGGAGGTCCTGGTTGGAGGCCAGAACGCGGCCGTACCTGTGTATGTCGTCGTGCTGGTACGCCTCGACAAGGTCAGTCATGGCCGCGATGCGGGGGTCGGTTCTGTAGGGCTTCGTCTCCTGGCTGTCGAAAGGATTGATGTCGGACTTCATCAGCATGGTGGTCAGCAGCAGGTACTTGAGCACCTTGATCCTCTGTAGGCTGCCAGCTTCGTCGTAGTTGCGGAACGATTCGAAGAAGTCCGACTGGGCGTCCTGCCAGTTCTCCTCCGACATGTGCATCTTGCCACCGCACTCGCGGATGATGCCCATAATCTTGGGGTGGGGCACGGCGGAGCGGATGCAGAGGGCCCGTTGGTAGAGCGCCTTGAGCCGCTTGTTGTTCCTGGTCTCAGCATGCATCTGGATCTCGAGCGCGTAGATGTCCAGCAGGTACGTCCCCTTGGAGGTGTCCTCGGAGCCGTCGCCGCGGCGACAGGCCTTGTACAGCTCCTTGAGCTTCTTGTTGACGGACAGGTAGTCATGGCGATCGAGCAGTAGCTTGGCCAGCTTGATGTTGGTCTTGAGCCACAGGCGCTCATTGTTGGTCGTCTGGAAGCACTCCAAGGTGAGGGCGTAGAAGCGCTCCATGCAGAGCACGGCGCCTTCGGGGTCGGAGCCCTTCTCAATGTAATCCAGCATATTATTGATGGATTTTTCCGAGTAATTTCGTGTAACCGCGGACTTGACGTATGTAAGCAGCTCCTCATAGTGTTGAATAGCCTAACGCAGGTTAGTACAAAAGCCCCCATCAACAACAACACCACCACCAGAGACCATCCTCAGGAGCGACGGACCATGTCGTATCGACGCATCTTAAACTCGAGCTTAATAGCCTGCTTCAACCCCTTGAACCCCCATTCGCCCTTCTCTGCCTGCAGCTTCGGGATTTCTAGGAACTCATTGATGGCATCTTCGGGCTCGGAGACCTTGAGCTGCTTGGCGTTGTAGTACCTGTTTTCGATGTCGACATCGCCAGAATCTTCATCACCATCCGTGTCATCGTAGTCAAAGTCATATTCCTCATCCGACTCTTGCATAAAGTCGTCGTCCGACATCTTGACTTAGATGGAGATGACACGTTGATGGGGTGTAACCCCAGAGTAGGGACGATGTTGCAATGGAGGGAACAAAAGAAGTCGTGCAGGTGCGGTTGGCGTGGTAAATTTTTGACCGGGTTTGTCTGTTCTTCCTTTTGTCACCCCGTCTTTCTCCCTTCTTGACGGCGGTAATGTAATGTATGAGAGGATGCCAACAAGAAAAAGGATGAGAGAGACAAGTCTCACATTCTTGTTGTACTGCCTTGCATCTGACGTGTAGAACCCATGTAAGGCTGAGTGAAGGAGGGGGGGTTAGGGGCCGCGGGCAAGAGGGTTCAGAGGGGACCCACAACTGAGTACTGTGCATACCGCAGCGCAGGGGTTATACTTATCGATAACGATGATAACATAAAGGGCCTCCTACCCGCTACTGGAGCAAGTAATTTATGTCTAACTTGTCTGACCCAGCCACTGCCGCCACTCATCTCTCTTCTCTCTCGCAAACAAGTCCTCGCCCACGATCTCGCCTCGAACCCTCATCCCAATCACAAACAGATACACAAGAGAGAGAGAGAGAGCGAGATACTTAAGTGCACACGTGATCTCATCGGTTCAAGATGGGAGGAGGCAACGACCTCAACCTCAAGAAATCATGGCATCCTCAGTTGATGACCAACCAGCGCCGCGTCTTCGATGCGGAGCAGGCAGCGCTGCAAGAACGTAAAATCACCGAGGCCAGGATCGAAGAGATCAGGCGTGAGCGTCAGATCGAGGAGACGCAGAAACAACTCGAGGCCTCGGGCGGACCCAAACGTGTCGACCGCGTCGACTGGATGTACCAGGGCCCCAACGACGGCGGACGAGACGAGTTTTCGAGCGAGGCATTCCTGCTCGGCAAGCGACGCATCGACTCCATCCTCCGCGGCGACGACGCCAGAGCACTCGAGAAGCCGGCGGGCCCTACAGGCTCAGTGGGAGCGCCCGTCCCCATTGTTGCATCTGCCCGTGACACAGCGGCGAAGATTAGGGAGGACCCCCTGGTGGCTATCAAACGGCAAGAGCAGGAGGCATACCAGGCAATGATGAAAGACCCTTCGAGGCGGCGGCAGTTACTGGCACAGATGGGCATGGTGGAAGAGGAACCCAAGAAACGCAAGGAAGAGCGGCACCGCAGTCACAAACATCGATCATACCGCGACCGTGATGACGACGAGAGGCGACACCGTCGCAATGACTCGAGAAACCGCTCGCGAAGCCCGCGGCGACGCGACGATGAGGACTCAGAATACGAACTACGCCGGCGAAGTAGGCGCTCTGACTCGCGCGAGAGGACACGGGAGCGCCACCGCTACGGCTCGAGGGATCGCAGAGAGAGCCGGAGGCGAAACTATCCCGATACTGACCGAGCGGGCAGTCGGAGAAGAGACGACTCAGACGATGATCGCAAGGAAAGCCGGAGGAGAGACTACTCATACGACGATCGCAAGGACAGCCGGAAAAAAGATTATTCATACGACGAACGAAAGGAGGATCGCAGGAGAGATTATTCCGACAGGCGACGAACCGAAAATGTTAAGGAGGAGAGATCCAGGAATTGGGACATGCCAAGCAGAGGCAACGCAGGCGCGCGACGGAACGGAGATGACGAAGAGGAAAGGGCCAGGAAGCTGGCGGCCATGCAGAGCGATGCGACAGATCTGGACAGGGCCAGGCAGGCTCGTCTGGCAGCTTTGGCGCAGAAGGAGCAGGCCGAGCGCGAGACTGACGATCGAGCACGCGCCAAGTCGCAAAGATATGGTGGACGGGACTTTGCAAACAAACTGCACAATTCAGCCGGGAATGAAAGCCTCGCGGACAGGATTGGACGAGGCCGTCAGGGGCTGCAGAGAGAAGACGCTTGAGATTGTGATTTCATCATCTTAGCAGCACAGCCTAACCTACAGGTGTTTTGTGAGCAGACCAAGGCTCTTGATGCCTTCAACACCATAATGAGTCTCAAAGGGCTTACGAGGAGATGATAGCAAGTCAGCAGTTTCTAGTAATTACTTCTCATGACAAGGTGCTAGGCGAACCTCATCTTCTGTGACTTGTGGGTTTTTGGTTGATTATTCTTTCCTTTTCTTTTCGTCCTTCTCTTGCCTATGTCTGCCTCTCCATTCTCCATAGGATACACTCATTGATAACAGGATCATTCTGGAGCATTGGATATGTGGAGCCCTGTTTCCTTTGGCCTCAACCAATCCAAAGAATCAACACTCTTCCCCAGAATCAGTTCGGACTGCGCCAAATAAATAAAAAATATATTGACCCATTCACTGCCACGAAGCATGGTCATTATTACCGAGTCAGGGGGCTTCATACGCACTACTTGCCCTGTTCCGTACTGCGTATGAGAATGTCGGGCTGTCAAGCCCTGTCAGTCAGGCTCCATAGGTCCCTGGCCCAGTGTCAGCCGCACTGCGGCTCCATTCATACCTGCGAGCCCCTTCCTGTAGAGCGCCCGCGATCACCGCAACAGACTGAGATGAACCGTGACAGAGACGACGGTACTCTAAGCCGCAGAAGATCATGCTTCGATGCTAGGATCTCCCAGGATGTGTTGGCCACCATCAATGGTACTCAAGAAGCCATGTTCTGGCTGCAAAGTCTAAGCATGACACTAGTAGTAGCTTGCTGCAGTATCTTCTACAGAGGTGATACTTACTGCGACTATACAACAATCTTCAAGGAGCATAGCAGCAGCACTCTGTCACTCTAATCGAAACACTCAATGGCACCTGTCAGACAAGGGATCAGGTAGTAGGGCCCCTCCCCTCTTCTGCCGTGACAGCGGCTCGGCCCGATCACCACAATTTGAAGTTGAGCTTATAAAGTGGGCGCAATACCTAAAGCATAGACACTATCATGCAACTCTTATCTGGCCATCACCTCATGATAGCAGCCAGGGCTTGAAGTAGGTTATGTGTAAGGGCGGGAGTAGATAGCTTGTGAATACTTAATCCTGTTATCAGATATGGATGATTATAGCGACCTCGATGTTGTGGTATGGTGCGTTACCTGTATCTGTGGTAAAACACCCTTTTACAGTAGATTCTCCTGCATGACACTTGATCTAGGGCTATACTTTGGCCTAAAGCTAACACCACACTAGGATGTCACTGCTGTAATAGCATCAAGTCGACTTAACTTTTCGCCGAATGTGATCCTGGTCCCGCAAATCTGGCTCCTTGGGACACAACATGCACAGTGATGACATCTATTCTTGCCGACCCTATTCTTGGTGCTTGCCTGTGGAGGTGTCTACGGGGAATGCTAACCAGGAAGACCAGATACAATATGCAGCATATGGATGGACAAGGGGCAACAAAGCTTGTGGTGACGAACTGCCATCCTCAGGCACAGAGATCTTAGGGTCCGAATCACACATAAATGGCACGGGCATAGGAAATCAAAGAAGAAGGATGAGTACGCTGAACCTACTTCTGGACCCGCACCGCCATTAGCAGTCTCTCTCTCTCCACTCAAAATGTGAACCATCAAAAAACCTGGCTGCTTCACAGGTAGTTCCATGCAACAACCCCTGCTATCCCTTCATAACCATCCTTGTTGACCTTGCCTGTGGTTTGCTCTTCCCTTGTTGAAGGCACTAGTGACGCATAGCAATACCACATGTCCTCAATATTGCCAAGGCCTCCAGATTGGCATTAGTTCTTGGTTGCCACTTGGACTGCAGCTCCAATGCACACCTTGCCGTCATTGTAGAAGCTGGCCTTGGGGAGCATCAGCTTGGCAGCATACCTGGCCAGGTGAGTGTGCATCGAGTCGTTGGAGGCTCCAGTCTTGATTGGCAGCTTTTTGACTAGATCCTCATTAAGTGGAAAATCAGGGTGCAGATTCCTCAGGGCAGACTCAGTGGACTCGCCCTTGCGGTTGCGAGGGAAGCAGGTTCGGCCGTCAGCGAGAGCCTGGAAGATGACCAGTTGATCTTGGAGGAAGGAGTCGACCGGACAGTCGCCATGCTCACCACTGACCTCATCCTCAAGGTCCTTTGCGAGCTGGCTGGAGACTTCCTTACTCATGGAGCCAATATGAGCATCCTTTAGACGCTTGGAGGTGGTGATGTCCCGAGCCCACTGACAGTACTCAGACTTGGCTACAACAAGGATGTAGAAACGATCAGAATGACCACTGTCCTCACAGTTGAATGACAGCTCAGCACCAGGGAACCGATTCTCAATGTCTTCGATCAGGGCATCCTTCAGGGGCTCATGAAAGCCCTCCGGGGTGATCATGGTGATTGCCACGTGTTCGATGGTGGTGTTGAGGAACTTTGATCCATAGCTGACATCAGGGCAGTCTCCAAGCTTGTCTTCATCCTCATCACACAGCTGTACTCCCTCACATGGCTTGAGGGTTGAGCCCCACTCGAGAGGATGGAACTTGAACGTGACCTTTCCTTTCTGCACAGTCTTGGGATCTGGAGTCATCTGGGCCCAGCCACGGCGGACCATCTTGCTAGTAATCTTGATGCCAAAATATTTCTCGAGAGCCGGGAGAAAGACCTGGTCGAGATATTCGTAGCTTGGGGCATCGAGGCAGTTGGTGGCACCGTCAATGCTCAGCTCGATGGGCGTGGTGGTCTTGGCCTTACCTCCCACAAAAAGGAGCAGGGGCAGGACGGTCTGGAAGAGTATGACGGAGCTGGCTGTCATAGAGCCAGAGTTGATCTTGAGTTCCTTCTTGAAGAGTTTCGTAGAAGGGAGACATTTGGGCCGGAACGTTAGAATTGCACTGCCGGATTTGTTGCCGTCTACCTCTGCCTCGGTGACTCCAGCGAACCACTTGACAATGGCAACAAGAGCTGGGGTCATTCCTGAAGAAATATCCATCAATTGCTGTGACAAGAGACTAACTATGTGCCAGGGAAAATCTGTGAGTAGAAGTGGGCCGTGAAAAGCTTACCTGGGTTTTTCTTCTTGGACCGGATGTCCACAACCTGTACAGGCGTGGTAGTCATGGCAGACAGGGTAATGAGGATGCGGATAGTCTGGCCATTGTTCTCATCATCTGCTGCTGAGACGAAGATAGTCTCCTCAGCACCCACAGCGTGAACCATGATGGGCAATGTTATGTTGTTTTGCGTGTGCGCCGATGGTTGATTGATTTTTGTAGATGTTGTGTAAGTGGTATCCTGTCAACCAGATGTTGGCTGTTGTCTGCTAGGATTATATATACTTGTTAATCATGGGGGCCTGAGAGGAATAGAGGACGGTTTTGATGAAGAGACCGGGCTGTTCACGTACTGCTTCTCAATCATAGCATGGACAAGTGGTACAGGTGGTGTTGGCTGAGAGTATCGAAGGTTGAGTGAAGGAGAGAAGGAGTTAGATGGAGGAGAAGGGTTCAGATGAACGCTGAACCTTTGTTTTGTCGAAAGCTGGAGATGCGTGAGCTGCTGGGCAACTGGCATCACGTGGTGACTTGTCATAAACGTACAGGAGACAACACAAATATTGACGTGACTTGAATATTCATACAGAAAATGAAAATAAAACACCAGCTCTGCAGGGTCTTAGATGGCAGGATTGAAAGGCTGTTGGGGTGGTGAAGGCAGAGGGTTGTAGAAGAGGATGCGCTTCAAGACAGCATTTGGCTGTCTGACTCCTTCAGATTGTGCAGCGCAGGCCACAAAGTCAATTCTAGGGCCATACTAATCATAAAACATGGTTTCACACGCATCCTCTTTTAGGATTTGACAAATCTGGGTGATATAGTTCTGGAGGGAAAGAGCGTTCTCGGAGAGAAGGAAGGGGGTGGGACCTGGGGAGCGCCTGCTTCTGCAAACATCCAAGTTGGACATACATCAGCTTGAAGCATATGAGAGGGAGTGAATACATAATTCCAGCTGCGGCTGCTTTAAAGCAGGCTGTAGGCTTGTGATTCACAGAGTTTCCTGAAACCTCCTTCCAGCTGTGGAGCTCTCTATCAACAGGAGTGTTGTTACAACACGTTGTTGACTTAAGCATACAGTCAAACGTCTTTGTGTGGCAATTCGGTTGAGCACTGACTGCTCTCTAGCAGAGAACTAATTTCTACAGACAGAGACCCAGGGGTATTTGATCTATATGAATATGTACATGTGTGTGTGTGTGTGTGTGTGTGTGTGTGTGTGTGTGTGTATATCAGATTGTGATCAAGTGTTGGTCTAATGGTATAAGCCTCCCTCCCCCAACACACACATTCACTCACTCACACTCTCACTACCTATGCTGCTCATATTCTTTGATCTCTGCTATCCTGGCCTCTACCCTTATAATGGTTTCAGCATCATACAGATCCTCAGGGGCCTTGTCACCCTTCAGCACCTGCTTCTCATGGATTTTGTGCTCCTCTTTTGTCATGCAAACCAGCTCACTCATGCTCAGTGTTGTGGACTTCTGCAGCTCTGCGCCTTCACCAATGGTCTTCAAGATGCTGTCCTGTGGCCTCCTCCACCTGATGAGGTGCAGCCTGGTCGGCAGGCCACTTATGGCACTGCGGCCACGATACATCTCCTCCACCAAGAAGGCCACTTCACCAACGGTCAGGGGGATCCGGAGGCCTACTGCGACATCCGATGGGGCACCCGGTTCCGACCGTACCAGCCTCTCCTCGTTGGCCTGTATGGTGGAAAAGACCGAGTCATAGAGCTTGCCGGAACCTTTGGATTCGATGTAGTCCGTAGGATAGCCTGCAAAGACAATGGGGCAGGGTTAGCAACGGTGACGCGTGTGAGGGAAAAGGTGGCCGAGCCTATGCAAGTATGGAAGGGGGAGTCTTGCCTGTGATGTGGAGTATAACGTGATTGGCCACAGTGAGGCCAAAGATGGCCGGCATGGTGCCGAGGACTGGTAGGATCCGCACACGGAAGTCAGGAAGCGGGCCCAGGTCGCCCACGGAGCCTTTCTTGAACTCGTCTTCGGCCAGAGGCAGCAGCTGTGCCTTTCCGTCGGCCGTCCGCTCTGTCGAATAGACGGCGGGGATGCCGTGTGTCACGCCTTGGAGCTTCAGCTTCCTCCTCGTGGCCCTCGACAGCGGGTCATCGGTGCTGCTGCTGATGTCACCCACGATGATCCTTGTCGGGTCGCTCTTGCACCCAGCGCCCATGGCCGAGATGACCGGCATCTTGTGGTCGTGGCAGTATCGCAGCAGGGCCACCTTGGTCTCGATGTTGTCGATCGCGTCGATCACATAGTCCGGTGCGCGCCCGTCCTCGGCCCAGGGGCCAAGCAGCGCCTCGCAGCTGTCTGCGTCGAATTTTTCTTGCCGCAGGTCGAAGCGCACCCACGGCGCGATGGCCCTTAGCCGCTTCTGCAGGCACTGGACCTTGGGCAGCCCAACGTCTGCCAGGGTCGCGACGGCGTGCCTGTTCAGACTGCTTAGCGTAACCTGGTCAAAGTCGACAAGCCGTATTCTCGACACGCCCGACCGGGAGAAGGCGGCTGTCGCATGGCTGCCCACGCCGCCGCAGCCGACCACGACCACAAACGACTTGCGGAGCTTGTCGAGACCCTCGGGCCCGAGGAAGACACGATTGCGGGCGAGCTGTTCGAGGATCAGCTCGTCATCAAAGTCGCCGGCCTGGGCGCGCCGTGCCAGCGCCTCGGTGCGGAGATCTTCTTTGTCGGGGGCGGGGATGGTGCCGAGGCTGGTGAGCTGTTTATGGGCGTGGGACGAGTTGCTGTTAGTGATCAGCGCTTCCTCCAAACACACCCTGTTCCTCTGCAGAGCAGGAACAGGTCGGGCTGGTGGACTAGGCCCAACTGTGAGGAGTTTTCATAAACGGCTCACCTTCTGTGGAGGCCTGTCCTCGCTTGGATCTGGTATCGAGTCCTTCAGTCTCGAGACTCGCTTCTCGTGTGACAGGCGCTGGTAGCTCAGGATCCCGGCCGCCACGATGCCTCCTGAGATGACGGCTGTGGCGGCTAGTTGTATGCGCGAGTCTGAGCCTGCGCGAGATAAAAGGCTCGACATGGCTGGCTAGTGTGGGTTGTGGACGAGAAGGGAGGTGGAGAGGATGTCACGGCAAAGCCATGATCTGAAAATTTACTGTCCTATGGAGGGCCGATCCGCTCGCTCCCGCAGCAGCTAAAAAGTGTCGTACTGTAAATGTCGTACCCTTGCAAGACGTGACGTCTGTACTATGTTACGCCGTATCCACAGCAGCAAGGGCCCTTGGCATTCTTAGATAAGCATGCCTCCGTTTCTTCAACGACAATTCGCAGTTTTGGAAGAGAGATGTATCGTTGGGGTGAGCGGCGGTGGGAATGGTGGTGGATGGCTTCGCAAAGCCCAGAGACTGCATATCTTCTTTATTCCACGTTGCCCAAGTCAACTATCAACCCCATCCTCCCTAAAACACACTTGGTATCTCTTGTTGCAATTTCCATGGCGTGCCATTCCTCAGTCAGCCAGAGTTGGATAGGGTAAACGTGTTGAATTGCCAGCGGTTACTACCTAAGTTGAGTAAGGACTTTAAGTATGTATGTCCCGCCCCCCTTGGAGCACCTTCGGCGTAGGCTATCCTCAGTAGCGAGTCATCAAATATTGCTGCGACCCAAAGAACCCCCCTGCCCCCTCCCCCTTTCCCCCCTTCAGCGTACTTGGCCGTTCTGAATATTCCTTGTATTTTCCCTTTGTTCCCCCAATTCACGGTATACATCGTTCCAAAAGCTTCTTGGTTTTCTCTCTCTTTCCCCAGTCAGGGTATGGTATTCTCCTCCCTTTCACCCCTATCGATTTCACAAACTGTTCACGAGTCTTCTCATACCAGCCTGTATCAGTGCTCTCAGATCCGGCAACCTCGGAGCACCAAATACTGAAAGGGGTTTCTTGGATTTTGCTCCTCCCTGGGCTTGTATATGCCATTTGGAAACATATTGCACAAAGTGACTTTCACGGTGGAGGGTCTAGTGTTGTCATGGATCAGGAAGGCTCTGTAGAGCTCAGCAGCCTGCTCCCACCACTCTTGGAGGTGCGGGTGGTTCAACTGCTGGGCAATCTCAGCACGGCAGATGATGAGGCGCGAAAGAGTCTTCCGGTCCAGCAACATGATGCGCTCAAGCTCGAGCTTGTACTCGATGATGTTGTTGCTGGCATGATAACCCATGTCGCGGCAGTAGGTCTCTGAGTCGAATTCGTTAACAAGGATGGCATCACCCTCATTGTTGACATCAGCCTGGTTGTCCTTCTTGTTAGTCAGGACACTACTCTTCTTTCTGTCCAACCCACTCTTTTTCCATGACCACATTGCGCACTCACCTGAACCTGGTTGTTGTCATTGGTTTCCTTGTAGTGGGGTTCCACCTTCTGCTTCACGGCTTCCTTATAAAAGTCGTAGATTGCATTGGCACCATTGATCTTGTGTGAGATCGACAGAGGGGTGATCATCACAGAATTTCCAAAGAGTTCTTGGAGGACTTTGTAGGCACAATTGCTCATGCCCCAGACCACATAACCAAAGGCAAAGTTCAGAGCTAACTCTGCTGTGCATGGGCTGACTTTGGGAGCACAGAACTGAGCCACGTCAGGAATGATGCCAGCATGATTAAAGTAATCACAGAGGTCATCCTGTACTGTCTTGTCGAGAAAGACTTTAGCGCCCGCTGCTGCAAATTTTTTGTCACGAACATATGTGATAATCTAGGCAGGTTGATGGCAGCACATTAGAAGGACTGGTCATGACATTAGTAAGGGGATGGTCTGAAGCATACCTTTGGGATGAACAGTAGAGACCTGGCTTTGGCCACCTCATCCTCCTTCCAGGTGGGGGATACATTGGACCCAATGTAAATTCGTCGAGCACCAGGATTGTAGTGTAGGTACAGGCTCCAATGGTCCACAAGATTGAAGTCCTCTCCGTGCAGGGACAGCTGGCTGTGACGATTCACAGGGAAGGAGATGTTGCAGTTGTGCAGAATTTTAAGAGCTCTGATGAGGCTGTTCTCCAAAAGAGCGATGCTGGATGCTGACAGAACCATTTGGGGCAGAGGGAAGCGCAAGAGTTTGGGTACATCGAGAAGCTTGAGGAGAGGCAGGAGTTGGCTCTTGGGGGGCTCAGTGATCTTGATTGTGCCACCGTGACCAACCGTGTTGTAGTAGAGCTGGCTGATCACAGTGGAGCAGAAGGGTACCTCGTGTCCATGTTCGTGTTCGCGTTCGCCACCCTTCAGCAAGGTCATGCATATGCGCTGGCAATGAAAGCGCTCCATGTTGGTGTAGTATAAGGTGTAGGTTGGCTCATGAGTGTTGTCAGTGGTACTTTGAGACGCGTGCTGGGCTGAGGCAGTTCCTCCATCTTGGTTGGAAGCCATCTCGAAGGCGGCTTTTGATCTTTGCTTTCTTTTGTTTATCTGGCTTGATGGGTGGATCAGTATATTGCTCATGTGATGCAGTTTCTTCAAAAGCTTCTCGTGCAATGCTGATGTTGATGATGGAATTGTCTTTCTCCTTCTTGATGACGCGATGGGTCAGAAGGGGGGGGGGGGTGAGCGAAGATGGAGGGAGTGGTCTGTTTGTTTCAATAAAATCTGACGTGTTGTGGGAGGTGGAAAGATAGAAAGGGGATGGGTCAAGGTCAAGGTCTAGGCTTGGGCTGGAAGACCAGGCTGGATTTCAAGATCAAAGTCAGAGGTTCAGTCAAGATCCTGCAGCGTAAGTGGGTTTTCAAGGCAATCGCCCGCGTGTTTCGGAATTTCTCCAGATGTATATATTTCATCTGCTCCTGCACTCGCTTCTTCCGCCCTTCTCTCCCCATTGAGGCCCTGCATGTGGATTTTTTCTTTAATTTTCTTTTTGGTATTCATGATATATTCGTGACACCATTTTTTATGGTTCAGCTGTTCAAGCTGATTGCCTCATTGAATGCTCGTTATTGAACTTGTACTATCTTTCAAATCAATCATGCCATGTTTTCTTGCTACTCTTCCTCCCTTGGGCAGGCTTTGTCGAAATATCTTGCAACTTCTTGATTCAGCAGAGGCCATGGACCTATACATGTACCTTCTCTACCCAGCTAATGGCTGTCTAATTTCTTGAGCTGAAGCAGCTTTGCAATAATTCTTTACCTTGAGTTCTGTTTCAGTGGACTTTCTAGTTCTGGATACTGTCCTCATCACAAAGGGAAGTCAGTCGCCTTGCTATGGTCAAACTGACTTTTTGCTCCTTTTTTTTCTCAAGTGCTTGCGCATAGATTACTTAATTGTTTCACACAGGATTATGTGTGCTTATCAGAGACAATCTGCTCATTGGGACTCAGTTCCAAGGAGATCTCATGGTGTTCCATGGAGGTAGAGACCCTGACCCTATGCTGTTTGACACTGCCTTACCAGGACCCGTGATTTTGGAGGCCCCTCTTGGCATGGTCGTCTCATTACTGTCCTAACTTTGAGGTTTCTATACCCTCCATGCTCATCTTGAATATTCTTTCGACTTTGATGATTGTCTCCAGTTCAAATGCCTAGGCGGTTCTTCAAAGCAGGACTCATGAGCTGCAGGCAATTCCTGCTGTGCTCTACCATCCTCTCTATTCATAATATTGGACAATCCTCCCGACATTCAAGCAGAATGTTTCAGTCAGGTGCCCAGACCCTGGCTCCAAACTGTCATAACTGAACACATGGAACATGACACAGTCCTCACTCATTTGCATTAAGATTAGGTGTTGAGAGGCGCATAACTCATTGAGAAAGGAAGAGTGGACGAAAGAGCCAGCCAGGCGATTATCTGAGGTCAACTGGCACCAAGATGGGGGGCCAATGCAGATTAATCAAAGTGCAAGCAACTTGGAAATTTGGCCTCCTAACAAACGAACAGTTCAACAGCAGTACAGTACATGTGCTTACATGTTAATTATATTTGTCTTTGAACTTGAATGAACAGATCAATAAGGTCAGTCAGACTGGTAGGAACAGGCACTGGGCGCAAAGGGGGGCCTGTCTACTTCCCTAGTTGGCTACAATGTTCTGGCTATTGCTTGCCTCATGTGGGATGCAGCAACAACAGAGCTGTTGTCAAGGGTGCCGGTCGTCTCCTGATTCGCCTGCCGACCATGCTCAAGTCTGAAATGGCCTGTGCACACCCAGCCGAATAAAAGCCTCGTGTTAGCTGCTTGAGCAAGATGACGCGCTGCACTGCGCAGGACAACAAGTTGCTTGCATCAGGGGGATGTGGTCGGTTTGGTACAAAGTAGACGAATTGTGTGGGGCGAGCTTGGTAGCTAGAACGAGCATAACAGATAGCTGCAGCAGTAAGCGGGCCCGTATTTATGTACCTTAGGCAGCGGGCTAATAACATAGTAACTGCTAGTGCACTATTATGTAATCGTAGAGTTCCAGCTGGGTGAAGCTTCTAACATCGCTGACCATCCCCAGCATCTATCTCTAGAGCATCTCTGTACTCTCTAAACGACGTGTCCACCCACTGCCGCAAGACTCCTGATCTGAATCTATTCCACTAGGGGTCAGATACTATATAGCTCCTTATGGAGTAAATTGGCAACGAGATTACCTCCCTCCCTTCCCCTCTTCTCTTCTCTTCCCCTCGAGAAGAGGACGAGTTGCGCGGCATCTGTCAACATGATCTTCCCGTCAGTCTCTGCCGTCGTTGGCCTTCTCGCCCTTCCTGCCACCGTCCGAGCTGTGTTCCATGACGAAGTTGGTGACATCGACTTCCATTTCGACCTCGTCGGCCTACCTCAACGCGATACCACATTCTTCCACAAGCCCCGGCCGGACGACAAGGCCAGCCTCCTCTATACCCTTAGCGACGTTGGAGTTCTTGGTGCGGTCAACCCAGGAAGCGGAGCTGTGGTATGGAGGCAGCTGATCAGTGGCAACATAACAAATGGCGGTGGTCACCTTCGAGCTGGGGACGGCGAGAACTGGGTCGCCAGCGCATACGGCAGCTCGGTCCAGGCCTGGGAGGCGGTCAGCGGTCGGAATCTGTGGTCGTTAGACTTCCAAGGCGAGATCAAAGACCTCGAGGTGATGGAGATAACAGAAAATGGGCGCAAGGACGTGTTGGCTCTTCATCATGAGGATGGCGCTACGACACTGAGGCGGCTGTCCAGCACCGAAGGACGTGTGTTGTGGGAATTCAAAGAGACGACCAAGGACCTGCCCTTGCAAGTCAGCACAGACGTGCAGAAGGTCTTCGTCATCAGCTTGCACGGAAATCTCCTGTCATACGGTCTGAAGGTCACGGTCCTCGACATATTGACAGGCAAACGCCTGGACGAGATCTCTGTTGGCACCAAGGGTGACGTCACCAGCGAGGAAGATGTCATGTTCGTCGGCGCCAACTCTGCTGCGCCGATTGTCGCCTGGGCGGATGCCTCTCTGACAAGGCTGAGGGTCAATGTTCTGGGCACCAAGAACACCCAGGATTTTCCCCTGCCGGCTGATACCACAACGGTGGAGATCCATGCACCTCACCTGGCACAATCGCAACCGCACTTTCTTGTGCACAGCCGCACCAAGGTCGGCACAAAGGCCGAGGTCTACCATATCGATCTGAAGAGCCATGCGATCAAACTGGCTTACGAACTCCCTCATCTTGCAGGTCCAGGCGCCGTGTCCACCAGCTCAGATGGTGCCAACGTCTACTTCACGCGCATCACGGGCTCTGAGATGACTTTGGTCTCATCTACCTCGCACAGTGTTCTGTCTCGCTGGGATGTGAGCTCTGGCAACTATACGGCAGGCGCAGTGCATGGCGTTTCTGAGGTCATCAAGAAATCTGGCGATGAGTTTGCAGTCCGAGCTGTCATTCTTACTGATGCCGAGGACTGGCTCCTTTTCCGGAACGGAGAGTCGGGATGGTCCCGCCCCGAAGGATTAACTGCTGCTGTGGCAGCAACGTGGGCTGAGATACCCGAGTCTGAGGACCTGGTCAAGTCTCTCGAGGCTGAAGCTCACGAGAATCCCCTGTCCGCATATGTGCACCGTGTCAAGAGGCACTTCGACGATCTGCAGTACCTACCGGGGTACCTAGTTTCTATCCCTCAACGCATCAGCAGCAGCATCTTCGGGACAGAAAGCTCGCGAAAGGCTGGTCTCTTTCGTGACAGCTTTGGCTTTAACAAGATCGTGGTTCTGGCCACGAGGCGCGGTCGGCTTTATGGTCTCGATGCAGGAGATCACGGGAAAGTGCTCTGGACTCAAAGAGCTCGTGCCCTGGCTCCTGGTGAGATCTGGGACGTGAAAGGGTTGAATGTCGACGACGTCAGGGGCTACATCACTGTCCGCGGCGCTCAAGGTGAATACGTGATTGTCAAGACGGACTCTGGCCAGATCATCGAATCCATGCCGCCAGGTTCATGGCCCCCGGTTCAGAGCACCGCGTCTGTAGACACTCCCTCAGGCAAATTCCTTCTTTCTGTTGGCCTCGATGGGAAAGTAGGCAACATCCCGGCTACCTGGGTCCCTGAGCAAATCGTCGTGGTCCAGGATACCGAAGGCGGACTGAAGGGTCTCAAGTTCGTGGTCGACGGTGCTCAGGCTCGAGAAGAAACAGCATGGACTTTCTTGCTCCCCCCTACCAAACGGATGGTGGACACTGCTTCTCGGCCACCCCACGACCCCGTCGCCTCAATCGGTCGTGTGCTGGGGGATAGGCGGGTCAAGTACAAATACCTGAACCCCAACACCATGGTTGTTGCTGCTATGGATGATGCTGCCTCCACGCTCAACGTATATCTGCTGGATACCGTCTCTGGGCAGATCCTGTCCTCGGCCGCGCATGAGGGAGTTGACACAGGAAAGCCTGCACACTGTGCGGTGTCGGAGAATTGGTTCGCCTGCTCCTTCTATGGCCAATATGCCCTTCACGACAATCCCGCCCAGTTTGTGAAGGGATATCAGCTGGTTGTCTCTGACTTGTACGAGTCGGAGCTTGCGAACGACAGGGGCCCGCTCGGAGACTCGGCAAACTTCTCATCCACCAACCCCATTGATACTCCTACTGGCCCTTCTCTTCCGTTTGTCATCTCTCAGACATATGTCCTTGCGGCACCAGTCTCTGTCCTTGCAGTCACCGAGACCAGGCAAGGCATATCCTCCCGGCAACTTCTAGCTTATCTTCCCGAGACGCACAGCATCTATGGCATCCCGCGTATGCTTCTCGAGCCTCGAAGAGTCGTCGGCCGGGACCCCTCACCACTCGAGGCCGAGGAGGGCTTGATGAAGTACCACCCAGCCATCGAGATTGACGCCAAGCTGATGATCACCCACGAGAGAGATGTGATTGGGATCCAGAAGATCATTACGGCCCCTGCGATAGTCGAGAGCACAAGCCTGGTTTTTGCATTCGGCATTGACGTGTTCGGCACCCGAGTAGCGCCGAGTTTTGTGTTTGACATTCTCGGCAAAGGCTTCAACAAGGTGACCCTTGTTGCGACCGTGGCTGCGTTAATGGTTGGCGTTCTGGTTCTGGGCCCCATTGTAAGTCCCATCCTCCACCTCAGAGCTTGGCCGACTCATAGCTAACCATCATGGCCAGATTCGGAGGAAGCAGATCAACATGCGTTGGAAACCCACACAGTAGATGTAGACTATCCCATTTAGAATTCTATACGATTCCACGACCCTTGCGAACTTGATTGCACTCGACTCATGGCCTGGCCTTGCCCCCATCAGCGGCGATTTCCCCACCAGACTTCACATCTTTATCCTGATATCGAGTCCAATCACCACCACCATCTCCCTGTCCAGCTCGCTCATCGTCAACTCCGCCCCTATTCTTCTCGTGGATGCACAAGATCTCGCAGACAGCAGAAGGTGGCTTTCTGCATGACAACTGGGATACCACGTTGGCACCAAAAGAGCCACCGCCTCCGTCGTCTTTCGACTCATTACCGCCTCGCACCACAGGCAGGCTTGCCATGAACCTCCTCATATCCGTCCTCAGCGCCTCGACCTCCCTTCCCAGCACTATTTTGCCCCCCACCCCCTTCCGGCTTCTCCCTAGTGCCCAGCTCCTTGGTCTTCCTCTCAGGCCTTGGACCCCTCCAACATTCCACCTCGCGATCAAACGAGCCTATGCTGTCCGCACTCGGGCGATCGGGTTCCCTCAGCCGATCCAGCAATGCTAATATCCTCGAATCGAACCTCTGCACTGTTCCGTGATCCACAATATTCCGATCCGGCTCCCTGGCTGACTCTCGGGCCATGAGCCTCAGCATCCCATCCTTCTGATCCCATGTTCGCTTGCAGTCCGCGTACTTTTGTCCTGGATCGTCTTTTCGGCTGAGATTGTACTGACATCCCCCACCGTAGAGGTAGCAGCGGTTCTGTATCCTGTCGGCCACGGCCGCCGCAATGGGGCCAATGGCACCGGCGGGAAGAGTGCCGCCCTCTTCCACCTCTTCAAAGATGCCGCATGTCTTATGCGGGCCGAGATACCTGGCTGCGGCGGGCGCACACAGTGTCGTGCTGATGGTGGTGGATGCTGGTGACAGCAGCCATGGTTCCCCGTCCTGCGCCGCGCCCGCTCATCTCCGCCGTCTTGAATATGCAGTCAACGGTAGCGGTGACTGGGCTGCTAGGACGGACTGAACGACGGGCCGCACGGCAGGTATGATAGCGCCATGTCGACTACGATGATAATAATGCTGCCGCCAGCACTGCGGGGTCACTGGGCGGGGTGCGCTGTCGCTATCGCTATCGCAAGACAGCGAGTCGGAGCTGGAGCTGGAGTCGGAACCGAAGGAGCATGACGAGTCGCCATCAGAGGGGGAAGATTGGTGTCTGTGGCGAGTGCTGCAGAAACGAAGCCTGCGACAGCGGCCTTGGTCACGATTCTTGTGTTCGAAGATGATGGGTTCACCGTCAAGCCTCTCGTCGTACGCCATGGGAAGGCATGGATTTTTCTTTTTCTTTCTGTGTTTGTATACTTGCTTGATTTATGCGCTGCAATATTGCACAGGCTGAATGGAGTCGCTCTGGAGTGTCAACTTGCTGATGATGCCGGTGCTTAGAATTGTTGCGGGGCTTCTTGTGTGCGAAGGTGGCTCACTCAACCTTTCATCTGGGCGAATGGTCTTTGTGCAGCTCGATGCTTATCCTAGAAAGAAGTCATACATCTAACTGGTTGAAGTCGGGGGTGCCGTCCTGCACGTCGGGAGCGTGCAGCATTGTTTGTGAAGGCCGCTCTATCGGGCACTGTCTGTAGGCATGAAGCTGGGGTACTGCGCAGGTTCTGCCCTAGTACCTCAGCTGCCTTGTATGTTTGTTGCCCGCTCTCGTGTAAACTTTGATCATCTCAAAAGTCCGAGCAAGGCAACCAAGCAATTCTGTCCTGTATAGGCCGCTGTTCCCGCTGCCGCTCCCGCTCCCGATGCCATATCAACATAGTGGTAGGAGAACTGATTTCCGCCCTGGGGTTGGAGAGACATCAGCTCTGAAGTGTGTGTGACCAGGGCTCCAACCGCCATTTGAAATATGGCTCATCTGGTGTTGAGGAGAGGCGAGGGACTCTATGCATCTACTGAAGGCCTCACGAGGGTGGCCACTGGCATGTCACAGTCGCACAACACTATCTGTCGGTCGAGAGGCCATCGTGGTCATGGGTAGTAGTGCACACCGGCCCCATTGTGCGACTACACACCATAGGGCATCGGGTGTCATGGACAACGGAACGGTTCGCCGAGTTGAAAGAGGAAGGGGTTTGCTTCTTGCCTCGCCGCGCTCGCTCAGGACCCGCCTCAATTTCGCTGCCTAGGGCTCCTTTAGACCCCGCCCAAGGCACAACAGAAAGGTTTACACAGGATATGAGTGATATTATTACTATGTATACATTCGCAAGAACATACTGCAAAGAGGGGGGAAAGAGCAATCCTGGGGTCCTGGTACCATTCCTCAAAAATGAGTCCTCGTGGATGTCAACCCAATCCGCCAAGCCATTGTTTATGCGATTCTTGAGACCTTGAATAAAGGGTTCTGTGTATTCGTCTCAACACACACGCGCGCACACACACGCACACGCACACACAACACGGCAGAGCCGCGTGGGGTTGGTGCCATGGAACTGTGAGCCCAGCCCAGTTTCCATGCATGCATAGACCATGCAAGGGTCGGGAAAAGAACAGAAACTCCAGAGGCCACGAGGTGGCACGACCGACACGGCGGGATGCACGCCGCCAGGGCTGACATCAGAATGGCAGCATGGCAGCATGGGTTGGTTTTGTTTCACGCAGTGCAGATCAATGTTTGTTGAACGGTGCAGCATGCGGTGTGGTTGTGGGCTGCTGCTTGTAACCTGCATTGGGGAAGAAGCACTTAATCACATACACACCGATACGGTCATTTCATGGGAACAACCCCTCCTCCTCCTCCTCCTCCTCCTCCTCCTCCTCCTCCTCGTCCTCCTCCAGGGCTCTAATTCCTCCTCAGACTGGATAGACCACTACCACCACCACCGCGACTTGCCTTGATTTCTGCACTTTCCTAGGAGTATAGGAAAGAAAGGGGGAATTTAGGAAGGTTGCGAGGGGTGTTTAAAAAAAGAAAAAGAAAAAACCAGATAGAAAAAGAAAAGCTAAAGAAAAACAAGGAAAAAAAGGGTAATTCTGCCTCGTCTGCGAGAGGGCACACTCACTGCGGCGGCTTACGACGCGCTAGCTAGCCCGCCAAGTCTAGGTCGGGACGCAAACGGCGACGAGGCTGGCTAGTGGGCGCACGTCCCGTCACCGACACTTCGGACCTGAACCGTTTCCTTTCTCTCCCTCTCTCTGCTTCCGTTTCAAGGCTGCAAGAAGCTGCGCGTACGTGTGTCCCCCACGACGCAGTAGCGGCTCTCCTTCTTTCTCTCCCCACCCCCCCCGGCCTCCCTACTCCAAAACACACCTATACCGCCCTCTCGCCAATGAGCTGAGACCCGACCCGTGTCGGTGGAAAAATACTACGGTACATACTTGGTAATCTTTGGTACTACCCTGTGGTCAGAAGCAGAGATTTTCTTCTTCTTTTTTTTTTTTGTTGGGAGATACACACAGGGCAACCAAGGCGCATAGGAAGCTTAGAGATGCACGCACGGCATCAATGCGAAAGGGGCCGGGTTGTCAAGACAAAACCCGTAGTATAAGAGGAACAAAAGTCTGGTGCGGAAGAGTATTCCTGTCTCTCCTCTTTCTCTCTCGACGACGACAAACGAGGCGAAACGATATTCCTCGGATGATCAATGGTGTGGCGTTATGTCGAGGATGTCACGGGTGGAACGGACGGTACACCTCGTCCGCGTCTTATCAATCAACTTCTAATACTAGTCCTACAATAACGTACCATAGTATTGGATGTATCTTTGATTTCTGCCAGCCTTTGATACCCTTTCCCAAGCTCCCGTGCGGGTCTCAAACTCACTAGTGAGTGGGCTGGAGGAGGGGGGTTAGAGAGAGAGATAGATGGTCATTACTCAAGTCGTCTGGTGTCGCGAGCATATCCCAAAAAGGAGTACCCTTGTTTGTATCCTGGCGTGTGCCGGGGTGGAATCCCCCTTGGCCCAAATCGACCCGGATGGATGGGTTTGGGCGTCGATGCCCAGCCGGCTGTCCAAAGGGTCCCTCTGGTGAGGCCACGATGGGAACGGCGGAGGAGGAGGAGGACAAGAGATAGGACCTCGGGTCAGGTAGGTACTGGCTCGTGATAAAATACATGTCTTCTCGTATGACCATCCTACTGGTTTGGCAAGACGAGACAGGTCTGTGAGATACAGTGAAAATCACAACAGCCTCGGCTCTCGGGCCCTCGACAGGAGATCCCGGATCTTCAGGGCTTTTAGCTGCAAACAGCAAAAGACTCTGGCTGATGCTCTGCATGTTTCCGCTGTAACGTGGAGATTCCCCCCCCCCCCTCTCTCTTTTCTCTTCCCTTTCCCTTTTCTCCCATTGCTGTTAGAAGTGCGTCGGGGCTATAATGTGGGATGGGTTATAAAGGCAGCCCCAATACCACCCGAGACAACCTCCCCCGGGGTCCTGCCAGGTGGCGCTTGAGAGAAGGGGACCAGGATCGGGTTCTTCCCTCGAGCACGTATAAAGATTTGAATGACAATAGAAATGGCCTTGCCTTGTCAATCTGGTGGCCCCTCTCGTTGGCTCCAAAGAGAACAAAGAAAAGCTCATGGACCAGGGTGCAGGGAGTGACTTGGACCAAGTCGTTTCCCTGAGCGACCTTGTCCTTGGCGCGATCCACCAAACGACGGACGAGCAAGCAATACTAACACATGGTCGTACAGTACGTAGCAGCAGTAGGGGAGGAGGGAGGGTCGCCGTCGTAGTGGTGGTCGGGTCTTGGCAAGATCGTGCTCCAGGTACCCCACGAGGCGAGACCCTGTTGGCTCCGAGAGGGACGAGACCGTTTTGGTGACGATGATGACAGGTCCGCGGGGTGGAGCGACGCACGGGTCAGAGGCCGAGCAGTGTCTTCCGGTACAAGAGCCGGGCGGGGCCAAGCCCACGATGCAGGCCCTTGGGAGGAACGGAGACATTTGAGCATCTGGAAATAAATTAAAAAGAGAGAGCTTGACCAAGTGGAGGAGGGGGGGTCGCAGCCGTTGAGAGCTGAAGCTCGACACCTCAGCCACACGTACACACACGCACGCCAACCTACCAGCGACCAGCATTTCTATCTCTTTATTCTTCGTTCATATCTGCTTATTTCCCTTTTTTTCTTCCTTCCTGTTCTTTATTCTTCTTGATAATGACCAGCTCCAGACAGGTTGACGGGATTGATGCAGCCAAGCCCTCCCCCCGGTAAGGAATGGGATCGCCATCATGATGGATGGTCCACAGCCCAGCGGCCCATCATCGTGGCGAGGCGCGGGTCCCACTTTGGGCTTACTGCGGTCTCTTCCGTCTCAGAGCCCATAGTTGTTCTTAAACTGGTCTGCAACACCCTTGTTTATACAGGTGGGCTGTCAAGAAGAAGAACAAGAAAATGTAAGAAGAAGGCGAGCCATCCAAACAGCACATGGTGGTGGTGGTGGTGGTGGTGGTGGCTGATGGTGGGTGCGCACGAGAAAAGAAAGGCGAGGTACCTCGGGCACATGCCATACGCTTACCACACGACGGCTCCAGGGCACCCAGAGCCTAGGCCCGCACCCGTCCAAGAAAGAGGGTGTATGGCCTTTGCTCACCGGTCCCCTGGGCGAAACCTTGGCCCTCCACCCCTCTCCCCCCCTCTCTGGACCAACCTCCTTCTCAACCCTTTCTCTCTTTGGACCACCATCATCGCATCAGGCGGTTGGAGGAACTGATATCGGCCATGCACATGCCACATCCTATGCACCTGCACCGGTTCAACACGTCTGGACGGAGGGAGGAAAGAGAAAAACAGACTGCAGTGTCCCGAGGACCCTGTGGGAAAGGCCGATTCGATCCAGACTGGAGGAGATGTGTCTCGATGTGGACAAGCGTCCACTGGCTGATCTGAGACACGGTGGGCTTCTTCTCGGTGGTGCGGTGCATGATAGGGCAGCCTTGGGAATAACTTGTCGTCAGGTTTGATCTGGGACGGAGACACGCACACATATAGGAAATACCAGCAGCCCAAACATGGTTCGCTGCGTACAATGAAACGAAATAGATCCAGGCGATGCTGATCCACCATGTCTGTCAATCCAGGGTATGCTCGATACCTTGTTGTTGATCAGTGGGCATGCACAGCTCTGCAAAAGATTCATCTCGTTCTTTTCCTTCTTTTTCTTCCTTCTCTATCTTTTTTTCTCTTCGTAATGCAATGCGATGCAACACGATGCAAGCCCTACCATGTCCCGCCGTAGCGTCAGAAACAACAATGGCCGTTGTTCTGGGACGTATCCAAAGGCATCTATCTGATTGGGCGAAAGGGTTCAGGGTCAAATTTGACCTGCTGCTAGGCAATGTTGCCATTGGCAGCTTTGCATGGACTAGAGTAGTGTCAACCTCGTCGATAGTGTTGTGTTGTCAGAGTCTTGTATGCCTGTTTTCGAGTGTACAGTTCTAATAAGGGCAGGCTTGTATAGCCATCTTGGAAATGTGCTGATGGTGAAAACTCGCTGCGTTGAATTGAAACTGTGAGAAGACAAGGGGAGGGGGAGGGGAAGGTGGTAAAGCAAGGAAAGGGGTGAGAAAGACGCACACACACACACACACACACACACACACACACACACACACACACGCGTGCGCGCAAGAAAAAGCAGACGGATGCTGCGATGGTCTGGACCGTCTACAGCGACTTGCCCCCTGTTCTGATCCTTCAAGAAAGACCCAGAGCACATGTGCCGCAGTAGCCATGATTGGGCCGGGACACATGCCAGGTTCCCCCCCCCCTCCCCCCAGACCCGCATGATAGCTGCAGGGCCTAAAGCACAGGCCCCAGGCGCTATGCCATCACTAGGTAGTAGTACTCCCCCAGAGAGGTGCCCTGGTTTGCCCTGGGACACTTGAGAGTACACTTGGTTGTAATAGGCTGTGTGCAGAGGGTACCTGTCATCAGAGCCACGCCAGTCCATGCATGGCGTGTGTGTGTACAGAGGACATACTGGATGCGCCGCGGCCGGTAGTAATCATAGTCGTGGTGCTTAGTACTCAGTACATGGAGTACCCTGTTTTTCCCACTTGTCCCTCTCTCCTGCCCTCTGCCATACGTTTTAGCGTTCAATCACGGGCTGCGGCAGTCACCCATCAGAAGAGGGACCCCCACCTTCTCGTGCCTTTTTTTATTTTTTGTTTTATTTCTTCCTCTCCTTCGTTTCTGTTCGAGACACCTGGCGAGGAAGCTCGCGCGGCATCCTGACTCTTTGGATGCTTCCATCCTCAACGTCATCTATTCAACCCATTCATTCCCCTTATTTCTGCAATTAGTACAACCTCCCATGCTTGCCAGAACAATCTAAAGAGATAAGAGTAGGAAAGAACAGAAATATTCCAAAAAAAAAAAAAAAGAATGGAAGACGAAAGAAGAAAAGCTCGCACCGCCAGCATACTTTCCCGCGGATCCAGTCCAAACTGAAGGATGCGAGTCTAAGCAAACAAGACCATCTACAAAGAAGTTGCGGTCTACCAAAATCGACATTCTTCATCTGCGAGCCAGGGTGACGGCATCTACGGCATCAAGCATATCGATATCTGCATCAGCGAAGAGGAACAAGCCTCTGGATCACAGCAACCTTGCCATTCGAAGCCCACCAATTCAGCCTCATACCAAACCAACTCCTTCCATCCACGAAGTCACCACCGAACCAGCCTTGTGTCTTCTCCTCCTCCTTCTTCCTCATTCTCTCTATATACACCCAGACACACACAGACACAAACACAAACGGCACACTTCCTCGAATTCTCATCCCAAGACCACTTGGCTTTCTCGTCCCGGAATCCTGCCCCGGCACGGGGCATCCCTCTAGCGCGTTACCATCTCGTCGAGGTGTGACTCCGCACGCTTACAGAGCTTAGGGCAATACGGTTCTACCGGGTGCATCCTGCGAGCGACCCATTATCTCCCACTCGCTGTTTCCCTCTCTGCACAAGCAAGAGCCCCCCCCACCCCTCCCCCCTCCCTCTCTTTCCCGTTTGCACTTTTGGTCGTCTTCACCACTCGCCCTCATCCTCCTTCTCCTAATAATACCCATACGCAATTCCCACACATCCCCACCCATTTTCTGTCACGTCTTGGAAGGAATCCAGACCTTGACCAGCCTTCATCTGGGGTTACTGTACGTACATGAGCAACCAACATCATCGACATCATCGTCATCGACCTGTCCAAGACTACGTGCGACGGCTTCTTCCACTACAACCCTCCCCCACCTCCTTAGGCACCACCTCGCTAAGGGGTTGCGTCGCCGCTCGCCCTGTCAGGCCAAGGCCCTGCCCTGCCCTGCCCTACATACGCGACCGCACCGCACCGCACCGCACCGCGTCCCATCTCCCACAGCAGACAGGTCAAACACACCAGCGGGACAGGCCAAGCACGGGACGGGCGTGTCAAGAAGAGAGTACTCCTCCTCCTACTACAGTATCCTCCCACTCTCCCACCCACATTTCCACACACGCTCTCTCACACTCGCACACACACGCCCCCGTCCCACCACCTCCCAGAGAGGCCTCTCTTATCTTTTCAAGGCCAATCCTTGCAGCTATCCAACTCCGGGTACCTGGCACCCCCATACTTTTGACTTTCCGGAAGACGACCCAAGTCCCACCTGCGACAACCTGGAACTGCTCATTCTCTCTCTCTTTCTCTCTCTCGTGACAAGCGACCCTCTTTCAGCCCTCCCTCTCTCCTCTCGCTCCGTCTCCATCCACTTCACCTACTCTTCGACCACCAGCCTGGACTGCCACTGGACGGCGCATCAACCACCCACCCACCAACCACTCCGCCCCACACCCACAACCATCATTCCGTCTTCTCTCCCCAAGGTTCAAACAGGCTCCATCCATCCTGCGTTTAGCATCCACACCCACACGCAAGGCCAGCCCATCGGCTTGTTCGTTCGTCCCCACCAATTTCCGCCTCCATTCCGTTTGAATTCTAATCCCTCCCATGGGCAGGACGTGAGCAGATCTGCCACACATTCTTTCTCTACAACCCCCCCCTTCTCCCCACACGCAGGTCTTATCTACAACCGATTTGTGTCCCTTCTTTCCCATCCTCACCAGCAACCTGCGATACATTTTCCCCCCTCCCATCCCGCGCGACGGCCGAGACAGTCTCACCACCATCCCTCTCTTGATCGGCGACCTACATTTCTGCGCGCTCCGTCATCACCGTCTATCGCGCGCCGCGAACAGACCTAAAACCGCCCCTGTGCATTCGAATTTCTGATCGCGACGGAGGCGCTCAGACGCGTCCTAGCCATTAAAGATTAAATCCCGTTCCTGCCACGCGACCGAGGAGCGCGAGGGAAAGGGAGATCGATTGACCAGCCTCGACTTTGCGATTAAACACCCGTGTGAGCCTCGCAGTGTCTTTTTTTCCGGGCACCGCCAACATTTCATCTCCACATTTCGTCGCATCTGCAATCTTGAGTCGATCAGCGCGATCGTCGCTCTTGTCATTACCTCTTCTCTCATAGGGGTCTCCATAGGGCTGTGCTGCATGCATCGCGACTCATGAATCGAGATTCGATCAACAACAGCGCCCAAGCCGGCGCTCTCCATCCTCTCCCTCCGTTGTCGCAGTCACAATCACAGTCGCTATCGCTGTCGCAGACATTATCGCAGTCGCGACAGCAGCAGCAGCAGCAGCATCCTGGATTATCATCATCCTCCTCATCGTCGTCATACCCACCAGCTTCCCGACCGCTGAGCTCGACTCGGACAAGCCCTCTCGGTCCAACTTCCACCACCGACACGGCGGCGGCGACGACCACAACAACCACAACAACAACCGCAAGCAGCGCTGCCATGGCGGCGTCTATCCTCGCCCCGGCCGTTCCGGCCCTCCCTTTCTCGTATACCCAGCCGTCCTTTGTTCCCACTTTCCCCAGCGGACGGAATAGCGATCGCGATGCGCCAGCCCATTCTGGCCTCCTCCAGGACGACACCAAGCCCAGTGTTCTCATCCGCGGCCTCCGGGCCAACGTCGACGAGCAGTACGTGCGCATCATGTGCACCTTCGCCGAGAACGACATCGTCCACATTGAACTTGCAGCGCCACAGGGCGGCGGCGAGCAGGCAGTCACCCGCTCCGCCGTCCTGCAGCTGAAGTCGCTTGCGGCTGCGTGGGACGTCAAGAATACGCTGAATGGGAAGAACGGCCTGGCGGTCGAGATCCTTCACTTCACCTTTGCACAGTCTTCCAACTCGTCGTCTAGTGGGCCTTCGTCCACGACCTCGCCCGCCGTCGGCCCAACACAGGGCTCTCGATTCGATGCGGCCTTCGCGTCGCTCGACAGGACGTCGCCCTCGAGCACATCGCCCCCTAATGGCGATATTTATGCGCGGAACGGCAGCCTGGCCTACACCGACTCGAGCGCAAACTACGGGTACAGGAACGCCTTCTCTTCGCCCCTCGGCGAGCAGCCCCCGCGCGTGTCGGGCAAGTCACTCATCAACGATGCGACGGACGACGATGAGACTGGGGACATCATCAATAATCCTCGTGCGTACGCTGAGGGCGGAACGTTCTCCTCCCAGCGCCGTGCCACTGCGCCTCACATCCCGCCCACTGCGCACATGGCAGCGCTGTCCCTCAACACTGGCACCAATGCCTTGTCCACAGCCCAGCGCGCCCACTCGGGTATGTTCCTGCCAGCTCCGGCCCACGGAAGCCACATGTCTCCAACCGGTATGAGCGGCGGCATGGCAAACTTTCAGCGCGGGTTTCCGCCCCTGAATGGCCGTTTGCATTCCCACGCCCCGCCGCCTGCGAATCCGGCCGACCAGAACCCGCCGTGCAATACACTCTACGTTGGCAATTTGCCCATGGACGCGATCGAGGACGAGCTGAGGCGGTTGTTCACCATGCAGCGTGGCTATAGGCGCATGTGTTTCCGCAGCAAGGTGAACGGGCCCATGTGCTTTGTCGAGTTCGAGGATATTACAGCCGCGACCAAGGCGCTTAATGAGCTATACGGTGCGATGCTCAGCAACAGCAAGAAGGGCGGCATCCGCCTGAGCTTCTCCAAGAACCCTCTGGGCGTCCGCGCAAATCCACCCGGTCTGGGCCATCTCGGGTCGCTGTCTGGTGTCAACGGCATGCCACCCCACGGTGCCACCGGCTTCGGGGTGACTGGTCCGCCTCCTGGCCTCAGCGTCCCGCCAGGTCTCGGTGGCAACCGATCGGCGAGCTCCTACCCAGTCTCCCCTCTACCGAACGGATCTGGCGCAACTGCCGCCGTCAATAACAACAGCACCAACAACACCAGCACGTCTTCATACGGGCATTCCACCAGCAATGCCAGCAGCTCGCTCGCCTTTGGGAATGGAGCTGCCTTCGGAAGAGACCCATGGGCCTCGACCACTGGCAACTACTTCCACGCCGCGCCTACGACGAATGGTGTGACTCAATCGTCCAACGGGGGAGTGACTGGGGCAAGTCTCTACCAGAACGGCTCCAGCCCTTACACAAACGGCTCTGGTTCTCACCTGAACGGTCCGAGCCCTTACACCAAGTATGGGAGGGGTCACTTCTAGGGTAGTAGCCGAGCCTTCGCTCCTGAACACTCGGAAGGTGTGAAGACTGATTTTTTGGTTTTTTCTTGCGCATGTGTTGTGCTTTTCTTTCCCATTCTCCGTTTTCCTTTGTTCGATTTTACAATTTCACCTCCCGGTGTTGTTCTTGGCGCGTTCGTTTTTCTTCGACAGGTTGCAACGCATGGATTGAACAGACAACGCACCGGACACGTGTTCCTTGTTTTTCCTTCTTTTGTTTCTCTCTTTCCCTTTCCTTTCCCATCACACAAGATTCCCCCCTTTCGCATAATCCTCTCACTTTTCACGACACGGGCGGAGTTTACTGGTTTACGTTCTGCTTCACACCACAACAACGAGGTTGATGAACCATGAGATATTCTCGGCTCTTGATACCCCCCTGCGAAAGCTGGTTTTTGAAGGCAGCACGGCGCATCTGGACGATGGGGTGATTACGACCCCCCCACCCAACTATGCATGACACAGGCTTCTGGTGCAGAGACACGGTGAACTCGGCTTCATCCAGGGCCATGCATTCTCACGGGGCAGCGTATGGAGTTTCGGGTTCTTGCACACTTGACTACGGTCCGTGGCGCAGGGCAACAATACTCATGACTGGCGGCTTTTGGGATCAGGGTTATGGATTGTTCAGGTTGTTTTATCCGCGCATGAGCCATCGGATCCCAACGGGACATAGTCCTGGAAAAGAGGCGCCAGAACCTATTACTCAACACACACGGAGCGAGTGAAAGTGGCACATCGGGATGTTGGGCACTACCTGCGCCGACGTCAATCTCAACATGTTTCGAACAAAAAAAAAGTATGAAAAAGAATGGGAAGGGTGGACATGCTGGAATTGTATTTTGAAAGGAAAGATCTCATTATTCATGGCGCGGGAGGAAAACGCATCAAATGGAGGCGGCAACATTCACCATACCCAAGGCACGAATACATACAGGGTGGGGGGGGGGGGCTCTTCAGACGTTTTATGGCGAGGGGAACTCAATGAACACGAGAGATGGGTTCGGCTTTTCTTCTGATTTGATCCTGGACGGTGTGACGACCTAAGGCGACGTTCTGGCAGGGACTGGATATTGGCATAGACGCACCGGGCATTCTCAGTGGCAGTACAAAGCGCGTGCATGTGTGGACTGTTGGTGGCCAATTCATCATGCCCACGGTCTGTCTGGAAAGCTCAAAATTTTCCTCTTCTTGTTTCCAGCAAAGGGGCCCGACATGAGATACACACCAACAGTCCACGATGGTGGTATGGGCAGGGAATCATCATCATCATCATTATCATCATCAGGATTCTTTGTGGTCGGTCGATGTTCGATAAAGGCGTGGAAACCCGCAAGACGAAGCTTCGGTTCTGGGGTATTCTTTGGTGCGGCGTTGACTTCAGGGCGGCAACTGTTTTGTTTCAAGAAGAATTTTTATTTTGATGTTTCTGTTCGAGGAAGCCTAAGGCGATGGGATGGGATGGGATGGTACTCTTTATCGGGCAGCCGTTGTGAATATTCTCCTGTCCTGTCCTCCCAACTGTTGTCGTAACCGTCTTTTTATTTAATTTTTTTTTTTCGCTCGGGTTTCCGGCGTGGCAGAAGGGTTCCAGGTTGAGCTTCTTTCTCTTATTCTCAAGGTTCACTAAACATTGCGCCATGTCTGTGGGACATTTCTGTGGGCTTTTCTGTGTCTCAGTGGTTCTGGGGGGGTATCCAAAATCAAATCAATACTTGGGGATCAATTGTCATAATAAGTACCTGCGTCACTCTCTCACAACCTGTCTCTGTCACACAGTGGATTATCTATCCATGATGGTCAGTAAGTGGCTCAGTAAGTAGTACAGTAAGTACCTCCATGTCACCTTGGCTGATGTTGTCCACATGTTTTCGGGCCCTGCATCTGTAGAGGGGCTAAAATCTGAGGAGAAAAGAGGGTTGATGGGAACGTAGAAATGGGGAGTGGAGACAACCTTGGCCCCCATCCATCCATCCTCTCCTCCTGATCATATATATATTATACATGCATGCATGTCTTAGCCTCAGATGTATATGCACAGCACAGCCCAATACTACATCCCACAGCATAAATCAACCCAACAACACCAAAACAACAAGAAGGAGAAGACAGAGAGAAGAGGAAAAGAAGAATAAAAGGACCCTTTCCTCTTCAAATCTTGGCTCTTGCAGACTTGGGATCTTTTCGCACAAACAGGGCGTGACACAGATCCCGAATGAAACCGACCCAGCCCTTGACCTGGGCGACGGTGTTGAGCAGCCGTATATACCTCCTGATGAAGAAGTCGACGGTGTCGTAGTCGTGCGCGTACACCTCCCAGACCGCCTGCCCTTTTCCCTCGGCCACGCTCTTGTCGACCAGCACCTCGTCTCCCTCCTCCCCTTCCTCTTGTCTTACCTCGACGTCTTGGTACCCGGACGACGACGGCGACACCTCGCCAGCTGGCAACACCATCCTCCGCAGGTCCATCCTGGGCCCAACCAGCAGGGCACGGCCTGCGATGCGGCCCTGCTGTTGATCGCAGGCCACAAGGCGGGTGGCGGCGTCGACAGTGTCATCGAGGCGTGCGAGTCCCAGGCCGGAGAGCACGGCGACGGCTCGGTTCGGCAGGATCGGGGTGTCGACAAAGTATGGACACAGCATGTTGACGCGAATCCCCTGGCGGTAGCTGAGGATGCGCAGGGACCGGAAGAGGCCCGTCACGCCGTGCTTGGAGGTGACGTACTCGGGCACGCCGGGGAGGGGGTACAGCCCTGCCGAGGAACCGACGAGGAGAAGGTGTCTGTCCCTGGTCTTGCCCGTTGCGGCGGAGGAAGCTTTTTGGTCTCCTGGTGCTGCTGTTGCAGTAGCCTCAGACGGTGGTGCGTCCCTCGGCAGCCAGAACAGGGCCAGGTGCGCCGTGTACATGATGCCGACGAGGTTCACCTGGATGCAGCTCAGGTCCGGGGCTGGCGGATTTGGCTGGTCCAGGCCGGCTGGGTTCTCGAAGCCTTTCCCCGTCGTGGCGCCATTCCTATCCGAGATGCCTGCAGAGGCGACGACGGCGTCGAGGGCGCCGGTAGGTGAAAGACGGACAGCCTGCTGGAAAAGAGAGGCTTGTGAGGCCCACGAGGTCACGTCGCAATGAACAAAGTGGTGAGAGCCGCTGTTGTTGTCCGAGGCGCGCAGCTCGGCGGCGAGGGCCTCACCGGCGTCGGTGTTGATATCACCGATGATGAGGTGAGCGCCGTGAGAGGCCCAGTGCCGGGCAAAGGCGGCGCCACTGTGGGTGTTGGAGGCGTGATTGTGAGCTCGCTCATCATGTCTTGTGTGAGGAGAAAGAAGGAAGAACAGGATGATTCAGATAAAGACGTACAGCCCTGAAGAGCCGCCTGTGATGAGGATGACCTTTCCCTTGAGCGTGGAAGGGGAATACGGCGCAGAGATGTCGACAGGGGCGGACTGATCGATGGTCTCGACGAGGCGGTTCTGGTCAGCCGGTGCGAGAGGCGCCATGTTGTCTGTGTGCTTGTCTTGCTTTCTCTTCTTCCTTTTCTATTATTTTCTTTCCCTCCCTTCCTTCCTGCTCTTTTCTTTTCTTTCCCTTTTCACCCTTCTCTTTCTGCAGTGTCGTTGTTGTCGAGTGGACCTGGTGATAACAGATTGAATCGAGGAACGCACAATAGAAGCACTCGAGGACTTTGTCTTTGATAATTTCAAAGGCCCAAGTAGCAAGGACAACAAAAATAGTGATGAAAAAAAGGAAGACAAACAGAACTGCTACAATTACGAGAAAGATAACACCAAGAAATAGAACATGCAACATTCAGGACTAAGGGAAGTAAAAGTTGTATGCAGCCCTGCCGAGGTTCGACTTAATAATAATAATAATAATAATGATAATAATAATAAAAGGGTCGGCCGACATTGTTGTCTCCCCGGTCTGCTGGTGGTGGTGTGGTGTGTACACATCCCCATCTCCCTCTGCCCTACCCCCCGGTCTCATTCTTGTCTTTAACTTCCCCTACACGGGGCCATAAGGACATACCATAGTAGTACTGTTTCCTCTCCTCCTCGCATTTTGCCTCCCGATGTGGTCGGTGGGCGCGGAGTGTCAGTCACCGAACGAGGCAAGGGTTGTGGGGGAGAAACGCCACCATCCCAGGAGGGGGGAAAGAGAGAGGTGTGTGTGGGGGGGGGGAGGGGGAAGAGTTTCTCACGATGTGGTCAGACAGAGAGAGAGGGAGAGAGAGAGAGAGAGGAAAAAGAGTGGGCAGAGCGGGTGGGGAGAAAGATGGGCGGCCCGTTCAAGGGGCTTTCAGCCATGCCGGCTGGATGGGGAAGGTGGCGTGGCGTTGTGCCGTCGGCGTGCAGGAAGGCTATCATGACTTCTCTGTTGACTAAGTATTCCAATCAAGGGCGGGCGGGCGCTCTATTTGATTGATAATTTGGTCCTCCAAGAGGGAAAGAGGGAGAGGAGAAGGAGGGAAAGAAGGAAGGAAACGAACACACGCTCGTTCCTGCAGATGTGACCAGCAACAGGGAATGAACGACCCCTCCATTGTAATCTCGTCACCGACAAATGGGTAGAGACTAAGTCATCACGACATATGCAGATGACAAGAGAGAGAGAGAGAGAGAGGGAGACTCCTTCCTCTTCTTGGGACGCCTCCCCCACCTGCCAAGCAGTGGCACTCGAGGGCTAATGCTCTGTGGCTCTACTTACCCCCCCCCCCCTCTCACGCTGTCTGTCTTGTCTCTCTTTTCTTGTAGCCGAAGCCCTAACCGCTGCCATCAATATGGGCTCGTCGTACCATCAACTATCATGTCAATACAGCTGTGTGGATGCAACGCGTGTCAATATGCCAATTTTTCAAAATACTCATAGTATTTTTTTTCTCTCTCTCCCTCCCTTCCTCTTCCAATCTCATCATCTGACCCAACCCCTGGCAGTGGGCTGACTTTATTGATTGACTGATCAGGGCCCACAGCAATCGGCTTTTATCTCCTATAAAAATAACAATAAAAAACCTTCCGACCCGTCGTCTGCTCCTGCTCAGGTCCTCGACTATGCGGCTCCATAAAGTCTCTCATTGGACATGTGGGTGGACACGCCTGGACCTGGACCAAAGGCAAGGATAAATTAATTTCTCTGATGTTGCATCTCGCGTTTTACAGGCCAACACCCATTCTTCCATCATCATCTCTCGGGACCACAGCTCTCTAGCTTCCTCCCCCTCCTCCCATCACCATCTGGCCGAGTCCTCGATGTAGACATACATCCACGTCCATACAGCATATACATATGTGTATATATATATATAATAGATACAAAGGATATACAGAGTCGCATCAACACAAGAAGTATTAAAAACAGAAAACCATTACATGTATACCAATCATCACACCGCCAGCCATGTCTTTCTCGACATTCATATATGTGTTTCCCATTCGCGGTACCAAAATTAGAAGAAGCAGAAGAGAGCAATAGACAGGAGTAGACAAATCGAAAGCCTCTCAGACATGGGGCTCCCGGACCAAAACGCCCTACACAGACAGGGAGATGAATTAAAAAGCAATAGAAGCCTCCCCCTCCCCCAGAAATGTGAAAGAAGCTGGCGAGCCGCTCTTTCGTGACTCTTTTAGTAAGGAGGTCTCGTGAGGTTCCCCAAACTTCCCTCCCCAGCCCTGGCGTCGATACCCCTGAGGAGTGACTGCAGGCCCATGGTGGGCAGAGGTTCGTCGGCCGACTGGATGCTACCCAGGGTTGAGGACCGGATGGTATCGCCGCCCCTGCTCTTGATGCTCCGCTGCCTGAGCTGCTGTCCCTGCTGCCTAGAGCCCGCCGCCGCGGCTGTCGTCGTTACGGGGGAGTTGGACACGGGCGAAGAGGACGCATAATCCTGTCTGGCGACCCCTGCCGTCGGTGAGCCACCACTGCTCAAGCCGGAGGGCAGCGGCGGCACGGGTGGCACCCCTTCGTCATCCTGCAGCACTGGTGAGGACTCCGAGGTCGGGTTCGAGTTCAACGGGCCCAGGGACACGCCATCGGAGCCCTTGCGCTCGCGAGACACGGACCGAGACCGCCTGACAGCAGCTGGCGAGCCGGTTGTGCTGCTCTGGCTCTGGTTTTGAGAATGTGCCGTGGCTGGAGCCTGTGGAGGGTTAAAGGACATGTCTGAGGTGGACATGTCGTAACTGATCATGCTGTCGTCGCTGCTGGACATGTCGCGCACACCCGCCGTCAGCGGTGGCGCCTCGACCTCGCCCGAGAGGACCATCTTCAGGTGACTGATGGACGTGACAAAACCGCCACCCTGTTGGTGCCGATGATCTTCTTCTCCCTCCCCTCGAGAGATGCCGCTGCGGACACTCGTCCTGCGAACCTTCCCTCCTCCTGCTGCTATAGGTAGCGCGAGCGAGCGTCCCGCCGCCGCCATCTCTGGCCCTGGCTGCGACCGTGGACGGAGGTCGTTTGTGCTTTGGAAGGGCGAGTCGGCCAACAACGCTCTGCCGTTCCCGTTCCCGTTCGCCACGGCACCATTGAGACCAAGGCGACCACGGCTGGTCGTCCCTCCGTTGGTGCCCGAACGAGAGCCATTCAGCGAGGCCGACTTGCTGGCGGCCTGGATGGCAGCTATAGCTGAGTCGCGAGACCAGTCAAACAACATGGCCTCCTTGAAGATGGACGGGACTTCTTGGGTGGTGGAGGACGTGGCTGCAGCGGTAGGGCTCGCCGTCAGGCTGGAGCCGAGCATGGGCTGGGAAAATTGACGGCTGGGCGAGCCTGGAGGGCTGCTCGGTGGGGACATGGCGCCACCGCCGGCCCCTTCCTGGTAGCTGGTGCAGATGCAGTCGACCAAAGACAGGCGGTCGTCAAAGGGGAGCAGTGCCTCGGACTCTGCCTCCTCGGGCGACAGCTTGGTCTGCTGCGTGGCGAGCATGCCCGGCGTCCCGACCTTGTCCAGCGGCGGTGCCGGAACCTGAACGCCGTCGACCCAAAAGTGCTTGGTCCGGCGGCGGATGATCTCGTTCTGGATGGCCCTGCCGACCACGGAGGCGTCAAAGTCAAACCTCTCGGTCAGGATCCAAAAGTAGCCGTGGCACAGGCTGCCTAGGCGCACTTTTTGTTGCGGGGTGTCCACCTCCTGGATGTCCTCCTGTAGCCGGAAGATCATGGGAAGCCCGAACCGCACCGCGTTGACCCCGAGGCGCATGACAAGTTTGGTGTGGAGGGCGTGCAAGAGCACAATGTCCGCATCGTAGTCCAGAAATTGCAGCGCATTGTCGTAGATGGTGACGTGGAGCAGGTGGAGGAAGTGGCTCCTGGGTCTCCTGGATGACTTGTCTCTATAGGACCCTGCTGCTGCTACTGACCGGGCCCGCCTGGCATCCCCTGCTATTGACGTCGTCATCGCCATGAGGGCCTCCGTCCTGGATGCCGCCCTGGAAGGAGGGAAGCTGTCCTCCCGTGCGACCAGATCCTTCTTGTTGGTCTCCCGGTCAAGCCACGTAAGAAGGGCGTCGACATAGGCCTTCCTGACGTCTCCGTCCGGGTCCCGCAACAGCCACTGCGTGCCGTCCCACTTCTCCATGGGCACGGGGTACCTGGACAGGCTGATGGTGCCGCTCATCTTGACCTTTGGGTTGGCCACCCGCAGGATGAGCTTGATAGCCCGCAGCGCCGTCAGCTTGGCGATAGTAAGCGAGAACAGCGACGACTCGAGGTGTTGTTGTGACTGCTGCTGCCCTTGCTCGTCCGATCTGGTCTCCGTGTCCGTCAGGGGTTCCCCGTGGGGAGTCGAGGTCGGTGTCCTGGACGGCTTCAGCCTCAGCAGGAGCGCAGACACCATATCGATGATCTGCTCGTTGTAGTACACATGTGTTGCCAGATCGCCCATGGTCTGCTGTATCCTGCCCAGCAGCTCCTTGCGCTGTGCATTTGGTGTGGCCACCGCTGTCGCTGTTTTCCCCTTTTCCTCCTCCTCGTCGCTGCCACTTGTTGTTCTTGTCCCGCCGCCGCCCGTCGGGTCGCCAGGCATCTGCAGAAGCCTCCTCATCTGCTGGAGCAGGCCCAACAGCACATCCATGACGCTGAGCCCAATTAGGTTGACATCAGACCGCAGCAGGGAGCCCATCATGGCCGTCAAGACAATGTGATGGCGCAGGGTGTCATCCCTCATGGGCGTGCGCACCATCGTGTCCATGGCGTTGACCAGGATCACATATCGTTCCTGCATGGGCGCCCACCGGGCCACCAGGCCGTACACCTTGATGGCCCAGCCGTGGTCTCTCCCGCCGCCGCCGCCACCGCTCGTCTTGAGCACCGTCTCGTCCTGTCGGATGCGCTCCTCGGTGAATCGGAGCAGGGCCGTCGTGGCCGTGTGAATCTGCGACCTGTTGGGCACCACAAAGATCTGCTTCAGGCACTGGATGGCCAGCACGCCCGCATCCTCCTCCTCCATCTTCTCCACGTCGCCTGCCGACCCTGACAGGGCGATCGGGTTGGGATCGCCCTCGCCCTCGGCCGTCCTCGCTGTCGCGCTGCTGTTCCTCCTCTTGAGCAGGTGTTCTGTGCTCACCTTCTCCTCCAGGTTGGCTCGCCGCAGCAGCACGTCCAGGAAGTCCTCATTGTCCGTCCACAGATTCTCCAGGATCATGGGCACCAGCGTGTCGATCTGCCGCCCCGCCGGAGACGACAGCGCATCCGAGGCCGCGATGCTCTTGATGGCTTCCAGGCCGGCATTCCTCCACCGAAGCGCTACCGGCTTGCTCCGCTTGTTCTTGGCCCCCCCTTGCGGCTCGCGGGTCGACGCCAGGGACGCATACTGCTTGACAATGGCCTCGTACTGGCCCAGGTAGAGCTGGTCGGCAAACAGGGACGAGGCATCGTGATTCTGGCAGAAGGCGTCAAAGGTGGGAATGGACGATTCGACCATGGTGATGTCGCCAGACCGCAGGATGAGGTCGAGGATCTTGAGCACCGACGGCGCGAACAACGGCAGGTCCTTGGGGCTCTTCTCGATCAGGGCCTCGAGGATCTGGAGCGTAACCTGGACATTTCTTGTCTCGCCGGGTCAGCATCATCGTCATTGGTGTGTGCGCGCGCGCGACCTATCGACCGAAGAAGGAAAGAGGAAAAGATACAGAGCAGAAGAAGAAAAGAACATACCCGATACGCTGGCGCCACACATCACTGGCCGTCTTCTTCTCTAGAAAGCTGCCAACCTTCTGGATCTTTGTCCTGCGCGAGGTGGCATAGAACAGGAGGTAGCTCAGCTCGGACGAGTTGGGCTTGACGTCAACCGCCCCCTTGGACGTCCGAGGATAGCACTTGAGCACAAGGACCTGGTGCTTGGGCCGACATTTCTGCTGGAGCGCGTGCATTGCGCCCGTGTCTTTCTGGCCGCCGGGCCCTTGATCAAGCTCAGGCTAGAGCTGGTCTGTGTCCCCCTCCGGCGTGGCAATAGCAGTAGTTGTTACTGTGCTGCTTCCTTCTCCTCCTCTTCTCTCCTCTGTCGTTGTTGCACAGCGTATACTTCTCCGGGACGAATGCCCCTGGTCGAATCCCTGTGGAGTAGAGTTGCTTAAGCGTTCGATCGATCGTGCCGGGTCGAGTCGTCAGGTCGGGTGCGGTTGTTGTGCAAGGCTGGGCTTAGGGTCCAACAGGCATGGGCAGCTCAGGTAGGGCTCGATTCGGAGGTGTGGTATACGGTAAAAGGTCCGACGTCAGCCGAACACGGGGCGGAGAGCAGAAGAAGAAGGAAGGAATTGAGACCCCCGAAGCAGAAAGGAGTGACACGAGGGATGCAAAGATGCTGCAGTAGGGTCAGGAAAACAAGAGAGAAGAACTAGAGTAGCAGAAGAAGGAGAAGAGTGACGTGGAACCCAAGCACAAAACAAGCTTGGGGTGGGCAATATAGGGAAAGGGAAATTTGCGAGGGAAGCGAAGGCCTGCCCCGAGATGCCCGTATCGCAGATGCAGGTAATCTTACTGGTACTTTCCTACAAGTACTTGCTGAGCATGCAGTAGTGACAAGGGCTGCAACGCCTACGGTAGGAACGGGGTGTTATAGTGCGTTCGCTGCAGTGGCCGTAAGATTGGTGACTCTTTAGTGAGTGGGATTTAGAGTTGGGGCATCCACCAGCCATCCCGGCGGAGGCGGACCTTTGCACGGGCCGCACAGCCTCTGAGTATGCGTATCATGGAGTCCAGTGGTCCAGAGGCATGGCGTAAAATTAATTTCAAAATTACCATGTTGCCATCAACGTGCGGTAGCATATGAAAAATAAATCAGTGAGAGATGAAAGGGTTTTCTCTTTTTCCTCTACCAGATATCCATGAACCATATACAGATATCATGTAGCATACAGTATAGTGTTTAGTTTCCATCCCCTCCAAAGGGTTTGTTTTATCTGCAGGCCTCTGTGCTTTGTGGTGGAGGAGTCAGCCCACACCATCCAAGTGTCCTGTCCTCCTCCTCCTCCTCCTCCTCCTCCTCCTCATTCATCACCGTTCAGACCAAGATCGTCATCATACATATCAGCTGGGTATTTTATGCTTAGTAGCTATTGTAGTGGGTGATTTTCTTGCTATTCATACTTTATTGCAATGGGCTTATGCTTCCGTCAGCAGCACATATTTATCTCGTGCACCTTGTGTCCATTCCCCTGGTTTCCTTTCCACCTCTTCCTGATCCAGTCACAGCTGAGCTGAGCAAAGTATGTTGGTGAATGGCTGGGAGCCTTGTTGGAGGAGGCAGAGCCCACTTTGATATGCAGCCAGCCCTACAAAGTCTCCACACAGCATGTCTGCTATGGTGCGTAGCACACATCTTACATGAAGGCCCAAAGTACAGTACTTTCGTAGTATGTACCCGAGTAAAGTATATATGGAGTGACAAATGACACAATCTTGGAAGGAAAATAGCGTGGTCAGGTTCCAGTGGACCCTAGATGAACAACAAACCACGCAGCACCCAAGACTGAACCTCTGTCGTCACTGTGCAGCAACAAGCAGCGAGGGGGCGAGGGGCAAGGGGCTGGGGGCCACCCTCGTCATCAAGAGCTAGCCAACTATGTGGTGTATGGCACACAAGAGATCTGATGGCTGTCCATTTCTCTCTCTCTTGTCTTTTTCCGCCAACAGTCTTTGATGGCCCTGCCATGGATTGTCTACATGTACTCCAAGTCAGCTGCTCACGAGGTGGGTGCATACGCATCACCAAAACTTGACATGTAAAAATATGAGGGTGCCCTAATGCTAACCTCGCCATTACTTGGTAGTGAGTACCCTTTATATCTCCGAGCTGGTATACATTTCAGCACTCGACGTGGTGCTTGGTTAAAACCTTTTTTGGAAAAAAAATGAAGAAAAAAAGGGACACGAGATGTGGCCCATTCCTTGTGTCAACGTCGACCATCATCAACTCTGTCCATAGTTGTGTCGCTCTGTGCCCTACATTCTAGAACAAAGGCAATCTTGTCCTAGCATTGCCCCCAGCAATTCCTAGATCCTGGAGTCAAGGGCACCCCTCTGCACTTGGTGGTCAGGTAAATGCTTTGTCTCTCTTCCTTTTTCTTACACCATCTCGACAGCTGTGACTGGCGAGCTGTCTGCTGTGGGAACTGGTAAGGGGGGAAAAGGTAGGTCAGTCAAACCCTAGACCTGGATATCATCAACTAGGAAAGGAGGGCCTTGCACTTCTCCAGGGACTGGGTGCAGACAACTCACCACCACTCCTCCTCTTCCCCCACCCAAACAACCTCCTCTTCTTCCCAAAAGACCCATCTGCAACCGAGGCGCCCAGCGCCGCCCCCGGCCTCTCGCCAGTATCGTCCCCATGCTGCGGAAGAGCCCTAGACACGACGGCTGCTGACGACGGTCGCGACTCGGCAACGGGGCGAAAGGTCTCATGCACCGACGACGCCGAGGAGGTCAGAGACCTAGGTACGGCCCCGGTAGCGATGCCGCCCATCTTGGCCATGTACTTGTTCCTCTCGAGCTTGACGCAGTAGAACAGCGTGCTCACGACCAGGATGAAGACGGCCACCGTCCCGACAATGATGCCGATGGGCGCGGGCGTCACGGTGCCCTCATGCGCTGCGCCGCCCAGGCTGTCGCTGTCTGAGGGCCTGTTGGCGCAGTCGATGCACTGGGACATGATTGGTGCGCCTGTGTCTGGTAGGAATTGCCTGGTGGTTGTTGTGCTGTGTGATGGGACCCGCCAAGAAGGTCGGGTTGTGTCTGCGTGCAGAGAAAGGCAATTAAATTGTTCTGATGATGAATTGTCAGTTCGACCGCCGTGTGTCCCCAAGACCGGTCCGAGAGAGGTAGCCTCCGGAGAGAAAGGCTGGAGAAGGAGAGGGAAGCCCAGCTCACTCTGTTCTATGGTCGTCGTTCTGGGTAGAAAAAGTACCTCAACCATGAAGCTCGCCTCTGCGCCGGGCAGTGGCAAGTGGTATAAGTGATGATGGGAGGGCAGTCAAATCGTGAGGTGATGTCCGCCACCCAAGGTAGATATATCACAAACCTGACCTGTGATTACCTAGCCAGACACGTCTGATCTCTTCTCAACATCCTTCCTCTCTTCCAAGCCGTGTAAGGTGCCTTGTTGGGTGGCGTCGGCGTGATGATGAGGACGAACAAGAAGAGGGTCGGCCGTGAGTGAGGCTGGATAATCCTTGACAACCACACTGTTACCGTTCTCAAAAAGAAGAAAAGTTGTTGGTATGTTTATTAGAGGGGAAAGAGACAGTGTTCAACGAGAGAAAACAGAGAGACCTGCGACACAGAGAGCGAGAAAAGGCTAAAAGATCACAGCGACATCTAATACCACCTCCTTCCACCAATCTCAACATGGCTCCTCCTTGTTTTCTCTGATCCTTTCCTCTCCTCTTTCGAGAGACTCGACAGAGACATGTGCTCACACAGGCTTTCTCGGCAATCTTACATCCACTCATTCATCCAAAGCGCCTTGCCCACCAAATAAAAGGCACGTCACACACGCACGCACGCACGCACACGCGCATCACCCTCTCTCCCTGTCTTCCCGCCCGCTTCCGCCTCGACTCACACATCCCGCAAAAGCAATCTTTCTACTCGAGACCCCACGGCCGTATCCTATTCGCCCTCCGTTGTTCAGCCCACCCTCCCAAGGACCCAAGCTTCTCCTCCCGAGACAGACAACATTTCAGCCGACGGCCTCGTTACAGAGTCAACCCGATCGGCGAGTTTCTTTGGACGTACAGTATCTCCTCTCCCTGAGAGCCGGCAGAAACCCCTCTCACGAGAATGGGGCCGGATTGACGCAAATATACATACACAACAGGGGAACAGTAAAAGAAAGTTTTAGAGAGATAGAGAGGAGAGAGATTGTCTACGACCGTGTAACACCGCGTATACGATTCAAATCCTTTCGCCCCCTCCCGCCCCTTCTCCCAAAGCCAGCCACCCGCCTACATGAGAATACTCCTCAACTCACACCTGTTCTGTCGCCTCAGGAGGTGACACGCTGACGCGCCCCTTTTCTCAGGACGAACAGAAACAACAGCCTGCTAAACGGCCCCCGCAAAAACAACGCCCCCCCCCCCCCAATCTAAGTCACCGAAGTTCTAAGACACAGTCTCAGTTTTCTCCTTTCCCCCCTTCCCTGTGGGGCATGGTCGAGATATATGAGACTGTTTTGCTTCGCTTATAGAAGCGCGGCAGCCTCGTTCATGGGGGATGAGGGCTGCAGATCTGTATTGAAGCCCATCTCTGTTCTCGGCTTTTCCTCCTGTCGCCCAACCTCGTACAGGTAAAGAAGGAACAGTGCCGAATCCCAATAATATCAAGGTCACACATATCACCGTCTTTGTGCACATATGTGATGAACCAATTGTGAGCGACACGAACAAGCTCGGCACAACAGGACGGATTATGTATAATTCCCTTCTCCTGCGAGACAAGCCAGTCATTCCATATTGCATTTTCTGTGTGCAAGTAGCAATGAAGCATCCTCATCATGATTTCATATATGTTCAATAGTCTCCAAGCTGCCCTGAAATGGCCAGTTCAAGAGACCTCACTTACAAAACTTACACCATTTCTACCCTCCTAAAATTATATCTGGCATCTGCTCTCTCTCTCTTGGCCCTTATCTGCGATGCCCCCCCCCCCCCAAAAAGCACTCCTGAACCCATGTGAGCTTACAGCATTGTCGCCCAAACTTTCCTGGCTCCAATGCTTTCTTGTTGCTCCCTGCTCCCTAGGCCTGGTAGGGGTGGCAGTGGTTTTCTTTGCAGCCTGAATCTGGTGCCCAGCTTCAGCTCGTGTGTTTTGTTACTATCGACATCAAATCTGACCCTCTTGGCTTGTCGACCAGCCAAAGATGGACCTCCTGTGGCCCGAGATGAGAAGGATGGTATTGGTGGTGACAGTGGTGGTGGAGAACTGCACCTCTGCGCCTTGGGCCTGGTCTTGGGACGATCAGTGACAATACCAAATCCAGCTCCGTCACCTCGGTTGGGGTCAATGGCACCGGCGAAATCTCCTTCTCGTGCTGGTCGCCTCCACGGCTGCTCGTTTGGGTATTGATCCTCACGGTTGAAGGTCACCACAGATGTCGGCCCTCTGCCTCTAGACCCAGAGTTGGAGGAGGCTACGGGCGCAGTCTTGGGGATTCTGGCCAGCGGAAGCGGAGCAGGAGCGCCGTCGAGGTTCATCCCCAACAACGAGATCCGGTCATTTGGATCTCGTCCCATCACGCCTTTTCCTTTACCCATGCGGTCGCTAGAAGATGGCAGGGCATCGTCCCGTGGGGACTTCGTGGTGAGCTCATACCACCTCTCGCTCAACGTCCTGTCGCTCACATCATCCCAGAGCACGATCCACATGCCGAGCACGAAAAAAACGATGATGACAGCCGTCAACAGCCACCCTCCTGCCTTATCTGCAGCGGTGATGGGCCGCATACCTTGCACGCTATCATCATCTGCACCTGCTAGACTCACGCCGGCGGCGCTATCGTCTGGACCCCCGACACTGGTTCCGCCGGTCGAGTTGGTCACGGGAGGCTCCAAATTTCGAATCAAGTTCGCAAGGACAACTTCCATGGCGGCCATCTGCTGTCCCACGCCCGTGGTCCCGTCCCATTTCTCATTATTTCCCGCCCACATGAGCCCGCACATCCTGCCGTTGCTGCCACCGGTACACTGCTGTGCTGCAGCCATAGACGAGGCTTCCAATAACGGGTTGATTGTGTCATATGTCCAAGGGGCCCACTTTGTGGTCGCTGCCATCCAGCGCGCGAGATAGGCCTTGAAGCTCTGTTGGTCATTATCGCACAGGTGAACGCTCTCGCAGGCCACCTCTGCCATGATGTTCTTCTCGGCACCAATGAAGAACACCTGACTACCATCGAGCAAGCCGTCGACTCGTTGGTGCCATATCTCGCTTGCGGTAGGATCGCTCTCTGACGTGTAGTTATACATGGCGGCGGCACCCAGAAGAAAAGCGCCGGCGTTGTAGGTCCACTGGTAAGTTGTGATGTCGGTGCAATTATCATCAATGTGCGCGCCGTCATAGACATAGTATGATTCCTGGGTCATGAGCCCAGTGCCGATCATCCAGTCCCAGACTCGATTCGCCCACTTCGCATAGACCTCGTTCCCAGTATAGAGTGCCAGTCGGGCGGCCATGTTGAAGAAGCAGGCCTGCGATATAGAGTTCTTGTAGTCAAAGCCCTTGTTCCACTGGAAAATCTGCCAGCGAAGACCACCGTCACAGTGTGCAGTGTCCCACCGTGCTGCTTGTGTACTGAAGACGGCCTGTGCGAGGGCGAGCCACTGTGGCTGGCCTGGAGGAGGGTTGGGAAAATTGTACTCGGCAGCCGAGAGAACGGCCATTCCCCAGAAACCCTTCAAGGAAGAGGAAGAAAGAGAGGAAGGAAATTAATGTCAGCAATTCACGAGTCAACGGTGCATTCATTGGTAGGGGAGTTGGATGAGATGTTACCTGATCATCGTTGCCCTCAGTCATGGTCTGATTCGGAGGTATATAATCACGATTAGGGCCAACCTGAAAGAGCAGACCTTGCATGGCCATATCGTTCCACTTGTCACTTCCTGTGTAGTACCAGTAGTCGATGAGGGCACCCATGAGAGCACCGCCTTCCCACCCTAGAGGCGGCAGAGACAGCTGTGTCAGCCCACCCTGTCTCTCGTGTGAAGGTTGTAGGCTCGTATCTCACGACTCACAATAGTATGGATCCGGGAGGAGGCCCGGAGTCTGGCCCGGTTCATTCCCAGAATAAAACGACATCATGTCATCGGCCATATCTGCCGCAATAGATACGACTGAGTCTGTGACATGTGTCAACAGGTGTTCAGATGTTCACCGTTGGTCTATGGGATGCTGCGCACCTTGCGAGTTTGGGTCCAACATGTAGCCTCTTGCAAGTTGAACAGTGATGAGAATAAAGGCTGCCCAGCTGCCTTGGTTGGCCTGCAGCGTGTGCCCACGAAGGACCGTCCTCCATATGCCCCAGCGCATATCATCCAGACGTGACGAGGGGCCGTGAAACGTACTATCAAAATATCAACAGCCACCAGAGAAGTGAGGCTTTGGAGAGAGACGGGAGAGAAACAGAGGAAAAGAGAATGGGTATAGGAGATTGGCAGCAGATCAACCTCGAGACCAAGGAAACGTAGGTGTACAAGACAGAATGGTGTGGTTGAAGTAATCCACACAGAATGGGACAGGTTAGTGGTCAAATCTCTTTCCTGCCAAACAGTAGAGGAAGTTGCTTGCTGCAGCCAAATGTACACGATGACGATGAAGGAGGATAAAGGGTCAAGCTAGTTGTGTACTGGCACGTTTCTCGATCTCCCACGGCAGGTGCACCCGTCGCACGAGCCTGCCCAACGCGAAAGTCCTAACTGACCTCAGATTATACAGGGGGAAAAGTGAAAGTCGACCATTTCTAGCAGGCCTACGATCCTATAGAGCAAGAGCATTAGCAAAGGATAGACCACAGTGTCACGCCATGAGGTTGACGTCAGCCCCTTCTCCTTTACGCTTTACACTCTCTCCTCCAATATACCTTCCTAACCGTAGTAATGACATCTGTCTTCTTCTTGTCGTCGTTGTTATGCTGTGCTCGATTCTGTGACCTGTCTAAAACTTTCTAGACACAACGCTTGCCATCAATCCCACCACATGCACACACACACACCTAGCCCATGCCCGTATGAAACAGAGGAAGAAAAGCACAAAGACCAGAGGCAGTGGAGGAAGCGAAATGCCATGATAAAACAAAAACACCTCTCCCCAGTAAATCCAATACAATCCATCCCATGCGCTTGTCTCTCGCTCTCGCTATCTCTTTCTCTCTCTCTCCACCCTCTCTTACCAGTTCGACCTGCCATAGTGTCATCGCTCAAGGGATACAGAAAGAAAAGAAAGTGATACAGAGGAATATAAACCTCGGCCGTGATACCCAAAAAGAATAAACCTCAACCTTCAAACTCGACAGTTCTCGATGCTGCGGCCACCTCGTTCTCGACCACGCTCCTCCGTTGAGCTTCTTCGGCATCATTGATTTTGGCTGCAGAGCCGGCGCCAGACTCGCCATCGGCTCTACCCTGCTGCCCGTTTCCCCCAGCCTCGGCATCGGCACCTTCGAGCAGCGCCCGGTCCTCGATCCTGACACTGCGCACGCTCCTGCCATCTGCATCCTTTTTGCTCGAAGTACGCGTCAGCTGATGGATATCCACGTCGCCGTCCTCGTCATCGTCTTCCTCCTCATGCGAGTGCCTCTGCCCGGGCGCTGCGTTCTTCTCCAACTCCCTTTGAGCCTCCTCCATGCGCCGCCTGACCTCGGCCGCCACGCGCATGCCATCGGTCACGATGCCGTCCAGGACGCCTCGTAAGCCGCGCTGGCCTCCTCCTCCTGCCGCCGCCGCTGCTGAGGGTCCGGCCATGGCTGCTGCGGCTGCCCGTCCTGCAGACTGGCCGAGGCTGGAAAACGTCGTCAGGTTCGATGACGGAGTGCTGGGCACAGCAAGGCCCTCGATGATGTGGAAGGACGCCGGGAAGCTCGATTCGAAGAACTGCTCGAGAAGCTCGTCGGCAAGGACAACCATCCGGAATGTGGGGAGGGTCATGTAAAGCGGGTTGGAGGGGTCGAGAGCCACGTTGGCTGCTTCCGACTGTGCTTTCGAGGCACTGCGTTGGCCCCCACCAGCAGCTGGTGTGGTATGGCTGGGGTTGACAACATTTATCGCCGGCGGGATGTTTGACTTCTTGGGCAGTTTTTTGTCCGCCTCCTCAGAACTTTCCTTCTCTGGTGGGTCCTCGAGGTCCAGAAGATCCTCCTCGTCCTCCTCATCCTCATCATCTCCAATTGTGAAGGCGCTATTGTCAACAGGTTCCTCATCTTTGTTTACTTCATTTTGAGCCCCCTGTGGGTCTGCATCTCCTTTATTATTGGGATGGTCAGGATCCGCGTATTCAAAACACCGCTGGATAAAGGCGCTGATACTGCTGAGGAATCTCTCGTTAATAGACGCCCCCTGCAACGCACCATCCGGGCTTTGCAGCGCTCCATTGGGATCCTGTAGTCCGTTCAGCCCCATAAACGAAGCTGAAGGGCTGAGGGTGCCTTCCAGGCCCCGACGAGAGAGAAACAGGAGAGCCTCGGAGATGCGGAGGATACCCTCGCGGTCGACTCTGCCGTCTCCATTGTCGTCGTACAGCTCAAAGAAGTAGGTGATGGTGCCCATAATGTCCCGCTTGCCCTTGATCCCTGCCATACCCGAGACGACATTCTGCAGTGTGATGCTGCCGTTGCCTTCTCGATCCCAGTGCTTGAACAGCCTCCGGAGGAACTCATGATCCGCTGGCTCAGGCCCATCCCCCCAAGGCCCATTGTACACTGCATCGGTCTTCTTCATGCTGTTGTAATACGCCTGCTTATCTTTTTCCGAGAAGGTACTCCGGCGCGGGGTGGTCGGCGAGTCGGAGACGGCCCATTTAGACATGCCTGCGAGGAATTCACGGAACGCGTCGTAGTCCATCTCCGAGGTGCTCGGGGCCCCAAGACCTGCCCTCCCTTTCTCAACCTTCTCCTCGTGCTGCTGCTGGTGGTGGTTGCTGTTGTCTCCTAGCCTTGGCCGGCCCGCCTTTGCCCTCCGCTGTTGTTCCTGTTGCAATAGGTTGCTGCGCTGCTGTCGTTCGTACAGCACCCCAAAGAACCGGTCATAGAGAGCACCAAGCTCATCTGTGCTCATAATCTTAGCGTCAGGGCCTAGATTTCGGATGGCCGTCCTCTTGGCAAAGTTCTCAATGTTGTTGAGGACCGCGTCCTTGTTCTTCAGCCGCAAGTCGGTGATGGTGCTATGTGTAACCTGCGAGAACTCCTTGAAAGCCACCACCATGAGCTCCTGGAATCGCGTCACGGCCCGCAGCTTGGGGTTCTCGGACTTGGGATGTGCCGACTCATCCAGCCGTGAGAAGTAAGATTTGAGAACGGAGATGAAAGCGCCGTCGTCGGTCGAGTCCAGCAGCTCCTCGCCGTTGATACGTAGGATGGCCAAGCCGACCTGAAAGAGCACCTTGGGACCCTCCACAAAGAAGACGTCGAGCACCCGAAACGCGAAGACAAGAGGCATGGAGTTAATGTACAGGGATAAGAACCAAGGGAGAGACACGACCGAAAGCTGCACGTCGCTCCTGACCAGGTGTTCCCACAGGACCGGCATGGTCTTCTCGACCAGGCCCTCGAAGACCTTCTGGTCAAGCAGGGTGCCGTACATGGTGGTCGAGTAGTACCCAGGCACCAGCCGATCGCAAAGTGCAGAGAGGAGGAAGAATGCTTGCGTCTCGGACATGTAGATCAAAAGTGCGGCTACGACGATGTTCATGGCCTGGCAGTAGCCGACATCGGCGTTCACCCAGCTGTAGGCCGTAAGGACGCGACGTAGGCGACCGATGCCCTCCTCGCTCTGAAATCCGGGATACTCGGGCAGGCTCCGGTTGAGATCCTTCTCGATCTCGTCGATGGCAAGAGACTCCTGTCCTTGGTATTTGTTCAGGGTGTCGCTGTACAGCGTCGGGTTCTCGAGGCGCAGGTACAGCGAGCCCGAGGTCAGCTCCCATATCTCACCCCTGAGCCTGTTGGGCAGGCCAACGCGGATCAGCTTGTGGAAGGTGGGCTGGCGAATCAGGTTCATGTTTCTGCCATTGTCCCGCAAGTATTCGGCCCAGAGGCGCATCTTGGCCCTATCTCGAAGCTTCTTGGGGTCCCCTGGGTACCGAAACACCATGCCCAGCCCGGCGTCCGACGGGGTCTTGTCCTTCTGGTCCTCGGCGCGCAGGAGGTACTCTGAGTAGCACTCGGCCATGACCTTCTTCAGTTTGCCGACATTACCGACGCCGGCACGGAGCCCCTTCTTCAGTCCATCGCAGAACCGCTCACAGGCCTGGCGTGTGCCGGCGAGGGTGATGGTAATGCGCTGCTCCCTCACGTCCTTGTTGTTGTCCTTTGGCGGATCTTTATCCTTGTCTTTCCCCGTCGTCTGGGTCAGGCCATTCCACGTCGTGATAGCAAGGGCGAACTAACCCACACACACGCCAAGGTGTCAGCAAAGTCAGTCAATCAGCCAGCCTCTCTATATCGTACCATGTATCATCGTCGTCACTTCTAAGATGATACGCAAAAGGTCGGAACTGGGGCATATCTCGTCCTGCCTTACCTGGAAGTTCTGGCTGTGCAGCCGCTCTACCCTCCGTATAGAGCATAGGGGAAAGGTGAAGCCATTGCCACTGGGGCCACCGCCGTGTGTCTGCCCGGTGTATACCATCGAGGTGGAGCTGGTGGCCGAGGACATGAAGCTCGACGGGGTCGTAGAGAAGCACATGTAGGCCTCTGAGAGGTGTAACTTTCCGGCATAATGATACCCAGCATCGTTCTTACCGCCCTGGGTGGCATTGGAAGGCGGGACGGTGAGCTCAGCGTTGATCTCATACAGGGGGTGCTGGGACGAGGGGAGGCGAAACTGGTTCTGGAAGAGGGTGGCCTTGGAGGGGTTCCGGTCCGAGTCGGAGAGATTCAAGCCCTGCATAGGGTCCAGCAGCTGCTGGGCCTTCTGCACGAAGCTCGAGAGGTTAAACATGGCGGCTGCAAGGCGTCGTTGGGGCGGGGCGTCAATGCGCCCTCGATACTGCGGCGCTTCTCCTCAATCGTGACCTGTGTTGGGTGTTGGTCGCGCTCGTGAGATCGTGAAGAGGAGGAGGAGGGCGACGACGATGACCAAAGGGAGGGCAGGCGCTTTCGCTTCGCCAGGGGAACGAAACTCTGGGTGGGTGACACGGAAGGGAGCTGGGGCTAAAGCATGACAGAGATCAGCTGAGGGAGAGAGAGGGGAAACTTTTGCTCTTTGGGCAGTATACCCTCTTCAACTGTAAAGGGATTCAGAGTTATCCACACAGCAAATGGCTGCTTGGGGAGGCACAAGTGCAGTCCAGATGTTGGTGATGGTCCTTGTCGTCTTTGGGGGTTGTCTCGCTCAGCACATGCTACGAAGGCTGAAGCGGCGGCTTTAGCGGGGGATATCAGGGGTCCGGGGCTGGGGGAGGGGAGGGTCGAGGGACCACCCATCATCCTGTCTGCTGAAGGACGGTGCTGCGGTAAGGACACCCCTCACTCTTCCCAGTCCCGGGAGCACAGGGCCCCACTAATTGCTGTACATGACTTTAGTACTACAGTGCTGAATTAGTGGTCATGTTTTGGTATGGCATAATTACTTACAGACTTACATTACTATGTAGTATGTAGTATGTACTCAATTGCCTTGGTCACCTCCCAACATCTCCAGTTACATTTATGGCAACCCTTGAATCTTTTCAGTATCCAATCTACTTCCTTCTGCCATTTCAATGCCTTTCCTCCTGATGCACACACACACACTCTTCCAATATCAAGCACACATTGAAATTGCCATATGAATACATGGTCAACACGCTACAAATGTGCACAGACTGAATGGCCTGTCATGCAAGTCAGTCATCCATTCAGTCAGTCAACGACAAGTCTCAAGTAAGTATAGAGGGGAAGAAGGAAGGGGGAAGCAGCCAGTGATTGTGTTGGAGGAGCAGAGGAGAGAGTCTGTACTATGGTACAACATTGCTCCCCCTCCCTCCTACTCAGGGCACAGGCAGTCGAGGTCACACACCAAACAGACCCGATCAGCCTAGTACGCAGCATGAGTTCCTTGCCGAGAGAGGCTGTCACTCATAGGCGACAGGCAGCACATGCAGGAACAGGGGGTTGGCTTGGTGCCTTGCAGTTACAGATTACTACTAAATTGTATGTACTACCAAACTAATATCTCAGATGACAATGAAGACAATCATGGTTTTCTGATCAAAACTCTCAAGATTGATACAGGACTATAACACAAAGTGTCCACATCGCAGGTAGTATGCAAATCCTAATGGGGAATGTTGAGAAGCAATGTTGCTCCTCCCCACTTTGACAGGCGCAGCAAGCAGGACTACTTTTGGTTCATAGCGATCCTTTTGTTTTTTTCTGTTTCCCCCCTTCTCCACCCAAGCCAGCCTGGCAATGTTGAGTCCGACAAGACCCTCCGCCTCAAGCAAGTCATATCTCGGCCACTTTCCGGTCGGTCAACGGCCAGGTCTCCTGCTGGATGAGGTGGCTGGCTGGGAGCGCGCCACAGCTTGAGAGGTGTCAAAAGGAAGAGTCAACGACAATCGAGCTGTTCTTCTACTGTACTACTCGAGGTAGCTGGCGAGCGGGACCAACCGACCACCAAGAAGCAACGGCAGCCCAAACGAGGCCACCAATGTCAGCCATCTGGGGGCCAGGCCTGAAAGCAAAGAGAGGGGGCTGGCTGGGTGGAGGAGGGCTGTGCGCTTTGGAAACAAGCATGTCTCGGCCGATATCAAGACAGAAACAAATAAGAGAAAGAGAGATGGGCTGAGATAGTAAAGGCATTTCACCAAGATGTCGCTTTGCTCTCGGCCGTTTGACTGCGTGCATGCCGAATCTCCGGTCCCAACCATGAACGGGTCCTCGTCACCGTTTAGGTCTTTCCACTGGCGGGGTGCAGTTGGTGGCAGGGCAGACTCTAAAACGAACGTGAGAAGAGACAGGGCTTGCATTTCTCCACACACATTGTGTCTTTTGACAGGACAATTCAGCGATGCCCGATTTCCAAGATCTCCCGGGGTGGAGCGGGCAGTCAACGATCTAAAGTAATAGCGTGATCTTCCAGCTCGCACACTCACACTCACTCTTCTCCCTCTCTTGCACCCGCCCCCCTCTACGGCTCAATTGGGTTTGGGGGGAAGATCTCTACTTCTGAAGGAGTGACGTCAAAAAAGGGAAAAAAAGGAAGGCCCCCCACGGGTCAGGGACAAGAGCTCTTTCTCGTGTACTCTATCTCTCGTTTATCTAACACCATCCTTGGTTCTGACTCTGGCTCTTCTTTGGCTGCCCTGAGGAATGAAGTCTCCTGTGTGTCAGAACGGCGACTCGGATTCTTCTTCCTGGTCCTGCTGACATCTCAGCTCTCAACCTTGTTTTTGATTTCTTTTCCCGGGGTAGTCTGCTCGAATTCATAGTAGACCAGACCAGGCAAGGGAGAAAAAAGAAAGGCGAGACACAAGAAGATCCTCCAGCTGCCCGATCCGTCCAAGACGAACCCAGCCTGCTGAGGGAAAAGGGACTCTTGTAACACTTATATTATTAGCCTCTTATTAGAGTGCTGTCTGCTTTTGCCATTTGCTGCTGAGTTTCCCTCCACCCCCGTCTCGCCCACCCACCCCATATCTTACTCGACGCTTTGGCCCTATTGTCTCTCTCGCTCTCACACTCTCTCAATCTTCCCACCCTCCCACGCTCTATCTCGTCTTACATCTCTTCCCTCCAAAGAAACTTCAACAGAAGAGGAAAAAAAGACAAAACATCTACTATATATACTGTAGACGATGCCAATTGGGCCATCCTCACACTCCCAAAGCGCTCCCAAGTCCCACCGCTTTGGCATCCGCCCAAAACATAAACAAGCGCGCTCTCTTTTACTGCCGTCTCAGCCTTCAACGCCGTCTGCTGCTGCTACAGTAGTGGACTTGCACCGCTCAGACGTCCTGCCCAGCAACCACCCTCCAACTTAGGTTTCCTGAGGGACTCGAGCCAAAACCCCACCCGTTGGGCCGCAGGAGATGGGGTGGCGCTTGTGATTTTGCGTTCCCAGAGCTACGGACACGACAAGGCGTGCACGACTTATTCCCCGACGCCCGCACTGCTCTCGCCGGCTTTGTTCCACGCGCCATTATCGTCGTCGCATTCCGCCGGAAGACGGGGCCCCTCCCTTCCTTACCTTGACCAACCTGGCCACGAGACCCGGCACGACTCGTCTCTCCTTCACCAACGCCTTGCTCCCACCCGCCACCTCTTCTCCCTTCTCTCCTCTCTACGAGATGGCGGCAACAGTGGCCCACCAGGTCCCAGCGACAGTCGGCCACACGGGAGGAGGAGGAGGAGGAGGAGGCGGAGGAGGCGGAGCTGGCGCTGGCGCAGGAGTAGCAGGTCGAAATCTGGACAAGGCCACACAGGCAATGAGCAGCAGTGTAGTCCTTCCTGGCTCGCCGAGCGATACCTCCAAGACGTCGCGCAAACTCAAGTTGGACGACTTTGCGAGGGTGCGCACACTCGGGACGGGTAGGTAATTAGAGCCAGCCAGCCCGGAAGCCCTAACCATCCTCCCCTCCCCCTTCCTCCTCCTTACCCTGCGGTGGTGGCACAAATTTCACCCCTCATCTTCGAACCAAAGAGGAACCCAATCGGCTTACTCGAGAGAAAGGCACTTTCGCGCGGGTATGTCTCGTGAAACTCTCGGATCCTCAGACCGAACCGGAGCGGAACAAGGTGTTTGCGCTCAAGATATTACGCAAATCAGAAGGTAGGTCTCGTTCGTTGGCGCGATGCCATGGCGCCCGCTCAGATTGGAAAGGGGAGAGAGGTCTTGCTCTTGTGTTTTTTTCTTTTCTGCTTCTCCTGCTTCTTTGGGCTAACCAGGTGCCACATGTTGCGCGCGCCGCAGTGATCAAGCTCAAGCAGATCGACCATGTCCGCCACGAGCGCGAGATTCTCGGCGACGTCAGCGGCCACCCTTTTATCACAAACCTGTGCGCCTCCTTCTCTGACCACGACTTCCTCTACCTCCTCCTCGACTACGTCCCCGGCGGCGAGCTCTTCTCCTACCTGCGCAAGTTCCGCCGCTTCGACGAGGGCATGGCCCGCTTCTACGCCGCCGAGATCGTCCTAGTGCTTGAGTACCTACACGAGCAGCAAGGAGGCGTCGCCTACCGGGATCTCAAGCCCGAGAACCTGCTCCTCGACGCCGAGGGCCACATAAAACTCGTCGATTTCGGCTTCGCGAAGAGATTAGGCGGCAGGGACTGCTCGACCGAGACCTACACCCTGTGCGGCACACCAGAGTACCTCGCGCCCGAGGTCATCCATAATAAGGGCCACACGACCGCTGTGGACTGGTGGGCACTGGGTATCCTGATATATGAGTTCCTGACAGGGTATCCGCCATTCTGGCACCAAAATCCTATCGAAATATATAAACAGTGAGTTGGCCTGTCTCTCCCCATCCTTCCTTCTGGTAACTAGATAGGGAAGGATGAAGAAAAGGAAAAAGACATCTCCACTAACCATGAATATCTTCTCTTTCTCTCTTACCCTTCTTTTCAGAATCGTCGACAAACCCGTCATCTTCCCTCAAGAGCCCAACATCTCACCCGATGCCAAGGACATCATCCGTTCCTTTTGCACCGTCGACCGGTCCCGGCGTTTAGGGAACGTCCAGGGCGGTGCCAGGCGCGTCAAGGAGCACCCTTTCTTTAACGGCGTCGACTGGGACGCCGTCTACCACCGCCAGTACCGCGGCCCCATCATCCCCCCGGTCCGCTTTCCCGGCGACGCGCAGTGCTTCGATATCTACCCCGAGGAGGACGTAGGTCATGGCGAGTACACAGACGAGCTGCGGGCCAAGTACGAGAGCTACTTTGAGGACTTTTGAGACGCCGGCCACGGCCCCGACCGCATTGTGCTTCGAAAGATGATCGGATCATATAGGCGACGAAGCGGGGCTGGATGATAGCGGCTCCGTCTTTCTCTCTTCTTCTCTCCCTCTCTTAATTCCTTCATCTTTTCTTCGCCATACTTTTTTTATATATACATATCTCTTACTTCGTCTCTGGACAGAAGTAGGATTTCCCCTCCAAGCAAGGCATGAACAGCAAAGCTCAAACGGGCGCCCAAATGAAAGGGCAGTCAGAGCATGTGGACATTGCGGGGCTGAGGAAATAAAAAGAAATTGACCAAACCAAACCAAAACTACCTAGGTCTCATCAAAGGACGGGTCTTGACGACGAACATGGCAGCATCATTACTGTTGGGACGAAAACTCAGCATCAACATTATCCTCTTTTTTTGGTTACTATCTATACATGTACGATAAAGGATGAGAATAAGACTTGGGGAGATTGATGATGCGGGGGTCTGGCGTATGCGGATGGAATAGGTATCAAGCGCGGGCCAAGGATTAGATATTCGGAAACGAAATCAAAGAAAGAATTATCATTTTTTTTCTTTCAAAAAAGGACCCATTTCAGGTACAAGCTTCCAGTATAGAAGATTCGGATGTACTTCTCTCAATAGCATCATGCAATTTACTGTAGCGGAGAACCCATTTTTTGCGACGCCAACACATGGCCCCTCAGCGATCATCCTTGGTATATAAAAAAAACATGTGAACAAGGTGGAAATTCCGACGATGGCGGTGATCATGGTCTGTGTCCAATCACCACTTTTCCTCCCTCCAGCTCACCCTGCGAAAACTCTTCACTGGTTTGGCGGCCATTGGATACTCTTCTCATTAAAAGTATTCATCATTCTTGTGTTAAAGTACCTGGCTCGTGCGCTCGTATCAAGAGGTAGGCAACTGACAGGTCACAGAAGCCCTGTCGTACATCTACCAGAGGATGGCCACCGTAGTCTACCAATACTCCCATCGCCAAACCGTTTCGCTATCTTACAGTGGGTATCAATGCATGACCGGTCCCTGCATCCACTCCTTTTTCCTTTTTTTCTTTTTCTTTTTTGTTTGTCTTTCTTTCCTTTTTCTCTTCTTTCGCTTCCCGCCCCCCCGGTCGCCAATCCATGCATGCCTCTCCATATATATAGTGTCCATGCTGGGTAAAGAAAGCCGTGCCCCTCATGGTGAGAGACGCTGCCCCTGCCACACAAACTAGTCTGCTGGATACATTCTAGACGTTACTGAACCTGCCGTCACTCTGAACGAAGCCATGGCACAACCACCACGATCAGAGAGTCGTCCAGAAATACTCCTGCATGCCCGAAACTCCTGTAAAGATATCCTGCTACGATTACCACAATCAGAGACAACCGTCCACTGACGTTGCCCAACCTGTCGTCCTTCCAAACAAAGAAAGAGCTTGGTCACAGCCACCACGATTAGGAAGGCTCCCTGGAAACTCCTGGGCACTTCTGTGCCTCTCTAGAAGCCCTGATACAACCACCACGACCACAGAGCCAAACCAACCACAGCAACAGTGACGATCACGCCTTCCTTGGTAGAAAAGAACAAAGCCGTCATGCCAGTATAGATTTCTCTCTTTCGGGCCGCCGCACGACGCGCGAAGGCACCCGTGTCGACGGGGACGGGAAGCGTGAGACGAGGGTCGTTCACATCGCGAGGTGACAAGTCAGCCGTGAGGGGCTGCTGGGGCACGAGCTCACGAGGGGCCAGCAGTGGCACCGAAGCTCGAAGGAACACAGCCTGGTGGTCAGAGGTCATCACCGTTGGGAGGGAGCTGTAAGCGTGGATCTTGATCTCAGGAGCCAGCTGCGAGGACCCAGCGCCGGTGCTGGACGCGTATCGCTCCTTGACCCAATCTGGAATGTCAAGGAAGAGAACACGATCACACCAGCCGGGCCAGCGGTGAGACGCCCACTTCCATGGTATAACCTCGTCCTCACGGCCGGCCGCACGGGCCGCGCTGAGCTCCTCCTTGTTGACAGCCTCCGCAACCTTATTCGGGCTCAGGTGCTTGATTTTGTAAGTGGGGGGGAAGGCAATGGGCGCCTCTGAAAGACCATGCAGCGTTCTTCCTGCCGCCTTCTCCTGCGTGAGCTGGTCGCGCTCAAGAAAATCCATATAGGTATCCATGGTTGGGAAGGTTGCCAGCGCCGGGGGTGTGGTCGTTGAGATGCGGTAGTTCAAATCGCCAGCCACGAAAAGGTGTGTGCCTGGCTTAAAGATGCTGATGTCTTGCAAGTGTGCCGCGTACTCAGACGGCATTAAAGCCTCGTTCCGGCGCCGTGTGAGAAGAGCATGGCGTTCCTCCTCAGTCTCGGGTGGGATGTCTTCACCACCGTCTGTCTGTTTGCCGTCCCGCTTGGCAGAGGGCGAGGATGTCGATGCCTCGATGATGTTCTTAGCACCAGGCTCATCAAAATGATATTCGTCAGGAAGTGTCTTCTTTGGGTCCTCAAAGAGGCAAGAAGAGCATATACTAGAGGGTGAATCAGTATGGAGAAGAAAGCTCACACCATGGACAATTGATCAGGATCAGGCTCCACACGGCACAGACAGCACCTCAACGCCACCAGGCCGCGAAATCCTGATATCTTTTCTCAAACGCCAAAAGAGGAAGGTAAGAGGTTAAAGAAGACCAAAATGGAAGTAAACCCAAAAAGAAAAAGAAGGATAAACAAAGCAGCTTACCTCGCCCAGTTGGCATTCCTGCGTCTCAAATTGTACTCCATCGCTGCCAGATGAGTCGCCACAAAGGTGACCTCGGCGACCTTTTCGGCCGGAGCATGTCCTGTAGCCTCGCCATTTACACTCAGGTCTGCAGCATGGTCCTCGTTCTTTCCGGTGAACAAGGCCCTCAGAGCGATTGCTCCCTTGTTGCCCATGTTGGCAATGCCAAACGCGCACTCGGCAACCTCGACCCGGGCAATGGCCTCAGGCTGGCGGGCGAACATCATGATAGCGGTCATACCGACATTGCGCGCTTCGACCAGTTTGTAAGGAGGGTCAGGCTGCCTGCGGAAGATGTTGGAGAGGGCCGACTTGGACCGGTTGAGTGGCTGACGCCGGGGCGTTGACCGGCCGCTGTTCTCGGCGGTGCTGAGAGGGGCTGGCGACGAAGAAGAAGACGACGACGATGGTCGTTGTTGTTCAAGCGGCTGGCCAAGAAGGTCAAGGGCTGCGAGGTTCAGAGCATCCTTGAAAGGATTCATATAGGGGGCGAGGAAGTGCCCGCCTAGGTAGCCAGACGTAAGGGGTGCAATTTCCTGGAGAGAGCTGCATATCAAGAGAGTAAGGGCAAGGTGGTCATTAGACATTTTCAAGATTGCTGTGTTTGGGGATGCACGTTGTGTGGGAGCACTCACAAGACCACCAGGTCGGGCAGCGTAGGAGTATCCTCCTGCCCATCTCGTCCGACCTCGCCGGTCTCCTCAGCAGGTATACTGCCAGATTGGTTCCTGCCGGCCTGGCCCTTCTGCAGCAGTGCGGTGCGCAGGTGCGTAGCGAAGGAAGCCACATCGATCACCGCCTTGCCGCAGTTGAACGTGAGGACGAGGACGTCCATGACCGCAGGCGGTGAGGGGGAAGAGGAGGAGGTGAAGGAGGGTGTCCCCGTGATTGTGCTCAGATAATCCACGTCCTCGTTATCAAGGACGCCGCCGTCGTCCTCGTCGTCCTCAACAGCAGATCCCTCCAGGTACTGAGCAGCAGGCAATGTCAGCTTGTCCTGCTGGGGTTGGTACTGGGCCAGGGGCTGGGGCTGGGGCTTCAGGCCAAGGAATGGAACTTTGTTGGCGGGGAGCCCTGGTTCTTCTAAGCCCGAGTCAGCGGCTAAGGCCGTCGTCGCCTGGGGTCCTACTGCTGACGCCATCGTCTTGTACTGCGTCATAGGGGTTTTCTGATCCTTGAAAGGCGAATTGGGTCTAGACTTTCGGGTGATTGCTCGGGTAGTTCAGGTCCCGATCTTTTTTTGGTCGGGCCGGCCGCTGAGGAGTGGGGTTCACACCCAGTGGGGGAAATAGTTGAATGTTGGTGATCTTGAAGCTGTATGCGAAATCTTCAAAAATCAGATGAGATGGGTGCAAGGAGAGAATGCTTGAGACAGGAAGAGAGAAGGGGATAAGACAGTATGAGTGAGGTAGAGGGAGGAGTTAAGAGGGAAGGCCAAGGGAAAAGAGGGAGAGAGGCGCGCGGGTCGGGCTCGAATCATGATTGATGGGGCAAGAAGGGAAAGAAAGAAAACAACACAACATCACGAGACGCGCTTGCCTAGCACTGTCACCATTTACTTGCACCTGAGCACAAGCCGATAGGACTGTAGTAAAGAGCCACTCAGCATTGACACCAAGAACCACCTGGTGCCCCCACGAAGCCTATCTACCTCCGACCGTCACCCTATGGTGCAAGTATTGATTGCCCCAGAAGGTCTCAAGATCTCGGGAGATACAACCTCTAGTTAGAACCTTGTCAGCAAGCATGACCAGACTTGCCGCCTCTCTCTCTCTCTCTCTCCACATTTTTGCATCTTCAGGCTTCGATAATGCCTTCCCGCCCCAGCTCCCTTCCTCTCCTCTGCAATGCCTACTGACTTACCCGAATCCCTGATTTCTCAGGCTTGGCAAGAATATATCTCGACTTTACAATCTTATCCCAGCAAAGGACACTAAGGTTGGACGGGTTTACAATGGGAAACAATCTGAATAATTTCTCGTGTATGGAGGATTAAGCTGAAACGAGGGACTGTGCAACTATGATATCTCGGCTGTCGACCATCAGGAACCCAAGACCCTCGCCATACTGCCGGAGACAGAGACAAGGGGACAAGTGATTCGCAACCCAAAATGGATAGCAATATGATGGTCTGCCACGGATTTGTAGTTTGGAGTTTATGTGGGGAAAGGAAAGGAAAGGATTGAACCAGAAGATGGCAGCCTTGACCTGCCTGCTTGCTGCAGAACCAATGATCCCGCCTTGCAACAGACATTCGCAACCATCCGCCCACGAACCTCCTCCGCACCCAATGCTGCTGTTATGTTTGTTCTACAACAGAACACCACAGAGGTCCGAAGCTGGGCCCGTATCGGGTTCGTGCAGTTACCCAGCTTCTCCTTGTGTGCTAGGTCGCAGAACTGTCTCAAGTGGAAAAAAGGAGGGTGGAACCCGGAAATTTCCATGCGAGAAAGTCAAAATGAGCTCGTCCCCAAGAATTACCTCCCCAGAAGCGCACGCACACAATCTCAAAACGTAAGAAAAGAAAGAGAAAAGAAACCATGATTAAGGAGGAAGGAAAGAACGAAGCACTCGGCGGGCTGGCGAGCCCAAGGTGATAGCCGTGTTATCGCGACGACGGAGCTGATCGTGACCAGAGGTGTGTAGCATGGCATTGAGCCAGCCTCGATCCTGCGGACGATCTTTGTTGTGCTCTGATCGGTTGTGTTCTTGAGAAGCTAATGCTAATGCTTTCTCACAAACGTGGTTTGGTTTTCTCTCATGTTTCGATACTGCCACAGTGGCAGTACCGGGCTTGCCGTTCAGCCAGTGCCAGGTTGAGGACCTCAGCAGAATCACCGTGGCCGAATGCCACAGTGTCCACATAGATTGGCCTTCGCCCCGGACTGCCCGAGATACGAGAGGAAACAAAAATAACCAGAAATAAACCGCGAAGACGTCGAAAAACGATAACAGTGCTGGGGGGGGGGGGGATGGAGACGATTGTAGAATGAGAGTTCCCTGAGCGGCGACATGTAACCAAATGAGGGGTGAACGCCAGCAGACAGCCTGCGGCAACCTTGGCATACTGTCTTCCAGTGTCGCTCAGGGATCAAAAACAATGTCTCCATATGTGTAACAATCTTGAGTTGAGAAGGCCACAATTCATTCAGTTGCCTCGCTGTGTTCCAGAGCGCAGCTGCCTGCCATGAGCCCTATCATCGCGGACTAACGGTCAGCACACTGGTCAGCATTTTCCCTTGGGCCACCAGGTTATGAAGCGCACCAAAGTCCAAGGAGGAAATCCTTACAATTTGGGCCGGGCTTGCATTCTGTTTGTAACTCACATCGGCTGGTCAGAATCATTACCGATCCTGGGAGGGTTGCGACGTGTAGCAGGCTGAGCAGTCGTCTGCTTGGTAGCGGCGGCGGTGCCCGCAGCCTCCTTCTGCTCCTCCTGGGCCTTGATCTGGCTGGCGTTCTTCTGGTACTTGTAGACAGTCCAATCGAAGACGTAGTCGTACTGGAAGCCCTCGCGGACGAACAAGTCGCGGAAGATCTTGCGCAGGTAGCTGTAGTCGGGCTTGTCGTCGAAACGCAGGGAGCGGGTGTAGTTCAGGTAGATGGCGAACTCGTTGGGGAAGCCACGGCAGAGGACCTCAGTAGGGGTGGTCATCTTCTTCTCCATGATACGGTCGTACTTCTGCTTCTTGGTCGCAGCCTTAAGACCCTGCCAGGGCAGAGAGCCGCGGCAGAAGTAGAGCATGACGTATCCGAGAGACTCCATATCGTCGCGGCGAGATTGTTCTGCAGGCGAGGTCAGCACGCACGCACACACACACATCACATGTGGGGGGCGGGGGGTTATCAACATACCAACACCGAGGTGAGTGTTGATCGACGCGTAACGAGCGGTACCCGTGAGGTTCTTGTTCTCTCTGTAGGGAATGTGGAAATGAGTCTTGGGATCGCGGTACTTCTTGGCCAGACCAAAGTCGATGACGTTGACCTGGTTGCCACGCTTGCCGATGCCCATCAGGAAGTTGTCAGGCTTGATGTCACGGTGGATGAAGGACTTGGCATGAATGTACTCGATGCGGGAGATGAGTTGATCAGCCAGGAGGAGGACCGTCTTCAGCGAAAACTTGCGGTTGCAGAAGTTGAAGAGATCCTCCAAGCTGGGGCCGAGGAGGTCCAAGACCATGGCATTGTAGTCACACTCGGTACCGAACCAACGGACGAAGGGGATTCCCACGCCGCCGGCAAGAGACTTGTAGACGCGAGCTTCATACTCGAGCTGAGGGTGCTTGGCTTTGACGCTCTCGAGCTTGATGGCAATCTCCTCGCCGGAGATGATGTTGGTACCCAAGTAGATATCACCAAAGGAACCAGAGCCAATCTTTCGGCCGATGCGGTATTTGTTACCGACACGCAGGTCCTGCAAGAAGGAATTGATCAGCAAAAGATCGTCGAGTGTGCCATCAGTGCAGCCCAGGCACGCGAGCGACATGAAAATCCCAAATACCATGTATCAATAGCGGCATATCGAGTCCATGATCGCTTTTTCGAGGGCATAAAGTGATCGACAAAGGCTGTCTGCAACATCATATATGTACGTACCATGGTGGTCATGTTGACAGGTGTTGCTGGTCGTAGTCTGTGCTACGAACAGGAATGTGGCTTTGATTGGTATGGTCGTCTTCGCTTCGCGCTGTATAGCCGTAGGCGACTGGGGAAGGTTGGTCGTCAGATGATTGAAAGATTCAAAAAAGATTGGGAATCATCAAAGTGTAGGCAGAGGTGATGAAGTTGTGATGCAATCTGCAATTGAGGAGAAAGAGATGAGGGAGAGAGGGGCGTGGAGGGAGTGGCAGATTGAGGTTGGTTGGTGGAGGATTGCACTCGAAGGGCAAGGGAGAAAGAGAAATGGGTGACAAGGCCAGCCAGGGTCAAGCCAAGGTGCTGGAAATCGCAGGTCTTTTTGAGGACGGGTAGGTAGGTGAAAGAGGTTGTGTGTGGTAAAGGAAGGTAATGGATGGTAAAAGCATAAAAGGGTGAAAGTTGAGAGTGCAAGGTCAGAAGCGACCAACGGATTTTTGCTCAGACTTTTTAGGTCTAGCAAAAGATGCCAAAAGAGCGTGGGAGCTGAATCAAACAAAGCCTGATTTGACTCGAAGGTTCAACGGCAGGCAGTGCTGCCCGTTTGGAGGTCGTAGATCGAGAGGGGAAGGTGTAAAGACTGAGGCTGAGAAAAGGGGGGGGGGGTCTGCTCTGTCGATGAACTTACGTCTTGAAAGTACTGTCCTGAAGGAATTTTAGATGATTAAAGGAGGTTTTGTTCGATGTCGCGGTGAGTGGTGATGGTCGTCGGTCGATGACGAAGAAGATGGAAGTCGGGGGCAGAGGTGAGTCGACAAAAGGTCGCTTGTTTGTCGTGATGAAAGAAGGGTGGCGGTCAGGACGAAAATTGGCTGCAAAATGCCTCGAATGAAGAAACCAAATGCCCCTGACGAGAAGAGAACAGAAAAACAACCAAGACGATCAAATGATAACGTTCTTTCTTGCCCCAACTAGTTCTCGCTCTTCGATCAAGAAAGAAGAGGTCGAAAGTTGCGAGGGACGTCCAGAACGTAGGTGGGTGGGTGGGTGTGTGTGCGTTTGTTGGTGGAGGAAGGAAGGAGGGAAGGGAGAGGAACGACCAGGACGAAATGAGATATGGGGGGGGGCTGTGGGAGGTTTGGCAGTTGGGAAAACGAGGATTGCAGCGCAGCCTAAGCAGCCAGGCCAGGCCAGACCAAGAATGAGTGGGTGCGGTGTGGGCTGCAGGATTTCACCTGTGCGGAGTGTAGTAGCAGCCCCTGGCCTTTGCAGTACTGCTGCTTCTGCTTGTGCTCCTTGCTCTGGCAGGGTTGGTTGCTCAGTCAGTTAGTGGTCTATGCTGGCTGGCTAACTGGCAGGCAGACAGGGCGGCAGCTGAGTGGCGTGGCGGTGGGCGGACTGGCGTCAGATTGGGTAGGGGTGGTTGGCACTGACCGCCTGCTGGGCACCGCTGTACTCTGGGTTGGAGCGTTGGGCACCACTGAAGCTCAGGCCCGACTTGGGCTGTGGGCGCTTGGGAGACCCACCTGCAGCGGCACCAGACCACGCCATAATACGGGGCTCTTTTTTCCCTTTCTCTTTACTATTGTAAGATCTGGAGGAGATTTGATACTGTTTATAAACTGTACGGCCCGCTGCGGGAACCAGCCCTGCTGTGTAGATCCTGCTATGAACTTGGGTTTTCATGTACTTATTGTCAGTGCATAGTCTTGCATGAAGTCCATAACCTGCACTGTATTATCAGGTTTACGATGAGATGAGTTTAGTGATCATGCCCAAAAGCGGCCCCCTCCCCCCCTGTTCACCTCCGCTTCCTCTCATCCCGAATCTTCTCCATCATCCTCATCGTCCCCCTCATCGTGCTGTTGTGGCTGGCAGCTAAAATATGCCTCTACTGAGACTTCAAGACAGGCTATGTTGTCGAACGGCACAAAGAAGGCATACAGATCGTCTCTTGGCCGCCCATGCTGACCATGACAGATGAGCACAGCAGCCGCACTGAGGCAGGCAGAACTAGCACCATCAGACATCAGCTGCAGCATTTGAGGCCGCGCCAATGTAAGCGACACCGACCTGCTGACCGAGCGCCGTTGAGCCTCGGAAGCCGGTTGCTAATTGCGCACCAAGGTCAAAGTTGCATTACCTGATGTGAAGAGAGGCGTCCTGCTTCTCCCAAAGATCACGCGAGCATCTCACCGGGCACAATTGTGCCTTGGTCCTGTCTCGACCTAAGCCGACCCCCGCCTCCGAAGATCGCACGGGTCTTCTGTGGTGCTTGGACGGAGGAGACGAGGAATTCCATACATTAGTAGCACGCATGAAAGAACTCACAAACAACAGCTGGCGGCTAAGAATCCTTTACGAGAAAGGGGTCTCTCGCATTCGAGGCCCTCAAGGCTCCTCAGCGGGACTTTTTGTTCGTTGTGCTGGTAGCCGGTGAGCCCGACAGCTCGGATGAGAGCGTGAGCTTGCGCTGTTGGCTCACGGTGCAGCCTATCACAGACTCCTCCCAGGCACAACTGGCAAAAGCCGCCCACTCAGTGCGATCAGCGCTTAGGCCAGAGCGTCTCGCCACGTCTGGGCCTCTTACTGCCCTCCTTTTTCTTCCTGCTCCTGATGATGGGTCGCCGGAGAGGGCACACGGCAACCAGGCAAAACGGCCCGCCGCACTCCTACCTCACGTCCGGCACTAGTTACCATGTCGATGCACCTTTTAGCCCCGAACTAGAAGGGTTCCACGCTTTATCTCGTTATTCTATTCTTGTCCATCTTGTCAACTTCGGGTATCTCTCCTCTGGGTCGTAAGCGCGTGCCGCGGCGTTGTTCCACCCATGTTATCGCTCACTGGGCGTACCCGAGCTGGCGTCGTAATATGACGTGCCACCATCCCATCCGGCCCCTCCCCATGCATGCGCATGCTTGCTTACTTGCTTTGCTTGCCATCTCTCATACTGCTCAACATGGCTTCACAGGGGAGAAACCTCGCCCGCCCTCAGCGTTAGCTACGGGGCATCGCATGTCTGCTTGTGGCGAAGCCCAGGGGTCCGGTCCACGATCGGATGGCCACTCTCGTTCGTAGGACCAAGGACGGACGGGACAACAGGACGACCACAGACCTCGCCGTAGACAGTGCAGACGGGCCCGGTGGCATGGTAGCTTTCGACTCGTGCCACGTCGCCGCCCTTTCGCCGTCCACCTGTCTTGCATATGTACAGAGCCGGCAAATCCCAGTGCATGCGTGGCCTCTGATCCCAAATTACGTCCCGTCCCTTACGAGGATTGTAAGTGTGCTATTGAGATGTGGGCATGGGCGTTCCCAGACAGACCCGTGCCGGAAACTACTTCTTTTCGCAGCCTCGTAGTTGATACGCCCTCTCGGGACCGCGATTTCATTTTGATGAATTTGCGGGAATTCCAGTCTCTGCATGCCCTGCCTGTACCCTCCCCTGCTGTAATTACTGCACTATGTAGGATCTCGTGCAGGTTGGCCTGCCTCGTTACGCAAATGCTCCTCCCCCGCAGCCATTCAGGTCTGCCGTGCAACGATGGAACGCCTCGACACCCCAGTCGTTTCCATTGCATTTTTGACTGATCTTTCCCACGTCAGATGCCGGCGCCCAACGGACACCGAAAAGAGGGGCATGCTGTCCTCGTTGCTCCATGTCACACTCTAGCACAACGTATACACATAACCTATCTCAAAGCATAGGAGCCTCGCATACCCACATGCAAAGCTGCGTTTCACAGGATAAGTCTTGCCGACGACGTGCAGAAATGACTTTGGTCCTAGAAGCCAATGCATGTCTTTGACTTGTACGTAATGAAAAACAAGCACAAAAATATGAGATCAGCGGCTGAGCTCGAGACGGAGCATGAATGGTCCGGCCGAGCCCCTGCCAACCTGCATCTTTCTTGGACCTGACTTCGTTCCGAGTTGCCTTGGATGATAAAAGTACAGGCGGACAGGTGTCATTCGTGCATTTGAGCATTTGAGCATTTTTCTCAGGCAGATCTGCTGAACAGAAGGGGGGGGGATCCTCGGGAAAACAACGGCGTTACGCGTGGCTGTACAGGTTGGTAGCCCGTTTTGTAAATGCATGCAGGTTGGAGATGCATCTCTGGGAGATCCGGGGTATCTTCAGACCCAATACCCCCACCCCGCCTTTCATAGGGGTCAAAAAAGCAAAAGTAGAAGAAGCACTCCAGGTCATCACCAGCTCCCAACTCAAAAGGGCAAAAAAGGAGGCAAATAAACGTCATATGTCTCTCTCCAAGGGAACAAGACAAGGCCGCCGCCTCTGTTTTTCTTTTTGCTACAGTGCCTTAGACGTGGCTGAGGTTAGATCACAAGAACTGCATTTGCTCAGATCTTCAGCTGTACTAGCAACCTGAAATATACTGGAGCATCTCTTCTTTCATGAGTCACATTTCAGTACAAAAGTCAGTGGCTTGATTTGGAAATGACAGATCTCCAACTGTTTCATCTTGACCTTGAAATGGGAAACAATGTGGCGAGAAGGTCTCTTATGAAGACAGCATTTCGCCGCTTTTGGCAAGGAGAGACTTTCTTGCGTGGTACGAAGAATACAGGTGCTTAATTAGGTGATCCGCCGACAACTTTTACTGGCCTTTCCGGTCCACACAAGACCTTGATTTACAGGGAACTTCAAACACTTGCGGCACCGTGCGGGTAAAGATGCCCCCCAGAGTACCCTCCCAGGACACTAGTACATGTATGACATGAAATTCAGTGCAGGACCATCCAAGTATTTGACTATTCTGCTGTTGCAACCATCTTCTGTTAACCTGGCTACGGTGAACTCTGCTCTACGCACGTACAAGAATTTGTATTTACCGTTGATCTTTGCCTTGTTCGTGGAATCTGCCTTGGTAATCTGCAGTCCAGGCCTCTCCGTATCACCCGCCAACGGTATACTTACTATGATTATAAGTGTCCCCATATGCTTGTCAAGTTAGTGGCTGTAGTCCGTGTTGAAGCTGCATTTATGATCTGATCACAACGTTTGATGCGGTTGTACTTGTCTCACCGGCTCAAAACACAATAGATGGTCAGAGGTAGTCTGGTGGTCGCGTTCCTTGCGAGGTCATTGTAATCTAGCGAGTGTGGATATGACACCAGCTCAGCATTGCATCAGCAATGTCCTACCTACCATGTAAATATCTAGGTACATGCAATTCCACCTAAAGTAGTGCATACGTTGTATGGTGGTGATGGCCACATGGACATGCTAAGGCTCATCCATTTTCCTTCAGCACCCAGACTGACTGTTGGGAGTCTAGCAGCGACCCGAGACCATGGTGTATGAGTTTACACGACAAGTTTATTAATATGCTCAAGCTGAACATGATAATGTGTTCTCAAAACTCTGGTATAGAACCTTTCAAGCATGACAGCACTGGAGGAAATTGTCTCCTGCAGAGCATCTATCAGCCACTGAGAATGGAGTTAGGATTCATCTTCTTTAAGGCAGGATGTAAAAAGTACTTAGTAATTATGTGTTTCATGCTCTATTGTCATCATGTTGGATATCTTAGTGACCTCTCGTTGGCTGGTCTCCTATGATAACACCAGCACTCTCGGATACCCTCGAAGAACCTTAGAAGCCAGCTGAGTCTCTGCTTTGTGAGCATGAGCACAAGATTGTTAAGTTCCTCTCTCCCTAACATAAATACCAAGTCTTCTACAAGAGAGTCTTGAATAATATCAGCAAAGTATAGTATAAGCAAAGCACAAAATGTACAAAGGGTTGTCCAGGATATCAACGCAAACTCGCTGACCCACTCAAGATCATAAATATCTTGAGCCCAACAATTATGCTATATGATTCAGGCAGCAATAACGAGAGAAGGTCTTTTCCCTTGACTATGCAGTTCAGGGAGTGATATGTGACATAAGAAGGTCTGAACCAGCATTCTGGACACAGAATATATGATTGCGTACTGTTGTGCAGAGATCCTGTCCCGAGGTCATCGTATTGAGAAAGTCACTCACGATGATCAAATGCCATTTCGGTAATTAATCAACAGACTTGCTTTCCACCCAAAGCATGTAGTCATATTTTTGGCTTTCTCACCTGTTAAAAGCTTCTTTTCATTCAGTGATAAGGTTTCAGATCCTACTCAGGCTTCTGCTAAAAAAGAATAATACAATCTTGTCAGCAATGAAAAATCCTGTTCACTTTCTCGACACAAGTCACCTTCACATACATCAATTGCCTATATAAACCTCCTAGAAATCCAAATTGTTCTCTTTAAACTTCTACTCAATATTATCAACTCCCTGACAATCAACCTACTGCCTCCTTTTATTGTCCCAGAACACCTATATTAGGCATGTCTGAAAGTTAAGCAAACCTGCTGATATTCTGGAGTGATCTGGCTCTTAATACAGTGCTTTTCCGGAAGCACAATGTCGACGCAGACTACTGGAGAAGCCAATATCTATTAGGCTTCTATCAACCTAGAACAGCAACATTCTCAGAGTACCTCTCTAGATGTAATGCTGCTGCCACCATTGCTACATACCAGCTATATACTCAACTCCTTACGAAGCTTTCAACAATCTCGAGTTAATGCTATATCATGCTATGAAATAACCGCTCTCTATTATTGAGGTACAGCAAGATTATTTCCAATCTCATCCGTCTCTGCTACCAGAGAGTACTTCAATAGCACCACCTCCAATGCAGCTTTTACAGCTTTCTGTACTTATATCAGCAGGCACTCCATAAGCAGCTGTTCTCAGCTAGCACTATGAGATGTAAGTATAGATCTAGCAGCCAGACTGACATAGTTGACACAGCTGGCTAACTACTCTCTAACTACTCTCGTAACAGCATCTGCATACATCATTACCTGCTACCTGGCAGTGTGAATATGCCCCTTTAGCCTTCCTGTGAACTATACAACTTGGGAGATTCTAGCATCAGTTCAGTAGCAGCCTACTTATCAGCATTTCCAGATCGGAGCCACTCACTTTACCCCTGCTATTACTGCTACTTAGGTGTGCTGTGGGTTGCTGTGGAATATAACGTGGAGGGAGACAGTCTCACAGACATTTCACTTTCGATCTCAATGATGAGGGCTGGACTAGGGCAGCTGTCTAGACAGAGATTTAAGAGAAACTGCTCCATATGCACAAGTCAAGAGACTCCTTTGCTCTGTCTTGATCAGTCACTCATTCAGTCCCCCTTGTCACCTTCCAGGCATTCCAGGTTGTCTTTCTTGTCAATTGTCAGTATTTTCCTGTTCCCCAAGTGTTGATTATCCTTCTAGTCCTGAAATTCCAGTTACCATCCTCCATCAGCACCAAGAACATTGTCATGTTCATTTCAAAGCCTCTTTACTAATAATAGAGCAGGAGGCCCAGGCGTCGACATTAGTAACATCAGCCAGACTGAAGCTGTATCTGGTGCTATCACTTCAGCCTCCGCTATTAGATGGCAAAACACCTGAATCAAGCTTACTGAGCACAATGACCAACTGCACAATTGCTTGCGGGTGCTCTCACTCTGCTATTATATACAGGTGTCAGCTGCCTCTCATCAATCCTGGATTGCCCGGCGTCTCTCGACCAGAGCCTGTGGGTGTTTAATTGAAATCACTTCTTTCAACCAGAACCACGTGCCGACAGACAAGGGATAACACTCAACAACCAGCCAAGTTTCCCGCTCAACGCCAGAAGGCTGTGATTGAGTCTTGCACAATGGGCGAAATATCAATGCCCCGTCAATCGAAATTGCTATGGAAGTCTTCATTTGTGCTGGGGCTGTGGTTGTGGTTTTTGGTGCCCTGCTATACAAGCTGGCTGTACGATGACGCATGAGATTGGAGCATACAACACTCCTCTAAGGGGAAGGCCGAAGAGGACGACCTCACTATGCTAGTATCCAGAGGTGAGCGGCTTGTCCTATTCGTGTGGATGATCTGGTAAAATGCAATTGCTAACCATGAAAATTGTCGGCCCATGCAGTTATTCGAGCGACATACTACCAAATCACTCGCGATCGACTTTCTCGAAACAATATGGCCCGGCCGGAATTGGTATTTGATGTGAAGCCAGTGAACAAGGCACCAGCGATAGGAGGCAGTAATGGCAGCTATAACAATCTCCGCCTCACATCTGCCAATCCACACCAGATGCTCCCGAGGTCCAGGCAGTCACTCGCCCGGTGCTGCAGATTTGAACGAGCAGCTGGGCAGCTGAGGATTCCACTACGCCAAGCAAGTATCAAGGGCACAGGCACAGGCACAGGCATGGCGGGAAGTAGCGGCGCCGTATCAAGAGCAGCAGCACGGTGTGGAACAGCATTACCTGTCGCAGAGGTCAGATGGTTGACACGCTCTCGCTATTCGAAATCGCTCATGAGAGTTAGGGTCAAACACCGCACCGAGGCACTATGCTCTGCATTTGACAACTCGCATCAAGAGCGCCGTGTTGGGTCCGAGCAGTGGCAGACAAGCTGTGCCTATGGGTACAAGACCCAAAGCCATACACTCCCCACACTACCGAGAGAATAACAATGGTCTGTCGTTTGCATGGAAGGACTGAACCAAGTATATCCTTGAACACGCTGTACCGTTGGAGGGTCCCTACCGAAGTGCTATACAAACGCAAGGGCTGAATGGGCGTATACTGGCGAGCCTGCCCACGATCTTTGGCCCCACACTGTTCTCCTCTCAGCAAGCACCCGCATGAAACGGTCCCGTCGTGCTGTGTGAGACGGAGGCTGATGCGCGGACATTATTACTTCACCAATACCTGGTCTCCCAATAAGCGCAGCACAGCAAGCACGAGCTGCAAAATTACAAAAACCTTCCGAATGAGGGCAGTGCAGCTGAGACATATTGCTGTCTCTACCATCTTAGATTTGAGACTAGAGATACTACTGCTATCACTTCTTGAACACTATTGCTATGCACCTAGAAGCTGTCATGGCGCGAGATATTGACGCTGTTCACGCATATTTGTCCTCGCGCCGCATTCCTGTGTCGCACCTGTCTACCGCCCTCTGATAATCGACGACCGCCCCGAATATGCCGCCGTATTCAGGATTTCCCCGATATATGGCATGCTCTCGACAACTCTGTTGAAGGGTCTTTTCTATAATCTACAAGGCTTCAAACCGGGAGGTGTGGACATCGTCCAAGCAGGCCTGGCGTCCCTGGGACAGGATCAGGCTAACCAATGCGGACCTGAGATTCTGAGCATCCAGCAGCCTATGGAAAGCTTCCAAATACCTGATAGACCAGCCAGTCACCCAGGCGATATACGGTCCATATACTCCATTTTCTCTGGATTGAAATCATGGTAATAGAAGTTATGTATTCTTCGACGCTCTTCCATTCGTCCTACGATTTCCTCGGTAATGTTGAAGCAACGAAGTCGCAGTAATATACAACTGCTCAGAAAAGAGATGATATACGACTGCCCAGAGAGCTCTCCAGTGTTCATCCCGCCTTCATCTGATCATATTCTCAAAATTTCTGCTTCATCCGACCCTTTTCCTTGAGAAGGAGCTCCTTTATTACTAGGGCCATCTTGTGGGAACCATCAGCAACGAATCTGCGGATATGATCCAGCTCATGAATTGGAGGTCGTCTCCTTACCTTCTACCCATGGGCGGGATGATTTGAGCCAAAAGGTAGACATGCTCGATTCTGGCTACTTCAACTTTCCATTTGAACACCAAGTATGATATCAAGACCTGTACTCGATATTCCGGGACGTCGAACTCGTCCTACGGCCTCAGCAAGTTTGAGAACAGTGCGACGGCAACATCAAATCTCTGCCTTGTCCAACCTTGTCCCCGAACAGAGGCACTTATCAACGCAGATCATCAAACTACAGACTAGAAACCTTGATTTATTTCATCTGTTTTTTGGGGTCTTAAATTCGACAGGAGCATAACAGAGAAGAAGCATAATATAGAGAATTAGAAATCAGTTTCATCACACTCGTTCCTGAGAAATCTCTAGAATTACAGCAGTGTTCTGCATGCCATTGTAGCCCATATCATCTCATTGCACATGATCTCACCGGAATAGACCGCATCCTCCCAGCCATACACGAGCTCAAGCCTGTTTCGGGTCCTTGTATAAACGGGGCATACCTCCTCCTACTTACTTTACCACATGGAAAATCACAGGAACACCAAAATCTGAGGCAGTCATCAAGGAGTACCTTTGGGAAAAGATAAGTGACGAAATCGACCCTGGACGACTTGTTGTGTTGTACTTATTATTATCTGGGGCTCCGGCAGCAGACTACCGTTACCTAGGTATTCTTCTCGGCCCGGGGTGTCTCAGCATCATCCGCCCTCGAGGCGGTCTGCAACCTTGAAATCCGTGTCAAGACCAGAAAGACTTGATTGGATGTATTTCCGAGACATTTCCTGCCAACTTCCGTCGCTTTGTAATCTGTCACTTTTGGTCGAACCGACAGACTTCGGTTTCAAGCCGACCTGGCAACACAAGGGTAGGGGAGGCCCGGCATGAACATGCGTGCGATAGGATGGTCCTGCAGGGGCATTTTCGTGATGATTGTTTTGAGACATTTATTTCGGGCCAGTTGCAGGAACAATTGTGGGAAACATGACATGCATACATGCACGCATGGACTGGCTCCGCATGGGCAGTCAAAATTCCCAGAGCAGTTCTCAGTCATCAATCTAAGTACTTTTGAATGCCCCCTTTCTAGGTACGAAGTACTGGTACGAGTCCTAAGCCCTTTCATGCCATCATCGCTCATCTGACAAGAATAAATCTACCACATTCCCGTTCCAATCATCAACCAAACGTACCACTCATATCATATCATTATGTCCTCGTTCGCATCCTAACCCCGGGCTCCTGTTTGCTTCGCAAACTGCAACCAAGGCCCCACATCCTCACCTTGACACATGAAACTTGGCCACCTTGTCTGGCATGCGTGTGATGCACAGCTCACGGCAGAACTGGCCCCACTCGCCTGACGTGCCGTCCTCTACGGCCTCCATCATGTCCTTGCCGTATCTCTCCTGGTAGGCCCTCTTCACGGCGGTCATGTGTGTCCCATCCCAGTGGTAGCGCACCAGGCGCGAGGTTAGCAGCTCGCGGCGGAGCGCGTCCTTCTTGGAGGCCGTGAGTGCGTGGTGGACCAGCAGTGCGTCGCGGACGGGCTTGTTGATGACCCCGTTGAGGACATGTGCTAGTAGTTCGCCCTGTGCCCCAGAAAGGAGAATGTGTCAGCCTCTTCTTCTCTTTGGTGCGTGTGTGGCCCGCTATAGGGTATCTCGGGGAACGTACCACCAGGTTTCCACTCTTTCGCAGGGCATCTCTCGCAAAGTTGGACCTGTACTTGTCGTTGTAGAATCGCAGGACCTCCCTCAGGTGGCTGTCGCTCCTCTTGACGACGATGTTGATCATGGCGGACTCGCCACCCTTCTCTGCCTTGACGGCGCTGCGCAGGTCCTCGGCGTCGTCCTCGACAAGGTACTGGTCGATGGGTAGGGGGCGCCCGTACTTGTCGAGGTCGTCCATGCGTTCCTCCTCGAGGACCAGCAGTACGGCCTTCTTGAACTTGTCTTCCTTGAGCTCGTGCTTCATACAGCGCGTCAGGCTGTTGTCGTAGGTCTTGTCGCTGAAGGCCTCGCGGATCTCGTGGATCTCTTCGTTGGTGCGGCCCATCAGGCTCTCGATCAACAGCTCACGGCGAGTCTTGTCGCCCTGGTACCAGAAGCTGGACCAGTAGGCTTCGCTCTCCCACCTGCCGAGGGCGGTGGCGTAGCAGGCCTTCATGAGGGAAGGATCCTCGTCCTTGAGCCGCACCCGAATGTGCTTGGCGACGTTGACGCCTTTCTTCTCTGGCCCCGTCTTGACGAGCCGCTTGTACTCAGCCCGCAGGTCCATGATCTGTTCGTGCGTCAAGCCCGGCAGGATCTCGATCAGCGGCTCGGTGCGCGGCGCCTTGCTCCCCTTGAGCGCGTCGGCGAGCCTCTGGGCGTCGTCCTCCGGGTCGGCAAACCGTGCGCGCCGGCTGCGCTTCTTGCCGCCGGCCTCGTCGTCCGAGTTGAGAGGAGAGACGTCTGCGATGTAGGGGGCGCCGCCGCTGCCGTGGTGGTGCGTGGGCAGGAGCAAGGGCGAGGGCATGGGCGACATGGACTGGTAGGTGCCGTGGTACGACTCCAAGAGGGGAGAGGGCGGTGCGGCGGAGAGACTGCTGGCGTTGAAGGCGGTGTTGACGGACAGCGACGACATCTTGGCCACAGGCGGCTGAGGCGACGAGTTGCGCTTCATGGCGCTCTTGCGGGGCGCCGCGTCGCCAGTCGGATCGGCAGTCAGCGAGTCGCGGTGGGAGTGGTGGTGCTTCTTGCTGCTGCTGTTGGTGTCACGCCCGTCCGTCGAGTGGTCCCTGGCGCCGGTGCTCCAGCTCCGGCTCCTGCCCCGAGCACCAGAGCGGCCGTCCCCTGCGCTGAGAAGGTCGGCGCTGCGCCTGGGATCAGCGAGATACGAGTCTCTGTGCTTACGCTGCTGCTGCTCATGGGTGTGGGTGTGGGCGCCGTGGTTGTCGCGGTCGTAGGGCGGCGAGGTGGGAGGCGGTGGGGGCACCTTGCCGTAGGCGAGATCCTCCTCGAGCTTCTCCTTCTTCTCAGCGCGGCGGTCACGTGACCTCTCGCGCGACCGGTCGGAGAGGGGGGCGGTCATGAGATTGTACGTGTCTGAATTCTCCAGCTTCTTGGCGTACTTTTGAGGTAGGAAGGCGTCCGCCAGGCCCAGGCCCGTCCTCGCGTTATCTCTCTCTCGCTCCCTCTCTCTGTCCGAGTCGGAGTGCCTGTCCCGCGGACCGTCGCGCCTGTACTCCCTCAACTCCCCGTACGAAGAGCGTGCGCCATTCTCCACGGCTGGGCTCCTGGGGCGGCGGTAGTAGTCATCGTCAGGCGAGGCGGGTGTCCTGTACGAAGACGAGTGCCGGTCTTCATACTCGTAGGACCTGTCCCTGTCCCTGTCCCTGGCGTCGTCATATGCAGGGTCGACGTCGACGACAGCAGGCACGCCACGGCTCCGGCTGCGGTCGCGATCACGGCCGCCTGGGGACCGAGACCGGCCACGCCGATGACCCTCGACCTGGAGGGACATGAATAATAATAAGGATGAATGCTGCTAGCTTCTCAGGCGATCAGGGGCAGCGCTGGGCAGCCAACGAACTGTGCTTCGAGACGAACAAACCCACTCCCACAACACAAGACGCGCGCGCACACACAGAACAACGACCGCAGCACGCACACACACACACACAAACACACACCCACACACCAGACTGCGGGGTAGCGCCCTGTCGTCTGGGGATCGGCGTCTCGGAACAAGGGGGGCAGGGAGGGGAGGAGAGGTTGGAGAGAGCTTTCGAGTATGGGATGAGGGACGAGGAGTCGAGAAACCACCCTCTGTTTCTCTGTCTCTCGCTTTGTGTGCGTCTGGTGAGGGACCAAACCCACAACAAGAGGCACAGTGCTCGATTATATATGTGCGAGGGAAGAGGCAAAGCAAGTGCTACAGACAAAACACGCGAGTCGAAGTGGGAAGGGAGGGATGTTGGCACAAGGAAGGAAGCACTAGGGATGATCATCAGCCAATGCCAGCCACACAGCAACAGCAGCCGTCACTGCCATCCAAGCTTCAGGGCTGTGACCACCTACGGGAAACACTACTGACCACTAAATATCACTGCTACACCATGCCCTCTACCCTGCCCGCTGGCTGTCCTGCCCTGCCCCCTGCCCCAGCTCTATCTTGCTTTTTCTTCCTTTCTTTTCATTTTCTTTTCATTTTCCTTTCATTTTCCTTTCATTTTCTTCTTTCACCTGCAGCGCATTGCCACGCATACATGCATGCAAGAGAAGAAGAGAAAGCCCCAGCAAGTCCCACACACCTAGTGTAGTGGTAAAGCGCCTAGAAACGGAGCCCGTTACCCCTCTCTCTTACCAGCCCACCAACTACAGCCCAAGCCTCCACTATTACCACCTCCGTTGGTCTGCAGCTACAGGGGGCGATGGACGCTTTCATTCTGTACCTGGTCAAGTTTTGCCCATCCTTCCTCACCATCAGCTGGCGCTCTAGGGTGGGCGTGGTGGGACCTGCAAAGGCAGCTTGTCTCCAGCTGCAGTGCGACGCGTTTGGATTACAATTACAGCACTCATGCACGTGTTTACAGATGGGGTTGCCCTAACTTGGGGACCAGCTGCCGTCAGTACTACCACCAGCCTGCGGATTCATCCAAATACCTCTCAAATAGAATTCTATGAGGAGGCCTCATCTCTCCCTTCGATCGAAGGCTCGCAGTTTGGAGGAGGGGCCGGGGGCGCATGACGGTTGATGCATCTGGCAGATCCTCCCTTCCTTCCCACCTTCCTACCTTTGATGTACATCTGAACCCAGGTCATCCTTATTATGTTTTTTTTCTCTCCATTGAGACGGTGCTGTAGATGAGCCTCCTCCCTGAACCGCGATGTAACCACCTGATACTTTCACGGTGCAGAGCCATATGCCGCCGCGCTCCCAAAGCGGGTTAACACAATGCACGTCAACGCCCTCTTCCCCACAGGCTCAGCCTCGTTGCACAGCAATGAGACTTTTCCTATGGTACAGTACAACGTCGCGAAGAAAAAAAAGCGGAAAGAATTCCAGCAAACAGAACGAATAAAGTTCTTCTTCGGGGCAGTGAATGCTGCGTGATAAAAAGCATCTCGTAACACAAATGGCGTCGGTCATATCCGGACCACCTCAAGTATCTGTGGCAGTGCATGTGCGCGCGGGAGAGAGAAAGCGGCAGACAGAGAGGAAGAGGACGAGAGAGTTTACTTGCCCTTGGCTTGGGCAGCTTGACCACGTCGCACCTGGGCGAGCAGCCATGGCAGTGAGGCGAACAAGCCAATGAGTCTTTTCGTCATGTTCTCGCCATGCCGTGTGGGTTTGAGACCCCCCGTCTGTCAGACAGGGTACGACAGAATGGCGTTGTCCTGTGTAAGAATCAACACGGAGAAAGTCATTGATGAATGAACACCTGCCCTGGTACTTATGACCGGAGAAGCCGTGCTGACAGCCTGGCCGTCACAATGCGGCTCTGCAGCGGCACATAGCTCCACATGTGACTGATGACAAGGAATGTACATTTGATTCCATAGCAGCCATCAGCCTGTCTTTGACCAAGAGAACGCCAAGATCAGGATGTTCATGTCTTTGCCTCTTCAGGGCTGGCTGTTACTCCATGCGAGGGCAATACTCGGGCTTTGACTACGTATTCTCATAGCAGCAGTCGGGCATCTTCTTTGCTAGCAATTCATGTCTTCGAGGGATTGGAGAGGCCGCCTGACACGAAACGAGGCGAACTTGGAAGATGGTGACGATTGCCGCCTCCGCCCCCCGCCCCCCAACGTTTCGTTCTCCTTCTTCGTTCTTTCTTTCTTTCTTCCCTCTTCCCTCTTCTATTGTGCATGATCGATACAAAGAAGGGCATACAATGTAGTTCATGCTGTGTTTGTGATTCGAGTGCGGTTTGTGGGGGTGGCGTGGTAAGTGGTTGGTTGCATTACTGTGCTCTTGCTGCCTACAGGGGTTCTTGATCAGAGTCGACATCCCCCTGGTCGAACACGTCCCGACTCGGCTTGGCAGGAAATGCTCGCGTAGTCGACAGCTGCCAATCTCGACTTGATGGTATCATCTGTATTGGACCATCCATGCGCCAGCCAGCAAGGCTAAAAGTACCAGGGAACCAATTGTGTGTGCGTGTGTGTGTTGCGTGTGCGTGAACGTTTCCAGGAGACAGCCAGCCCTAGCGGCGACCTCGACTGTTTCAGTATCTCGCCGGGGTCTCGCGAGCCAGAAACGAGTACAACTCGAGAGGATGCCCTTTTGCTTCTTCTTTTTCTTCCATCTGAAACATACCTTCAATTGTCGAGGCTTCTACAAAGGCGGGTAGCCCTGTCTGGCAGTGAGCCCCTGGTGGCATGTGCAGCCGCAAGATTGGAAACGTCCGCGTACAGATGATACACAATATGTTTAGATGACGTTGCACGAAGCTCCCCGCGTAAATCGCCAACCTGACTACTGTTTTCTTTGTACAGTATTATATACCAAGCAGATATTGCCCCCAGGAGCCTTGCGGACTAGGTTGGAGGATCATCATTTATTACCAATAACGCCTAAAAGGAAAAGAAGGGAGATTCGCCCCTGCCAGTATACTTTCGTCCCGAGAATTGGCCTGCAAGGTATCACCCAGCCATAAGGTGCACTTCATATTTCAGTCATCTACCAAGAAAGTCAACAACCAAGACAACAACAACAACAACAACAACAACAACAACAACAACAACAACAACAACAACAACAACAACAACAACAACAACAACAACAAGAAAAGATCGCCCAGTAAACAAAACGTACGGCGGGTCTGTTGGCTTGGGGGTTTTCCCCAGATCCTTTCCACCTTGCAGCCCTGTGCAAACAATTACTATCACCGATCGGCCGACCCAAACCAGACAGCCCACACAAAGTCGACGTCCTCATCCATCGACCAGAAAGGATGGACCAGCAGGCGGACAGGGCAGCAGTCATCGTCTGCCTGGGCCCGCACCCGCGCTCTCTGGACAAGACCATGCAGAGCCTCGTCGTGTGCTCGGGCATCCTCGACTACTTCCGCGCGACCCAAGGCCGCGGCTACATCATGACCATCAACTTCTCCGGCACGAGGCTGCTGCAGGCCCGCGACCCAGAGGAGGCCCAGGCCTGCCTGCGCGAGGACTGCCGCGACTGGAGCGCCATCCTGGCCCGCGCCGCCGAGCGCGCCCGCGCCGACGCACCCGAGACCTGCCGCCACGTCGAGGTGGTCCTTGTCGGCACCAACGACTGCCCCGCCGGCGCCGCCGACCTGGACACGCTGTGTCGCCAGCTGAAAGCCCAGGGGATCCGCGTCAACGCCGTCGTGGTCGAGCCCGAGTCCCCAGAGAGCGGCCGCGGCCGCTCGTCGTTCGTCCCGGGCTTGGCGGGTGGCTGGATCGTTCTCGACGACGGCCCCGCCGGCCAGGCGCGCAGGCGCCAGACGGGGCCGAACTGGGGCATGGTGCAGCTCGCCCGCGGGACGGGGGGCCTCACGCTGATGCCCAACGCCGAGGGGAAGCTCGCCATCTACCAGCTCTTTACCGAGATCTTTCGACGCTGGGGCGAACAGTACTGGAGCATGGCTGCTTCCCACAAGGCCAAGGCGCCGAAAGTCGTCACGAGGGAAAATACAGTTGGGCTGTCGTCATGAGAGGGGCCCTCTTGGTTTCTTTGTTGGAGCGACTGGGCGAGGCAGTGACGGACAAACAGCCACAGTTGAGTACGAAGGGGAACGAAGATGTAGGGGGATAATGATGTGGAACAAGGCCCGACTTGGGGTTCTAGTATGGCAACTGAAAGCTGCCAGTGTCTCTCCTGGACTGCGTAGGAGATTGAGAATTTCTCTTCTCCTTCTCTCAGGCCGATGGTAGGGAGTAATAGAGACGTTCATGATGTTATGATGATGGGGACGAGGACGAGGCCGAGGACGAGGCAGACATAATCGATATACGCCCTTTTTATGATAATTTCGATTCATGAGAGAAGCCAGCCTTGTCATTGTACGCATCCTTCATCCCACTCTCTGCGAACCATTGACGGCCACCACGCGGAGCCTCACTGCCATTTCCTTTGCCCGTACCACTCGTCGACGGTATGCCCTGCGCTTCTGACATCTCCAAATCGACAGAGCAACCGACAGTATAAACCAGGCTCCGATTGCAAGCCCGATGGTCATCCGCCTCCCGCGTGAGAGGTCGGCCGTGAGAGACTTGTTAGCGATACGGATCAGTATGGCGCGCGTGATGCCCGGGGTGATGCGGGTGTGGAGGTCCATGGGTGCCATTTTCCTCTCTCTCTCTCTCGTGAGTTTGAACGGCACGCCCAATTGTCGGTCTGTGAAATCAAATTGAAGTCAAAGTTGTCGTGGGCTTCAGGCGCTGCATGGCACACTGGCTGAGATGAGGCAGAGTGAGAGTGAGACAAGGAGAGGGGAGAGCAAGCCTGTTCATTGACATGACCAAACTCCCAGGGCTTGCTTAGGACCTGGGATATACATATATACATACATACATATATATATATATATATATATGCAAGAGAGTGGCTAATAATTCTTGGCTACTTAGCAGTTTTTCCACTTGACCTCACTTCACTCACTGCCCTGCATCTCTAGTTCATCCTTCGCTGTCAGCGCTATTCTCTATCTGGCAGGAAGCTCTTCGTGTGGTTTATCAGGCTGTGACCACTACCACCGAAAGGAAGAAGGAGAAGAGAGAGGGAGGGAAAGGGGGGGGGGGGGACAAGATTGCAGCAAACCTTGATGGAAAGGGAATAGTTCCGAATGCTGGGAGTTGGAGATACCGGCAAGTGCTATGCCATGTGGACGACAGGAGAAGCTGGCATTTTGAGCATCCAGTTGAAAGTATCATTACATATTATATATCTATCCTGTTGAAGACTTATCCAAAAAAGAAAAGCACTTGTCAATCACCATCCCAGTGCCTCCTGCTGATAATGATCGGCCTCGCAGGATCCCACGGTCCATAGATTTCGTTCTTGTATTTCTGCAACCCAATTAACCACCAGCTGCACCCACCCATAGCGACCGCAGAGATCAGACAGCCTACAACCATACCCAGCAGACCGCTCTTCCACGGCCAAGGGGCGGCCCCACAGGCAGCAGGCGTCTCGCAGTCTGCTGCGCCGAGGATCATGCCCACGCCGCCGCCGGCACCGAGAACCAGTAGCACTGTCAGGACGACGTGATATCGCCAGGAGCGGTGGCGGGCGTAGCGTCTGAAGACGGGGAACAGCCCAAAGACCTCGATGGAGAAGAGCGTCAGGCTGAAAACCTGCCCTGTCGAGGGCAGCCGGCTTGCGAGCACGGTAGATGCCATCAGTGCGGCATTGGTAGAAAGCGAGGCCACCGGGAATTTGTTTACGCCGACCCAGGTTCCCGAGTAGTCGAAAAAGAAGATATTGATAGCAAGAAGCCAGAAGGACATGGCCCAGATGCTGTCGGAGGATGTGGACCTAGTCAGGGACTTGAGTATGGGGGACAGGCCCAGCAGGGTAAAGTAGATGAGAATAGCAGACTTGATGGTGTTCATGCGGAGATGGGCTCGGCCGCCTCGCAGGGGGGAGGAAGGTCTGTGTCGTGGTGGTGATAGACTGGACCGGTCAGTGGGCGAAGACGTGCGCCGCGATATGGTGCGTCCAGTATTCGTGCCGGTCGTGCTTCCTTGGGATGCCGCTGATACCAGCGACGATGCTGACGCGGAATATGGCTTGGAGGAGAGTACATGATTCGCGGCGCTGCTGGTCGCGCTCAACAGCTGGACATGACTGGTGGTCGGCGGGCTGAGCAGATTGGTGGTCGAGTTCTCGGCTGATGGCAAGGTAGACACGCTGCTGTTTGTTGCCGTCGTAGCTTGCGATGTCGGAACCAAGTCCTCTGTCTGTCCTCCGTTGCCCCCAGAGCTCACCCCTGAGTTTCTCTTCTCGCTATTTTGGAGCTGAGCTGATCGGCGGTATCGACTCGCGTTGATGGATCTCGTCCTATACAGACCCTCGAGGCCATCGTTCTCGGTCTCCTTGCCCACCCACCAATCCCACAGGATCCAGCCAACAGATGTAGCGATGCTGCCCCAGCCGACAACGGCCACGGGGCTCACACGTTGCAGATGGATGCCTACGAAGCACACAACGAATATGATGACAGTGCAGACATGCTGGACGATAACCGTCGAGTCGGCGACCAGAGGCCAGAATTCGTAAGGCTTGAGCCGGGGATTGCGCTGGAGGTTCTCGAGGAATGTCGCCTGGTCGGTGAAATTATCCGGGTCTGGGCGCGAGAGAGGGGGAGTTTGTGTCAGATTCGTGTTCAGTGAAGTAAAAGAGTGGCCTTTCCTCCTGCAACCCATGGACACAGCTTACATGACTGCTTCACCCATAGCAACTTCTTCCACGGCCTCTTTCTCCTCCGGCTCTGACTCCTGCTGCCGGGCTCCTTGCTGCGCATCCGCAGACGCCGCGAGACCACATGGCCAGTCCCGTTCGAGGTGGACTCGAAGGCATTCCACCGGGTGGGGGGTGAGGCCGCGAGAAAGGCATCCTCGGGCGCAAGATGCGAGGGATCGGGACGCCCCTGCTGGACCTGCTGCTGTTGTGGTCGTGATGGTGTTGGGTTACTGCCTGTAGCAGCAATGGTCCGGGAGGGAACCGGGGCTGTGACTGAACGGGCCAGAGGCGGTATATTATGGTCATCACCGGGCGCGGAGGGGAAAGTAGTGGAGGTCTGCAGCCCTGAAGAGGGTGCCATGGCGGCTATACGAACACGCGTGGTGACCCCATCCACAAGCGTGCTGTTGGTAATGATAAAGGGGGGGGGGAGTGTGTATAAATCGTGTTGTTTTGGAGTTTCGCAGGAGCTGATTTGGTAGCAAACTGACGTAGCGCGTATCTAGTGACTATGGTAGGGCCTAAGTTTAGCGACAGTGAAATTGAACCACTCAAGCTGGGGAAGTAACATGCGAGCGATAAGAGAATCAAAGCGACAAGCTGATAAGAAACTGTGGCGCAGTTGAGCACATCTCAGCCACATGCGCCACAATTCCCCGAAAGCTGCTGGTCTGCTGTAGTCGCACCTTCCTTGCGAGCACCCTTTCTCCTGGAATGTTTTAATCACGCTCTCCGTTTTTGTGACCGCGTCCCACTCACGCAAACAGATTGGCACTCCAATTGCAACCGCTCCACCCTTCTTCATGTCTGCTTGCAGCCTCACAGGATCTACTTTGTCTGGTAAATGGAGCCACAGGCCCAATTCGCGATGGAGCGAACAGGTGGTGGGTCCTTGTTCCCGCAGCTTCAGGATCGTGCGACGACGAAACGTCTCATTTGTCAGGCCTGCAGCGTTGTCCATAACCGCCTTGGCTCGAGGAGGCCTTCTTCCCCTTCAGAATTACGCCGAAAGAGTTGAGACAATTCACTCGCATGTCATGTCTTGGCACCTGTCATTTGCATACCTTGTACCCTGGTCACAAGGTGTGAAATGTCTCATTGTTGTCTATGTACACCTATTGCCCTCTCAACCGTCAGCGCAAGCAAACGGACACAGCACCTTGAAAGAAACCCCACGCTGGATCAATCAATCTGTCGCGGCCATACTCCGATATGACTGATTCCAAATGGGACATTCTGTCATCTGGTAGTGCAGGCGACCAAGGAGATATGGAACTCCGGGCAGGGTATGTTGCAGGATTCGCTGGCGGCGCCATATCTCTTTAGCCTCGTGCTTGTTGGAGTTCAGAGCTTGGTCAATTGACCTGCTAAGTCTGGACCAGCCTCGAATGATGAACACTATTGGTAATCTGCACAAAAGGTTGTCTGCTTGCTGGGGGCCGGGGGGATGGGGAGGGGGAGGCAGTGCTCTTCTGCATGGGTTGTTCATGTTCAGATGGAACTCGTCTCGTATCGCTCTACACCCAGACCCGGACTTGGCATCGGACGGCGCAACATGAGGCGCCAAGCACAACATTCAAGCGGCAGATAGCGACGCCCTGGAGGCTTGCTGGTACGGGTCCAGTCTGGTCAGGGCACCAGAGGAGTCCTTGCTGCAGCTGACGGGCGCGCATCAAGGTTGCTTGCTGCCAAAGCTCACGAGACTAACGCCCACCGGCCCACTCACAGCGGTAGCAGCAGTACTAGCAGCGCATCGGGATCCGTTCCATTTGCACATGGTGGACTGGCTCCCGGTACTTGGTTCCCTCGCGCCGACGGGGGGCAGCGTTCTGGAACAAGCTGGCGCTGGAAAGTCAAGACGCTAGAGTGAGGACGTCCCACTGACATGACCTGCCAACCCCGAAGCCAACGGGATCCATTCGAACCAGAACATGCTATAACCCGCGACTTTCTTCTGTGCTGCATTGCTAGAGGGCATAACCACCAGCTGTTTGGTGCCAAGGAGGGGATGAACCCCGTAACAAATGTCGATCAGGTGAAACACCATCCCAAGGATTACGGAGGAAGGATGTTGAAAACAATTAGCACTTCTTAGCTGACCGGCTGATATGCAGCACCATTTAAGCTTGAAATTTAGCGTTTGGATAGCGTCGACAGGGGAGCCAGGGGATCAGTCAGTCGGTCTACTGCCTTTTTTCCCTCGCCTCTTCCTCTGCAGTGCGGTCCAAGTAGGTAGGTGAAAGTGCACGTGCAGGTCGCATCCAGCCCGGTTCGACCCCCCCCCCCCACCCTTCAAGCAGATCCTTGTGCAGATGGCCTCGACCGGGAGACTCGAGACGGCCCCTCGAGGTCCGCCGCTACCATATAGTACGTTCCTGGGGTTGCTGCCGCGCGCTGCTTCTGGACTACTGTTCAGCCTCTTCACCTGACCCTCGCAAACAACGTGTCCGGGTGTCTGGGTTCGGAACGCCTCGTTCGGGTTATTTGAGTAGTGGTGAGGCCCCGAGGTAATATAGTTTACTATTGAGCAAATCCAAAGGATCTCCCTTCCTCATCCTTATCCTCACCCTCATCTGTTCCGTCACTGTTCGTCCACTCTCGCTCTACCTGTCTTGCGCTTGTCTGTCGGTCTGTCGATCTGTCCTGGCATTCGATAAAGAAAAAGAAAAAAGGAATTACACGCGGCATTTCCCTTCACCCAATCTCTTGGCCATTCCTCAGGGCAAGGCAAGTATAGCCTGTGGACGCCCATCTCCCTTCCCTGAGGCCTTCCCGTCCACACCCCACGCAAAGCTGTTTCACCTGGCTCCAGGACCCCAGCACTTTTGTGACGCTTCACCCCAAACTCAAACCCATATCGAGCGACATCAAAGCCTTTCTCCATCTCTCTTCGGAATCTTGCCGGGCGGCGGTCTGCATTATCGCTTTCCTTTCCTGGGTCGCTTTTCCTTCGTCTCGTTTCTTCTCCCCGGCTGAGGAACCCACCCCTGGGTCTCGTTCGACGTTGGGCGAAACAGGAGAGCCCCAGAAAGGCAAGGAGACGAAGAACAGGACGAAGAAAAAGAGATAACGGCAATACTCAAATACATAACTCGACTGGTTGGGCACGCCGTGGCATTCTTCTTCGGACCTTTTTGGGCTCGCAGCACGCCGGCACGTCCAATTTGTCTTAGACAGGCTCAAGACAACTACATTCATTCACCCCTCAGGAAGGAGAGTAAAAACACAGTTTAATTCCCATAATTTCTATATTTCTTGTTATTATCATCTCTTCAATACTGTCGGCACCACTTTTTGATTCATCCCCCCGGTCGACATCTTCTGTCTCTCTCTCTCTCATCTCCGCCCTCTCATTCTCTCGAAAGAAAGAAGAAAAAAACAACAGGACACGGAAAACGGACAAGACAACCAGTTGCCCAACATGAAGGCCTGTCACCTCCTCAGCTCCCTCTATCTCACGCCGCTGGTACTGGCCGTGCCAATGGTCCATACAACAGTCCTCATTGCCGGAGCCGCAACGAGAACTGTCGTCCTTCGGACAGGTTCTACTTCTCACACGTCCCATTTTGAAGGATCCTCGGCGCATGTCATTGCAGACATGGATTCCAAAGCGCCAGAAGAAGCATCACCACCATCGCGATTATCACCCTCGGCATCGCTCGACTCCGAAAGGCCCCTCACCACGGCAGAGCTCATGGCCCTCTCCAACCCAGCACCCATCATGTCGACGTCGCCACCCGAGAAGGTCCCGGAGGAGAGACCCCTGGCTACCAAGGGCTCGGCCTTCCCGGTCGGCGCCCTCGTCGCCCCGGGGAGCCAACCAGGAGGCCAGGCACAGGTCCACGGCATGGACAACGTCAAGCCATATCTCGTCCCGGGGTACTATGTTTCCTCGCAGCGCGCAGACGTGCTCGTGGTGGCCGTGATCCTGGCCTTCGTGCTGGTCGTTCTCGCGGTGGAGACCTCGAGCCTCGTGGTTGGAATGTAGGATCTCCCCCCCCCCCTTGACTTCTCTTCTGGGGAAACGATCGTGTTCGTGTACTGATTCCTTTTCTCCATACAGTGTATCGAAAGTCTTTAGATGTGGAAAGGGTAGACGGTGTGTGGAGGATAAGGAACGTGGGCCCGTCGGTGGTCTGATGATGGACTGTGGGCTGGATGGTGACGATGAGGGTCTTGCGCCGTTTGCAGGGTACAGGTACCGCGATGAGCAGAGGAGTTTGAGGTTGCCCGAGAAGCTGGACGAGAAGTCCGCCTTGGTATGATGGCACATTCTCTTTGTGTCCATAACTGGATTGAGCGGCTTTCCTTTTCCTTTGTTTTCTCGGATATCTTTTTTTCTCTTAGCGAATGCCCACGATCTGCATGTGCTTCAATGATGGCGTGTTGGTTGCTCTCCGGCTCTCCCGCCTTTGACTGTATCACCATGGAAAACCATCTGTCACAACTGCTTCCGTGTAGAGAGCTGATGTTTGGTTGATTATCCCCTATCGTGTCGTCAACTCTGGCACCCTCCTGCCGCTTTTCCATCACTACTAAACGGTGTTGATAGCATGGGAAGTGGATGCACAAAGAGGGGCGGGGCCAGGGAGGGAGATAGGGAGGGTGAGACGTATTGGACTGGCAAGGCACAGCGCGTCCTCCACCTGCATCTGTAGGCCAACGATCACTTTAGTCTGTGCCTTTGGCAGCGGACTTGTCAGACCTAGGCCAGCTAAGTGAGTCCTCGGAGACTGTCACACAATCGGCGTTTCACTGCCCCTCGCAGATTCAGTTCTACAGTCGTTAAGTGTTGTCGTTCACATGTGTTGGCGGTCGATTTGTCTCAAAAGTTGTGTCAAGTTGAAGTGATGTACTGACTCCCTTCTTCATAATATATCCTGGATCTTGTCTAAGCTGTCAGGTCACATCACAACCAGTAATGGATTGATTGACTGTCTTTCTGTCTCAATATCACCTGCGTAGCCCTCATCCTCAAATGTCAACATCCCTCTTCTCACCCCCAAGGCTGGTAGTTCTGTCAAGGTCAATTCATTACACCGGAGGCCCTTCCGGATCCGCATTTATACAAGACATACAAATTCGAGAACAAGCAAAATATTGCGGGTCCGAGCGATGAAGCCAACCTCATGAGGAACCAACTCTATCCGAAAAAGGACAATCTAGCAACATCGACTGGCTCCAGAGCTTCAGACAAACACGAATACCCTCAGCGACGAGCATGCTCACGAGGCAGCTTTCAACCTTGCTGTTGTGCCCGAGCTCTGACTAAGATGAGAGCCCGTAGCTCGCAAGGGAGTAGAGCCTTTGATTTGTGTTGAGAAGTGTGGATGAAGAAGGGGAAGGATAAAACAGAGAGGATAAAAGAAAACAACAGAGTTTTGAGGTCTCAGGTAACCATATTGTACAGTAGTTGCTGGCATTAACAAACTATTTGCTGCCCTTATACTCGGCCGCCTTCCCAGTGCTATGGCAGAAAATGACCAGACGAAGATGAATGGTGCTTGTGGGATAAGAGACAATAGCAGCCAGGCGATGAGTAAACTACCACCTTGGCTGCCTGCAGTGTGATGCCAGATCATCTACTGGGCAGTGGAGTGAAGTAATGAGCCATTGCTGGTGAAAGACATAAGAGATGAAAAATCTTTGCTGGTATACTTAGGTATGAAAATCACAAAAGAGCATGTTTCATCTACTCATGACAGATGTAAAGGCTCAATTCATTGGCTGAGAGGAGCTTGCAGAGGATGTAGTCACAAGCTTCAGAGTTCAGGAACAGAAGCTACAGCTCCCCTGTAGAGTTTCAAAATACATGGATATTGCAAAATGAAAGCGGTGTAATACTTAATCCTGCGTCATGCCTTGGTGGCCACTGGTCATTGTTTGCGTGAGCAGTTGGCCTAGGATAAGGCTCCGAGATATCTACAGCCGCTATCAGGCATAGCAACAAGACCAGGACCTTAAAATTGGAAAACGATCAGTAGTAAAGACATCAAGCATAATGACAAGAGAAAATTATTGATTAAATAGAACATTACCAGGGTGTGGACAAGAGTATTGGTACTATTATCAGTAGATAGAGAGAGGGAGAAGGGGTGTTTGGAGTGAAATATGCACTATTGATGTCTTTCATTCTGCACGAGAAAAAGCACCTCTATCAAAGAGTCTATGCATCTAGCTGAAGTCTAACTAACATATCATCAATCTTTCTAAGTAAGATCTGATAATTCTGGGCATCAAGATCAAACTCATCGTCCACCTCTTCACCATCAAGGGTCCGAACAACTCCAGTCTGTGCAGTAGGCCCTTGGTGTTCTGTGCTGTCTGATGCCAGAGTCGTTGTGCCTTGGGGTGCCTTGGGATCAGTGGTAAGGCCATCCTTTCCAACATCAGCATGTTGTTCTTTGTCTCCCGCTGGTTCACCATCAGACACCCAGTCATCAAAGCCAGTGTCTTCGAACCGTAGACGGAAACGCTCTGATAAGTAGTACCGGATGTCGTCAAGCAGCTCGATGGTATCTGTCTCTTGTCTGTCCTTGACCCTCGAGGCGGACTCCTGGATGAGCTCTGCGAACTCTGGTTCATCAATGTAGTCCTCCAGTCGATGTGCTAGATAGCGTGCGGCAAATTCCTCCAGACGCTGGACGCGGAGGTCCCAAGCCGCATGGATCACATCGTAGATGTTGATAGGCTCTGTCTCGGTAGTATCTGCGTCTGGATCATTGGTGTGGGTCCTGTCGACGAGGGTGTTCTGGGTCGCGCTGCCGAGAGTGCTGATGGCAACGGCCGCTCTGCCTTTTAATCTGTCCATGAGGAGCATGTCTGCGGTGTAGAGCAGCTCTAGCGCAAGGTGTAGAGGGCAATCGGCCTTCTCCGTGTACATGAACTGGAGGACGATCTCCAGGACCTCAGGTACACAATCGACCTTAACGATGTGCAGATATTCCGAGGCTTGGGCTTCAAGGAACTCGCTCGAGAACATGGTCTCGAAGTAAGGACTCCTGATGAGCATTGCCTTGTGCACAGGGTATACGACCGACTTCTTGGGCTTGAAGTTTCCGTTGATGGCTGACGTTTCGGCAGCACGCCCAATCAGGATAGTAGTAGCTCCGTCGGGTGCTGCGGCCCCCGGGGTGGTGTCGTTTTTGAACTCTGTTCCCTCCTCCTTCTCCCCCTCCTCCACTTCCACCTCGTCGTCGTCCTCGTCAGCTCGTATGAGGCAGTCGGCAAACATGGAGTTTTCGGGCTTCCACTTGATCTTGTTGACTTTGTCCGTATCTACACGCATCTTGTGGCCCAGGACCTTGTCTCGAAAGAAGGCCTCAACTTGCGACTGGGCTCGCTCGACCTCGTCCTGGTGCCTCTGGCGGGCGAGCCTCCGGTCGTCCATGGAGAGCACGGCTTCCCACAGCTTCTCGACCTCGAGCTGCTTGCTGATCTTGTCGATACCTTTGAACACCTGCTCTTCGGTCACGGTGCTTCGCGCGTCCACCAGGTCTCTCGGCATCTCGCCCAGGTAGAGATATCTGACCACCAGTCGGATCGCTTCGGCGGGCACGGCGCTGGACAATTTCCAGTGTGCCGTCTCGGGAGCCTCCTCGAGCTTCTGCCTGAAATACGGGGTTCTGGAGGACAGTAGGAACTTGTGTAGATGTAGCTCGTCAGACCCACAAGACAGTGTGATGTCTGATGTCTTGGGCGTATCTTTGGTCATCAGCGAGGTGATGTGTGAGGACCATGGCTGCAGCGGATCTGACGATTTGGCATAGTCATAAGATAAAAGCAGTTTCCGTATCCTGTCGGTCAGAGCATTGTAGACTGCTCTCTCGCCCTGGAAGGTGTCCCTCTCTGCAAGTGCCCCTGTGTGTTGACGGTAAGTCTCTTTCTCCAGAAGGGATCTCGCCTGACGACGAAATGCTCTCCTTACCTGCTTCTAAGAGGAGCTGGACCAGCTCAAGATGACCGCACAGGCTAGCCTACAGACGTCGGGTGGAGGAAAAGATTAGATCAACAGTCCTCGTGCGGCCTTTAGGCAGGGACGGAGGCCCACTCACTACGATCAGAGGAGTGTAGTCAAACTTGTCCTTCCCGTTGATGTTTACGCCGATTGACATGAGCTCCTGGCATGTCTTCAGGTCTCCTCTCCGGCAGGCCTCGAGGAACTGGGCGAATTCAGAGGACTGGTCAAGAGGGTTCTCGTCCCGGAGGACTCCGCTGGCGATGAGCTGGTTCTCGTCCTTCAATTTGGCCTCCAGCTCATGCTTTCTAAAGATCTCACCCATATCGGGACCAGGTGGAAGAAAGAAAAACTACTCAAGTGAAAGGACCCGAAGCAACCCCAGAATTCTTGCCTTGTCTGCAGTTAGGTACTTAGGTTGGCAAGTACTGTGAGCCCCAGAAGTTAAAGAGTCTTGTCGTAACTCTACAGTACAGTACGTGCAGCCCTCTCCCCCGCCTGTAATGGTGACGCACGGGCCACCTTGTTGCCGTCATAGGGGACGTCTTGGGGAGGGCGTTTAGCATGTGGGGACATGATTCCCCAAATTTAGTGGTATACAGTGATTGATGCCCGCCATGCCCCCCTGCCACCTTAGTACATCCTCCCCCTGTCTAAGTACCCAGCCCGTTGCCCCTACAACCAGCAGCTCCATTGTCAACATTTGTAACAGGGCACAAGCTGACCTCCAACCTCCAACAGTTCACGACATTTCATACCACAACTTCGCTGCCGTTTCCTTTCCCATCCACTCTCCAACTGTCACGCCAGCCTCTGACTTGGCAGTGTCAGCCTACTACTAACATCTACAGATACACCAACCTGGACACACTCTCTATCTTCAGCTGCTTGCTACTCGCCTCTTCGCCACCTGCATGGATCATCATTTCTCTGCCTCTTTGCATCCTCTCGTCCATTGATACCAGCTGTGCCGGACCCAACACATTGCAAAATGTCCTCGGACAACAGCAGTGCTGAGAAGTATGAGGTGCTGGAAAAGATAGGCATGCGACAACTACCCTCCTCCTCCACCTCTGCGCAAATCTCTGCACTGTTGTGACAGAACTTGAAGTGATGTGCTAACTTGCGTGTCCTGACCAGGCCATGGCTCCTTTGGCATCATCCGAAAGGTGCGCAGAAAGGAGGATGGCATGATTCTCTGCCGCAAGGAGATCTCCTACCTCAAAATGTCTCAGAAGGAGCGCGAGCAGCTTCACGCCGAGTTTACCATCCTGTCATCCCTCCGTCATACCAACATTGTCGGTTACTACTCCCGAGAGCACCTCAAGACCTCCCAAGACCTGCACATATACATGGAATACTGCGGAAATGGAGACCTCGGCCGTGTCATCCGCGGACTGCAGGAGAAGAACGAGTATGCAGAGGAGGCCTTTGTGTGGAGCATCTTTTCGCAGCTGGTGACCGCCCTCTACCGCTGTCACTACGGCATCGACCCTCCCGAGGTTGGCAAGAATGTCATGGGCCTGGGCCCGACTGCGAGGCCCAAGGCGCCCTCAGGCTGCATGACTATCCTGCACCGTGATCTCAAGCCCGAGAATAGTATGTAAACCGGCACACACAGATCGGTACTCTTTGAGTGGTATCATCATGTACACAAACTGACATGTTTCTTTTAGTCTTTCTTGGAGAGGACAACTCTGTCAAGCTTGGTGATTTCGGCCTGTCCAAGGTCCTGACGGCGCAGCAGTTCGCCTCAACCTATGTCGGCACTCCCTTCTACATGTCTCCCGAGATCTGTGCTGCGGAGACGTACACCCTCAAGTCCGATGTGTGGTCCCTGGGCTGTATCATTTACGAGCTCTGCACGCGGCAGCCCCCCTTCAATGCCAAGTCTCATTACCAGCTGGTTCAGAAGATCAAGGAGGGCAAGGTCGCCCCGCTTCCCAACGTTTACTCGTCCGAACTCAGCGCTGTCATCGGTGACTGTCTGCGGGTCAATCCTGACCGACGACCCGACACCGCTACGTTGCTCAATCTGCCTGTCGTGCGGCTCATGAGAAAGGAGCGAGAGGTTGTCGAGATGGGTCATGCACTTCAGAAGAGGGAGGCTGCCGTGCTGAAGAGGGAGGACTCGGTGAGCCGTCGGGTTCGGGAGCTCGAGAAGAGGGTACAGAAGCTGGACGCGGACAGGATCACGACCAGACAGGAGATCGACTCTTCTCTAAGGCGGGAATGGGAAACCCGTGCGCGCCTAGAAATTGACCGGCTGGTGAACCTCGAGATCGAGCAGCTCCAGGCCAAGTTTGAGGAGGAGGTCCAGGCCCGTGTCCAGGTGGAGCTGAACCAGCATAAAAAGATGGTCTCCTTTGCAACGGCCCAGCCCATGGACTTCAACAACTCATCGTCTACCAAGTCTGATTTCCCGTACTCGTCCATCGGCGCTGACAGTAACCGGAGCGAGCTGACGGCAGCCACCGACGTGACCGAGGTCTCGACTGGTCCTGATACTCCGGAGGACGACGTGAAAAAGGCAGCCCGGACGCCATTTGTCCGCGCCCAGACCATGTACGCCGGTCCTCTTGGAACGCCCATGGACGTTGACAAGATGTCCCCCTCCCCTTGCGCAATCGCATCGCTGTCGCTGTCACCCCGGCGTAAGAATGCAGGCAAGGGCCCTTTTGTCCACCCGCCCAACATCTTCGCCAATGACGAGTGGCGCAGAGTCCCCGAGATCCCCGACGACTTCGATTCCGACCCCGAGGAGGACGAGTCTGACGAGACCCCTGCATCTCCCTCGCCAATGCGAAAGGTCAAGAAGGTCACGGGCATCGCGCGGCCGGGCCTGGCTCACATGAGAACTGCGCCTGCCGAGAACGTGCTCAAAAACAAGCCCTCTCTGCCTGCACCGACGCGCACTACGGGCAATCTTCTGCACATGACCTCGGGACAAGAGATGCGATCCCCCAGCATTCTCCGAGAGCGGGATGTGGGCAACCGTCAGCTCTCCAAAATCCCTTCCTATACGAACCTATCTGCCGCTGGCAGTGGTGACTCGTCTGGCCGGGGCGGCATGTCTCGCAAGACATCCTTGACCGGGCCAAGTAGCAACAGCAGCGGTCTGGTCAGCAAGATGACCAACGTGAGGGGTCGAACCCTCGTCGAGCTGTCACAAGCTCGTGCCGGCGGTCGCTTGCCGGGCAGCAACGAGAACTCCAAGGCAGCCGTCTGGGACCCCGAGACGGACGAGATGCCAAGTCCCTTCCTGATCCGCAGCAAGCATATCCCCAAGCCCATCCCAAGCGTCTAAACGGCCTCGCCCATCTGGATGGACGGCAATGGTCAGCGAACGCTTCTACTTTTGTTTCCTTTCTTCTATTCTTCCTTGTTTATAACACGCAAACCCTTAGATTCCAAGGCTCCATCCACAGGGCCTTGGACAGCAAGTGGTTTCCGACATACTTCTGGCGCCTTCAAATAATCGTGCGCTTGCCGGTCCTGCTCACTTGCATTCTCAATATGTGGATTTTCAGTTTGGTACAAAGAGGCATGGTGGGTTGGACAACACCATCAGAGGGTGAAAAGCCATTGTTAGACTACTACTGCACATTGGCTGTGCAAGACGAGACCAGCATTTCATTTGTCAGCGAGCATTGGGAAAGGGGATGAGTTGGTGGTCACAGGGTGGAGTTCTGAGTGAATCAAGAGACCAGCCAGCCAGCTTGGAAAGGGCAGCAGCAGCAGCAGCAGCAGCGATGAAGCATCTATACTTCTATCCTGTCGAAAGGAGGGTTCTTGGTGGCTTTGTTTGGCACAGTAACTCCACTACACAAGCAGTATGGAGGTCTACAAGACTTGGTTCTGTTATTTTTACGATGTCATGGTGTTGGGCGTTGGAGAAAAACTGGTATGATGAGCGCTTGAGGGGGTTGTTCAACGGCTTTTTCCTTTCCCTTTCCCTTTGTTTCTTGTTATTGCTGTGTTGCATAATCCACCACCCCCATCATGATATCAAGTCTTGTCTACATGGGTTTGTGTGTTTTCTTTGTGACTTGTCTTTTGAGAAAACCTGCGATAGTACACTAGCTCATGGCTCAAGCAGCGGAGCAGGCCTGAAAAGAAGATCGACTCATTATATTCATTACATGGATGCCTTGTTTCCCTATGATACCTTTAAGCACTGTATGGCTACTCGTCATTTGAGTACCGAAGCTGTGCTCTCTGTCTTCCTCCACTCTTTCGGCCTCCCGAGGCCCTGGTAGGATGAATGACATCCAAAGCTTGTCCCTTTGTTATCAGGCAAATACACCCTCTGCACAGCTGCCTCATTCATTTATGACAGTAGTATACTTACCCCCCTCGTACTCGCCCAACGCTAGGATCGCGATGCCTACCTCAGCTAGTCGGACCCAGCCCAGCCCAGTCTTACAGCCCGCCCTCGCTGCAACCCCGTCCGCCACCACACACACGCAAGGACTGCCGTATTCGTTTTCCACGACCCGCAGCCAGGATCGTCTTCGACACCAAGCCTGTCAGCGCATGGCGGCGGCAGCGAAGTACAGGGGAGGGGGGGATGAGAGGCAGGGAGAGAGACTTTTGCACATCTCCGCACCGGCAAGGCCCTTCCCGTGCCCGCCACCTCTCTGGGGCGCACACCACGGCAGACGAGCGAGGGCGTTTGGCATAAGCTCAAAAGAAGGGGGGGGGGGAGGGGCGGAACTTTAGGGAAAGGGAAGGGACGGGTGGAAGGTCTCACTTCGGAATTTGGCCCCACGAGGAGGAGGATGGTGAGGAGAAGGGGAACCTCGTGGTCAAGGTTTCGTTCTCGTGGTTAGTGATTTGGGTCCGATCTGAACCCAGCCCCTGCCAACTTTTTGCCTTTCCTGAGGACAAAACCTTTTCTCGCCACAAGCCCTCCGAGAGCGGGACGACAATACAGTCAAACCCTCTCCTCTCTCAGCTCGATCCTACCCAACCGTGCAAGACCCTTCCCCCCACCACCCCTTCCACTCTCTTCGTCGCACGGCGCCGGGGATCGTCACGGCTGGCTTGGGGCCCAGTATGCGCGATCCCGTGCAGACTCAGGCTCAGATTATCGGCTTGGCCAAGCCACATGGTTCGACTCCCCAGGTGTCAAGTTGCTCAGCAGCAACGCCCCATGGCCTGACGCACCCACGCACCCGAAGGGGGGGGGGAGAGGGGAGTGGGAAGGGAAATGGGAAAGGCCGCCGTGGCTTTGGACGAGATTGGGCGTTCTCGCCTCAAGAACGCCACAACCAGAATCCGGGGTCCCGGATGTGAGGGCGCGAGAGAAAAGACTGACTAGCCATGCAGTATAAGTCAGCAAGTATCGTGGTTCGTAGGTACTTTCTCCCTTCCTCTCTGTCTCCTCTCTCTCTGTCTCTGTCTGTGTGTGTATGTGTGTGTCATCCTGTTCCCTCTCTTATTCGGCCGTACGACCCGCGCAGTGGCTGACCGCTCAAGCCACTGACCCGACGGGCCGCTCTGAGCCAAAACGCAACAGTGGGCCACGTCAAGATGTCTTGGATTTTCTCGAGGTTCTGTTTTGGAGGGGGCGGGGAGGGGGTTTCTCAGCACAAACCACACCGCCCGGGCAGTCATATGCGGGCGTATCGATGTGAGACTCTTTTTTCTTGCGAGAGGCTCGAGCAGAAGTTTGGTGCCGAGCTCAGAGGAACGCGATACCCACGCGGCTTGTGAGACGGTCTCGGCGCCGGCACTTTTGATTGGTACATGCTGGGTGGGCGGTGTCGAGAAGATAGACAGCCTCTCGAACGGCATCCAATCGCATCTTGACCGCGAGCCGACCAAAGTTATGTTTAGAACTTTGATTTGGCTCCCTGCGAAGAGATCATGGACTTGTGATTTGGAGAACAAACAATGAGTCCATGGGGGAAAGGGAAAACAAAAGTAAACCTTGGGTCATTCAACTACTACTGTGTTAGCACGTCACGAAACAAGCAAAAGTCCGTCATGGCGACTAGCAGGAACAAGATGGACACACGCACACACACATACACAGGCCGACACGCCGGACAGGTAGGGCCTTCGGATCTCTTTGCTTTGATCTCCAACTATCGTGCTTGTGTTTCCTGTGCTGCTGGCATGGGCTGTCAGAAGAGAGGGACTCAAGATAACCTCTCTATCGTTCGGTCCAGCTGGCGGTGCTCTGATAGGTATTGCTTGGCGCTGCCCTCTTTTGCCTGCTGAAGCCGGCATCGCAGAAAAGGTAACCCTCGTGCGTCCTTGGCCTCGGCTCGGCGTCGAATTTCAAGACTCGATCTTGGCGTCTCTTTGATTTTGCATCCTAATGTGGGTGTGTGGGTATTGGTGCTTTTGACTATGACCTTCTTTCCCTTCTCTTGCAGTCTGCCATGATCATGCATGCAATGCTTGTCGCGCAGCCCACTGAGACAAGAGTACGCGTCCTGCCCACGTGCAGGAGGACTTAAATCATGCTGCCGCACCTACGGATATAGTCCTAAAAAAAGAAAAAAGCAAAGGGAAAAAGAGAAAAGTATTTCTGTATTGCCGTTATCATCATGCCCGTTCCTTGATACGTTCGCCACGTGCGCGGTCTGCGGGGAGGGGGGTCGGGGTGGATCCTGTCGTCACCACCCATAGCATGCGGTACCAGAGACACACGCTCGACCTCGTCCGAAAGTCATGTTGATGTTGCCCGAGGCTAGAATTGCGCAATAAGCAGCTCATGCGAGGGAGAACTGGTCCTTGTGGGTTAGTCAACACCCGAACGAAGCCCTCGATCCTCGCCGCCTCACCGCCCAAGGACCGGGAGGGGGCCGAATTTCAGTGCAATGTCCGATGCAGGCAGGGGTTCTGGTCTGGTGCTCGCAGACAGAAAGCAGCCAAGCCCCCCTCCCCCCTCCTCCCTAGAAAAGAGAGCTGCATTGCTGCAATGCCAGGCGCTGGGCGGTTGCACCGTTTTGCTTCTGCCTGGGCGATCATATGCAGCCTGCGCCGGGAAGTGGCCGGATGTGCTGCGAGGACGGGTGCAATGTCTGAGATGGGTAACCCCACCGCCTGCTGGTTCAGTCCAGTTCAAGGTGAGCTTCTGCTTTTCGCCCGGCCGCCGTCCGATCACCTTCCCACTGTGAAGGCTCCGTCCGGGATTCGGCCGACAGAAATGAGAACAAGATGGATTTTTTTTTCTTTTAGGAAGGTGAATGTGCTTTGGCCGAAAAGATGATATTCAAACTCTTCAATAATATGTCATCTCCATAGCCAGAAGAGAAGGGGAAAGAAGAAAGAAAAAAAGAAGGAATGTGGAGGGAAATCACCGCCGCTGCATGAGGTCTCGGACCATACGCCTGGAACGACAAGGCGTGATGATGACAACGTCGGCACATTGAGACAGTCCTCCAAGAGACTGACCGGGGGCCAGCGCCACATCATCTGGATGCAACCAAAGATGATGGTGTGCGGGAAAGTGGGTGTGTTGGCGTAGCAGTGAGAAACAGGATGATGGGATTGAGAAAAAGTGATGATCGAGGGATTTTTGCTGCACCCTGGGCCCGACAGCATCGCCCAGGTTTCCTAACTTGGCTTGAAATGTGTGGGGGATTGCGACTCTGCAGACCAGAAAGGAAGAGGGCGGACCCATTTGAGAAGGACCCAGGCCTGCTTCACTCAGATCTTATCTCTCCCGTGTAGGATTTTGAAAACAAACCTTGTTCTTCCAGCAAAAGTACCTGTCTTATCCACTGTTGCATAATCGGCATTGTCTGTCGATAATAAGTCGCAATACTTGACAGAGATGGGTAGGGGAACAAACATGACGGGATTGGGGAATAGGTTGAAGTGTTATGAAGTGGCTATTGTCCCAAACTGTGTCAGTTTCCCATCCAATAGGCTGCCCGTCAACCTTCAATGTGGTGCCCAGGTAATTGGAATGGTAGGGCAGACGACAGATCCCTCGCACCGCAGTACTGCAGCATGTGCTCGCATGCGCTCCCTGAAAAGGAAGCATGGCCCGACTGTCGGTCTTTTTTTGGGGCCAAGGGCCAAAAGATCTGCGGAAGGGATGTTGGTGATCCCTGACCAACCGCTTCCCCGGATTCGGCGTGCCTGTGGGACCTCATTGAGCGCGCATGGCTCGTCAGGGATGGATGGACCCATCGTTAAAGTACGCGGGAATACCGAGGATGAACCATCATAGTACCATACCATGGTAGTATGTGCAATCGTAGCAGTAGGTGATCGATCCACCAACGGACCTGGGAGTGAGTGGTTAGCTACCGCAATTGTAGAGCGAAGAGAAGATGGCCACAAGCCAGCCAGCAGCGATTCGCAAACAAGACCCTATCCTTCCTCCTCCGACCACATATACTCTCTCCAGATATGTCATGAAATCTCGTCGTCAGCTGCTCTCCGAGCGGGATTCCTCCTCTGACCAGTAGCAGACGACGAGTGACCTCGGCGGCGATCACAAGGTAGGTTGAGTTGTCGGCGCCACACGGGGCCCGTCATGCTTCCCTGTTTTCTCCCCACCGCCGTTTTCTTATTAGCCCACCACTCTGTACTTCTTGCGCAACTGCAATGCAAACCCGCTTGTCGGAGAAATTCAGCCTGTCAAACAAGCAGCCTGGTTACTGGTATTAGCTAGTGCAGGGGGTTGGGGCATCCCTCCTCGTCTTCTCTCTCTAAGAAGAAGATTTGCAGAGCTGCATTTGAAGTAACTTCGCTCTTGATGCCACAGTCACACCACCTGTGCCTGGCGCAACATATGTGCTTTCCAGGAGATGATGAGCGCGCCCTCGGGCGCTGTGCCTAGGAATGGAACTGGTAGCAGCCTGCTGATAAGGCTTGGGAGGTGACCCGGGCCACTGGAAACTTTTACGACCTTCCAAATTCAGCGAGACTAGTCACCGGCTGGATGGAATGGCATGCACATACGCCGCTTACACGCAGCCCATCACAAACCCGACCATTCATGAAACATGACGATCCTCCGCTATATCCGCTGCCCGCCGACATCCTGTGAGTGCGTCCCTCCGCCGCGAAGGAGGGTTTCTCCGAATATCGGTTACGAAATTGGTCAGATAGGCGAGAACTGTACTGGGTGGTCAGCCTCTATGTAAAAGGGGCGCTAAGCAGAACAGATTGCGGAAGAGCCACCACGATGCTCTGCATCTCGCAAAACCAAAAGCATGCCAGTAGCGACCAGGACCCACCACTTTTCGGTGCCATGTCTCAAAGCCATCTGGCTCACGCTCCAGGAAGGAACGCCATTGGCGAGAAGATACCCTGATGCCGATGCCACCCTGTGTTCCACCTGCACTGCCAACTCAGCAACACACACACACACACAGAGAGAGAGAGAGAGAGAGTCAGCCCCATGTGTATACCAGAGCAGATATTGCTGCAGCATGTGCAACAAATGCCGGACTCGGAAGATCGATGGCTCGCAGCAGGGCGATCTCCGTCTGCGAGGTCGTACACAACCCATTTCATGAGGTGTCCAAGTGTAGAATGAAGGGAATAGTACCTGCAGGTACTATGACCAGAAGACCGGCCACTTCCACGCACGAGACAGAGCTGTTCTCGTGAGACTGGCTTGCCTATCGATATAAGAAGGTCACAATGACGTGGCGTCAACATCATGCCGATGCCGTCGAGATGTTGCACATGGAATATACGATCCACCTCATACGAATACGCTGTGATCCGAGTACACGCTGACAGGGGGCGTCGAATTTGTGCACCTCCTCGCACCTCTTCGGAATTCAGCCGCCACGCCCACACAGCCGGTCCCCTTCCATTCTTTGCAACCCCTTCGCCCTACCTCAACCGATGTTTAAGATTCTTTCTCGTCATCCGCTCACGGTGAAGTTTCTCCGATGCCGATCACTACCCACTGATGCATTCCCATCTCTGACCCGATTGCAGCCGGCATTTGGTCACCTCGGGCGGTGAGCCATCGTGTACCTGTTCTACTGGACCCTTTCTGGAGTGACCAACGTGGTCTCACCCGGCGGTAAGGTTCAGCTCGACTTGGGGGTGTCACACTGCATAATTATCGCGATGATCAGGTGGTATTGAGAGAGAGAGCGAGTAGAGCAGATGCTGTGCGTCCTCGCATTGCATTGCAGTCTGGAGCATCCGCTGGCAAGCACCGAGAATTCCCCGAATCAGTTTCGGTGGCTGAGACAGCATGTCGTTGCAATAGGCTCGACATTTGCGTCGCTATCCGCGTGACAGACCGTTGGCGTTGGCTTTCTCTAGTCCCGGCTTGGTATCCAACTCGCTCCCCTGCCCGCGCACTTTGACATCCAAACTGTCTGACCGTTACGTGCAGAGTTGCTGGAGTGAGACCCCGAAGTGAGCCACTTGGATTGGTGGTCTCACTTGTTGTTGGTGTGGCATTCGAGGACTGTAGAAATGAGAAACGACCTTCTATCCATCAGTCGTTGCACCCACGCCCTAACGTCATTGCACGACAACCCAGCATATTGGATTGGCGAGTACCTGCAACAATCATTACACAGTTCCAACCTTAATGACAACGAGTTACCGGGATGTAGAGGTTTGAAATCAGGCCATGATGACGAGATGTGGCCTGGATTTAGGATCTAATCACCATGGGTTGAGATTGAGTTTGCGCAAAAGTCGACTCTCCCAAAATCTTGGAGGATGGCCAGCGCTGCAAGGGTCGTGGGAACGAAGATTGCGTTGACAAAACCAAATGCTACGTGACAATCTGTCACACACGTGTCATGCTGTCCACAGCGCACCGCCAAGAGTATTCGTCCTCTGCTCGTCTAGCGTTCCATCACCTGAACCTCATTTGCACATACGCACCTCAAAAAAAAAAAGAGCAGATTATGGGCAGGCTGTGCGTGACTTGGATCAACCCTGAGGATGCCACGCGCTCATGATGATCGTTCAGGGAGGCCCTTGTAGTTGACTTTGCCGATTGGAGATGGGTTTCCACTTGTAAATGACGATGGCCCACCGCTGCAGTTCACGCTAAGGGTGCGGGCCGGAACCTCGAGGAGGATTACTGCCATGTTGCTGCACACTGCCGCAGAACAGCTGAGGAAGGAAAGCTCTGCGTCGACCCGCTCCGGTATGCACATTGGTTGATACCGAGCATCATTGCCCAAGCATAGATAGACCGGACCTTCCTTCAACGTTGTGTGCAGACGAGGGCATATTGGTAGAGCGCTACCTGGCAGTTGGACCGGACGGGCTGCCCGCGCCCTCGACACAATTGACGCGGTCCGAGGAGGAGACAAGGCCGTGGAGAGATACGTCTTTCTAGAAGCTGTGTTGTTTCTGGCCCCTGGTAATGAGCCTTGGCCGCTGTAGTCGGGTAAATCCAGGAGCCCCACTGACCGACAGACACAGGATGGGGATGGTCAAGATTGCAGAGACGAATAGGGTGGGAATAGGATATCGAGCTGCCCTAATAGATGGGGTCGTGGCCGTTAGTGGTAATGCCGAGACTAGCTTCGAAGTGAGCAGCAATTCCGCTAACAGGTTGGAATGGGACCGAGGAGAATTGCCCCAGTGAGTGCGCAGAGACCAGCAGCGGATCAGTGCAGTCCGTCGGCGACTCCAGGTGATCGGCGGATTGAACCCTCTCCTTCCTCTCGGACCACTCTCATGAGATCAAGGGAGGTCAGATAGTACTGGGTTCACGACAATCCTGTCGATCCTGCGAATTTGCTTGTTGGAGTAAGTCCTTGGTGCAGCCAAACTTAGTTGCAATGCCATCATCAGGCGGACCTAGACTCGATCATCATTTGCGGAGAATCCTGTCCTCGTCGCAAAGGACCATATCGACGTCCTCAAGCTCAAGAGAACTGCCGTGCCAGCCAAGAAAGAAAAACACTATTAGAGGGTGGGGTCCTCTCTGGCAAGTGTCGTATTGAAGTCCACAAGCGCTGCAATTGCGGCGTCGTCGATCACTTGATCTGAGTAGAGGAGCTAGCCGGGCTTTGGTGGACGAGCTATCTTGGTGACAAGCCATACGTCTGATAATGTAAACTCTTAATAACAGTAAGTGCCAGAGAGAAGAACAAAAACAGAGTAGGGCGGCGGGTGTCATACGTCGGACCTCGAACACAAAGTGATAGTGGTCGTCGAATATTACGGGATTGGCCAATAAAGGAAGCAGGAGAATTGAAATTCTGGGGCACAGATCGACAGAACCGAGGACGGGGGTTGACGACATGAGGACCCAACGGACGAGACGAAGCTGGGGGGCAGGGGTGCGGGACGACTTGTCGCCCGTATGTTGGGCTCCAAGCTGAGGGCTTCAGGGGGAAGATGCCCAGAAGACGTGACCGTAGCGCCAAGACGCCATCTCACGACCCGTGTCGATCGTCGGTTTTTCGAAGGGGGTCCGGTAAGGGGTTTGATTTTTCTTCTTTCGATGCCCGCAATATGTATTAGCGTTTCCAAAGCCCACGAGCTCAGATACTCCATCCAGACCATGGTAGTCTGTAATAGCAAGAGCAACTTGCGGGCGACCAGGACCCATAGATGAGGTGCTAGTGCCGGCGCGGCTACCCCATGGCGAGTGATCGCCCTGGTCCAGCATCTGGGTATCGTCGGAAGTTGTCCTATAACTCACACTATTAGCTTTAAGTCGGTCAACCAACATCTAAAGGCGTGCCACCATCCCGTAAATGGACCATCAACTTGAGCCTTACCACGGGAGCGCAACGAGGATGTCCCCGCATGCACGTGGTCCAAGGCCAGCGGCCATTGTCCTGCTTCCCTAATCCTCGTCTCCGCCTGCGCCCGGGCCTTGCTTTCATGTGCGACGTCGACACCCGAATATCTCGAAGCAACGTAGGGAAGGCACCAGATGCGATAAATGGTTGATGATGGACGAGAGCATGTTTCCTGACTGCCAACATAGCTGGTGTGCGGATTGTCGCCGATAACGCCTGCTACTACAGGGCTGGTGTCTGTGGATGATGGTGAACAGATAATTAGTGAAGGAGCTGTAGATGTTGCATGTTACGAGTGCATAGAGAGCATAGAGCACAGAACAGGTGCGTGCAAGCCCGTCGGAGATCTGATCGCTAACACCACCACGGCTATTAGCCTCATTGACATTCGCGAGCCTGCAGATGTCACTTACATACCGCAGTGCTGGTATATCCAAGGTCCATTTCCGAGCCCAGGGAAGCCAGGGATGGGCGAGCTTTGGAGGAGTCGCAGGATGTGCAAGAGATCGTCATGATTGTCATTGTCGACTTGGCCACATGTCTTAACAACCTTGATCGTATTTGCTCTCTCTTTACCCTTTCCCCTTTTTCTCACTATCTGTGTGCGTGCAGACTGCATGACCTGGCATATTGGGGCATGAGCAGTTGCCTCCTAAAGAGAAGAAAAGAGAAGAGAGAAAAAAGGGAGGGGTGATGGGAATATGGTTGTGAGGATGGGATGGGATGGAACTAGAAGTGAGGTTCTTGAAGAGTAAAGATGAGAGAAGAACAAAGAGTAGATATTGAGGCTGCCTGCGTGCCCATGACATCAGGTGTTGCTTGCATATCTCGGGAGGAAGGCACAATGACCACCTGCCCGTCTCCAACACGCCGCCCCCTTACCAACCCCACTTACCCTTTCCAGTAGTTCTCAAGCAGTCAGCTTCAAGCCTCTCTCTCGCATCTTTCAACACGGCAGGTCTTAAATTCTCTCCAGCGCATTCACCTCATGCCATATGACCTCAAAGTGTGGCCAATCACCTCTTGTTCATTGCCAGGCTGTCTGCAATGCCCTTAGACAACGTGATCGAGGTACTTTACATCCATCCACCTGTGCACTCACACCTGCACAACACAGCACAGCACAGCACAGCACAACAATGGATCTCGTCCACACACATTCATCACATCAGCAAGTGCTCTGGGGAACTACAGACCTCTATAGAATGGTCAAGATAGCACAGATGTTGCCAGCGCTCACCAGATCAAACGCTGCCCAAGTTGCAGCCAGTCAGACTGGCTGAACATGGAGTCAGTTGACAAAGGGTAGTATACATCGGATGGCATCTTGATCCGGCCAATGCATGATCGGATGCAACTAGAAGAAGCATTGACATCCCAAGCTTCAGATCAGGTGCAGCGATCCTCACTACTGTGTGATACAGGATGAATGACATGTCAATGCTATGTCAACCATGACTTGACACTCAAGGCACACAGAGAGAAAGCCTCAAGCAGTCTACCCCCTCTCGTCATCGTCAGACTCTGCCTGTCCCGAATGGGGATGCAAAGCACCATGCACCCACTGCGGGAAGCCCCTCGTTGAGGACGGAGGTCTCGGATCACAAGGCTCTGCTTCATGCCAAGCTGCCTGGCGACAATATACTCCAGGATGCGCCTAATTCGCCTGCACCACCCCTGTCTGTTTCCTTACAGTACAGTCGATCACGCCCCCCCTTGAAAACGGACCTGGAACCCCGTTCTTTGGCAAAGGGGCGGGGGGGGGGGGGTGGTTAGGACAAGCCTCCCTAGGCGGTGCCTGTAACTGTTGGCCTTACTCATCTCTGAGTCGCATCATTCCTGTCAATTAACCTTGTTTTTTTGTTTGTCCCTCTCACACAAGCTTATTTGATTCGGTTTTGTTTGAGACTCCGTGAGCCGCGTCTCATCGGACTCCTGACAACATACTCTAGCACGAGACCACAAACAGCAGTATAGGAGACTAAAAGATCAGAGCGTGGATCAGCCTTGCAACCCTCGTGCAATCAGCTACACCTCAGTTCCCAAGTCCATCACTTTCCAGTTGGGTTTGGGGGCGGGAAGAGGGGGTCCGTTCTGGTGGGAATAATTCCGCCCGGTAACTTTCATCAGTTGGCTGTGGGCGCAACTCCTCAAGACGCTCGCACAGCCCCTTCTATTGCCTGTAGCATCTACGCCTCGTTGGCCACGATAACGCTTGGCACCCCAGTGACCCAAGAACACCACGACTGCTTTTCTGGCTGTTCCATGTCAAAGACGGAGAGAGAGAGAGAGAGAGGAGCAGGGGCTTATTATTCACTGCGTGAACAGCGTGTACAACAATGGCAAAACCAGAAGAAACAACGTCATCATTGCTCGGAAACCTGAAAGACAGGCCTTTGGTGGACGTGGCAGCACATCCGCAGCCCACACCTTCAGGATCCGCCACCGAGAAAGATTCAGTGTCCAGGAGGGAGAAACCAAGTGGCGATCCATTGGTCCACTCGAGAATCAGATTTGTCAATCTTTACCAAGCGCGCGGTCTGATCTGCGCAGAAAGCAGCAGATGGTGGCTGGTCGAGCCAGGTGGTGGCTCAAACGTCCAGCAACCTTGCCTTGGTCCAAGTGAGTTCGAAAAGAGAGGCTACTGATAGAAGGGGGTAGGGGAGCCCGGACTCTGGAACGGCGAACAGCATCCCATCCGAACCCGGGGCAAAGTAGCATGTTTTGAAATTTTGAGATGGCATCTGGGGAAGCGAGGTTCGGCATAAGATCAGCTGGGCAATCCGGTCGCAGCTCGAAGCCAGGCTGACCAGCATTGATGAAGCTCCCGAGGCGCTCTGGTCGTGGCTCGTCTCAAGAACGTGATGGGGCCGACTCGGGGCAACCCTGTCGTCCCAGCGACATATCTCATGGGACTATGGTTTGAACGGGATCCTGGCCCTCCCACAAGTCATCTCTTGTCGAGGGCTGTTGGGCTCACGGCGGTAGTGAGACCGCAACGGGCAAGCTGATCCGTGACCCATAAAATTGGCTACAAAGCTCACGCTCGTTCGGGTTAGCCTTTGTGCTGGAGCCTCCCATCTAGGCATGTTCATCGCAATTTGGCGCGCCTATCTTCATTCTCGCCAAAGGCCTCATCTCGTGCCGTCCACATCTCTTTTTGCACCCCGTCCGCCCTTGCCCACAGCAAAGACCAACACAGCGACGGAGTGATCGACAGACTGCTTACTCTGCGGGCTCGGGCAGATCCAGTTCCGCCCCGCTCCATCAGTTTTGACTCCGGGAGATCACAGCATGAAGTGGGTTGACGGATTGGCGGATAGCCGTCTGGCTCGTTGAGCAGATCCTATGCGCGTCCTTGCAGACCTTGTTTCTCTCCCTTCTTCTCCCTCTCGCTCGAGGTGCGATCTGCTACCATGCTGGACAACGTATCATGGTACCTTTGTTCCATACGAAGGTACCACCGTACCTTTGTATCGTGGGCTGCCAACGCGGAGCAGCAGGTAACACAGGTGGTCCACCCCACCCACACCAGGTTCTGGGTGCGATATACTATGTACTACTACCTACCCAGCCGCCCCGAGAGAGACAGAGAGAGAAGAGAGAGGGAACGGAGAGAGAGAGCTAGAGAGACAGAGACCACACACACCCCTACCCCCTAGTACCTAAGCTTGTGGTCCACACCATCCCACACCCTTGACCACGATCATGGCAGCCAGGGGAGAGACCGACATGGGGCTCATGGACCGGCCCACCATGCACGAGCACCGCCAGGGATCACCCCGAGTCAGGCAAGGGCTTGCAACGTCGACCAGGGCGCGTTGAGTACATGGTACCGTAGTACACTTGGTACATCTTGTCTACGGACGAGTACCTGAGATCGACGCCTGCTGGGCATGGTCATCTCATGTTCCTCAAGAGGTTGGATGAGAGACTTGACCCGCACAAATTTGTGACAGCTGCTGCTGCGGCACATCCGTCCAGGATCATCGTCCATCATCGTTAGCCTGATGCGATCGTCCTGCGCTCTGCTTCGGGAGATTTCATCTACACGCTCTACTACCCTTGGGGCCCTTGGTATTCCCACATGGTACTTGTCCTCGTGGTCACCTACATAAGATATCCACCCCCTCCCACCTTCTCCCTCTGGCATATTCAAGAGAAGAAAAAGGCTCCTCATACCCAAAGCGCTTACAACTCGTGTGGATTCTCAGAAGTCTCATTTCAACATCTCTCTCTCTCACTCACACAATTCCTCGCCACGCAAAGTAATATTTAATACTCTTTGGTGTCATCTCATTACCATCCATCTCGCCGCCAGCATACCATATAACTTCACCTCTGGGAGGGAAGAACATTATTTTTATTTTTATTTTTTGAAAGGGCAAAGATGGCTACCATGATGATGTCTTACTCGGCACAACCAAGCACACATTACGGATACGGTCAACCCCAGGGACCACCGTCACCTCCTATGGACGACACCTCCAAGTGCTCGCTGCCCTCCATCTCAAATCTGCTCGGGTTGGCCGACGGTGGATCACCCACTTCAGAAACCTTCCAGGCTTCGCAGCAAGGTAAGAGCTACAGCCGACCAACCCCCAGACTCACCTGTGGAGGAGAAAAGGAAAACCCGATGATATTAACAAGAGCAAGCAGCACCATCACCTGTCTCCGACTCTCGCCCAAACTCCTCTCACTACAATGCGCCCATCCGTTGTGGTGCTCTGCCACCAACCCCGCCCATGACCTCGGATGCCTCCTTCGACGGGTATCAGTCACCATCACCAACCAAGTCTGTCAGCCAGGTGCCGCAGAACTACTACTTCACCTCGGCACATGCAATGGGCCATGTTGAGGCCTCTGAGGCCCACCGTCAGCAGATGGTGCCTCGCATCCCAGTTCAGTCTGCTTATACCGGTCCCGCCTTTGTCTCGTCCTACATCTCGAACCCAGCGATGCCTTCTTACTACCCGACGATGCAACCCACGCCTCCACCGCAACCCCAGGTTTCAGGCCTCTTCTACCAGCGGCCCTTGCCTCAGGTACGTTACTTGTGACTGTCCACGATGAGAAGATGAATCTAACAAAACCGTGCAGAACTTCCCTCCCATGCCTCTCAGCGTCGCTGTGCCCTCAACCGGGGCCAACCCATGGCAGCACCACCACTACATCTCGCCAACATCAGCAGCCTCGTTCCCCCAGTCCCAAGATCGCTACATCTGCCAGACCTGCAACAAGGCCTTCTCTCGTCCCAGCTCACTACGCATCCACAGCCACTCGCACACAGGCGAGAAGCCTTTCAAGTGCCCCCATGCCGGGTGTGGCAAGGCCTTCAGTGTACGAAGCAACATGAAGCGACACGAGCGCGGTTGCCACAACTTTGACGGCAGCAGCTCCGGCTCGCCCCCAATGTCTTGAGAGAGAGAGAGCAGCGACTACCTGACAGCAACCATCATTCTTTTCATCTCACATTCGAACCTTACAACCACCTCTCTATCTTACTATCTTACTTTCTAATGGGCGCGACGTTCTCTATCATAACGGGACACAGACGGATTCGGGATACCTCGCGGTACAATTACCTGGGCAACGGTTTTCTAAGGACAAGGGGCAAACCTGACATGATACCACAAACAAACGGATGGCGTACAAGGCGCAGCCTCGTTTTGAGGGCAAGCCCAACTTTGATGCATTTGCACGGCGTTTCACGGTGGTAACAGCATGGGGCGGGGGGAGGGGTGAACTTGGCCAGCCAAGAATTGTGGTGCTTTGGCTTGGCGAAGGGGGCGGGGGTTTTGTTGTTGCACAACAGAAAGAGGAAGACCAAAAAAAAACTTGGATTACCCACGCGAGCGAGTGGACAAACTACTATGGAATTGCTTTTCATTATTATTTTTGATTACAAAGGTTTTACTCCAAAAAGGCGGGAATCTTGAATAGCTGGCCATTTACAATCGATCATTCACTATGATATACACATGGACCATCTTGCGTCTCTCCCTCTCTCTCTCTCAAGTGCGAAAATAAATCATTACGGTGCGCTTCCCGACAACTCTCGTGCCGACACTCGTGCCGACGTGAAATGTACTGCTCCTTTCTTGACAGCAACAAACCAAATCCGTACATACATACTGCCACTCTTGGATTGGCCGTGCAGATCAAGTCGTCTGCCGATATTCCCCCATCCCAATACCGGTAGCTTCCCATTGGGACTTTTAATTCTTTGAACCCCGGCCTGGCCCAAGGGCGCAGATCACCGGGTGGTCCAATCTCAAATCACATCACTCAATTTTACCAATGCCGGGATTTGAAAGCCAGGCTTGATCACTTGACCCTGCCTCGGAGGATTTTTCCCACATGTCGACTTTCTTTCCCCCCCCTCCCCTGGTAAATCAGGAGCTTAGGGCAGTAGGTGGTTTTTTCTTCCTTTTTCTTTGCTTTCTTATTATGCCCCCCCCCCCCACTCGGTTTTCTTTTCATCTTCTTCTCTTATTATTACCTGGATCGACATTTCTGATATTAGCGAGAAGGAAAGTGCCGTGAGCTAGGCTTGGGGGAGGGTGATCGCCTGCAATGGCCCACCGCAGTAGATCATGATCGCCGGTCGAGCGTAAGTTTTTAAGATTCTCATTTAATACAAGCTTGGGGGCTTATTTTGGGAGGGGAGGAAAGGCGGGTGTTGGGTCCCCATACCAAACCTCTTCCAGAGGTCAGCATCGCCATTACCGGTGCAACTGTCGTATCGCTCGTGGTAGCTTCTTCGATGACTTGCTATATCATTCCTCTTTTGAAAACCGCCCCATGTCTCACGAGGGGGGGGGGGGCGCCCTTTAGGACCCGCAGATCTTCCTCAACAAATGCCCTTGACCCTTGGATGATGGCCCCAGCATCTGTTTTTTTTTGTGGCCCCGTGGCAATCTGATAAATGTGCTCGAGGAGGGTTTTCTCCTTCGTCTCCATGCCGAGCTTGCCTGCGTGGATGGCCCCCTCTCAGAGGCTTCTCACCGTATATCCCCCCCCCGCGTGGCCAAGGCACCTCAGGTCTGGGCTGCCTTTTTCGTTTTGGGGTTTTTTTCTGGGCTTGTTATGTGTCTACGTACTTTCTATTGTGCACAGTTTCACGGGCTCTTCACTTCAAAGCTGGGCCCGTCCTCGCACGCTCAGCCCCCCTGAGAACGGCCCCGTTTGAAGGGTGTGGGCCGGCCTCAGACGTCATGTTCTCTCCTGATTGGATTCAAAAGCTTTCGTGGAACAGCAACAAGAGAGAAGAGAGAAGGAAAACGTAAAGGAAGAGAGTAGAAGCTCAAATCTGCGAGGGCAGGGCGAACGGATGGGCGCGTCAGAATAGGGTTTGGGTCTACGGCTAAAAGGGGGCAGCTGTGCGCTGCCCCATACTACCCAACTGGGCCCCCGCCTCCATAATGAACAGCCGAAAGTGCCGCGTTCAAACTAAACAGAGTGCCTGCTACTATCATGTACGATACCTCCTCGTGGAATGCCCAGACAAGAAGAGAAGGAGGGAAGAGAAGACAACCCCCCCCCCCCAACCAAGCACGATAACGCAGTAATGGCTGTTCGGTACATATCGACCCACTCGCGAGTGGGGAGGAAAAAGAGAGATCACCGTGGGTTGATGGATCCTTGTGACAATCGCCAACGTTGTCTCTTCCCACACGCTGGCGGCCTGCCCGGCTATAGACTTTTATTTCTTTGTACTGACAGGGGGGGCGAGGGGCTTTTGGGAGGCCGCCAAACAGATGCATGCTGATCATCTCGTAGAATCGTTGAGCGGCTGAGCGGTGAGCCACGAATTTGCAGCTGCAGCAGAATGTAGAGGTGAGGTGAAGGTTTTTTGTTCCTTTCCTTTCTCATGGCGCACTGCTGCGGCCGGCCCGCCTTCGTCTCCATCGTGCGAAAGCAGAGTTTTTGCCCTTCTCCTTCTCACCTTTACTCTATCCCCCCCTTGACCCCACCTGCGCCTCACTTGTCTTCGGGCCAGCTGCTTCAGCTTCAGCTTAAGATCAAGGCTGGACGGCCATGAGTTCTGGGGTTTTGGATGGGGAAACAGGAGGAGTTTGCGCCTAACATTGTACGCTCGGAGACGGAGTTATGATACTGGGGGTTTTCTTCCTTCTAAGGCTTCAGCCCACATCTTTTTTTTATGTGTGAAATGATGTTCATTACACAAGACATTTGATTATCTGTCATGCGGGTGCAACCGTAACTAAGCTTTGCGATGGCGCCCTGACGAGCACTTGCAACTTTCATCCTTCTTGTTACATCCGTTCAGCACAAGCCTGAATGGATGTCCCGCCCACGGATATGACACCTGACCTGGTCCATCAGACAGACGGCAAAAAATGAACCATCTGACTCGAGGACGTGGAAGGGCAAAGACGTAAGGTTTGGGGCTGACGTTGATGATTTAAACGCCACATGTACCGTGGAAGGTTATCCTTGCATCAAAAGAGAGATTGATTGAGAAGACTAGAACTGTGATAATAAAATGTAGATAGTACCTGCTCTGCAGGCTAAAGCTATCATCGCCATGTGCATGAACACCATCAAGTGGTGGAAGCTATGACATGAGGTCTCCGAGGTTGTTGGTTGTTGAGGGAGTGGAGCCGCGACATGGGGGGCTCTGTTAGCACTTTACAGTGGATGAGGGCAAGGGAATGGGTGGGGGTCGTGTTTCTCCGCTACCAGCTTCCTCCTGCGGTACTATGTACCGTAGTAGAGGAACAATACAGCCCAGCCCATGGTTGCACAGAGCTGGGGTATCCTGTTTAGCACGCCGATCCCAAATAAGCCCCTGCCAGCCCTTGTAGCAGCCTCTGTGTTTGATTGCCACGAGGATGAATCCTTCTTCGTTTTCTGTTCCTTTTGGGCCCCTGCCCTCCAGAGAGTGAAGCTGGGAGGACCCAAAAGTGCAAATCTATACCCAAAAGCCCTTTTTTGGAAACTCTGCGACAGTGTTCACCCACAATTTCGCTCTTTTTTCTTTTCACTCTCACTCTCACCCACACATCACAACCAACACAAAACAACAAGCCAGTCCATGTTCTGCCCAGAGTGTCAAGTCTGTCAGACCTTCCAAGGTTGTAATAGTTGAAAAAAAGCAAGTGCAGGAATTTTACTACCATGTGCTGTGGTACTCTGGTACACTACAGTAGAGTCTCTCCCTGTTGGAGATTTAAGCTTAATGCTGCTAGCCCTGCCAGACCTGCGGCAGGCGCAGGGAACTTTCCCCGGGGTGGTGGCAAGGGGCCTTTCCCAACGTCGGAGAACCACCCCCTCTCATGGCCTGGTCTAACCGAAGGTGACATGCTACATAGCATGTGCCCAGAGTACTGTAGATCTTCCGTGGAGGCCAGCCAGAGACACACAACGGTCTCGTAATGTTCACGGCCAGCAGCGATCGACGCATTGACGTAGCCCGTCCCGTATTTTGTGGGCTGCGCAGGCCCAATCCGTTCTCAAAATGAACCGGGATCCTGTGCAGCAAGAGATAAGACGTGGAATGATGGACGCTATAGGTAGAACCTCCACTGCAAAGCGAGGAAAGTCGGTGCGTAAGTACGATAATTGTTTATCACGTTTCGCCTGCGACTCCGCGTTTCAACGACCAAGCTCGTAATGCACTGTTGACTTGCCCAGGCGAAGCAATACAAACGAACCTTGGAATATCACGAATTAGGCCTTGTGCTGCAGGACCTCGGGAGTATTGTCAAGTCAAATTATTATACAGAATTCTTTCATTTTATTCATTTCTTTGTTTTTTTCCCCTTCTTCTTCTTCTTTTTTCCCTTTCTTATGTAGAATTCTTTTTCAGGACTCTTACTGTATGTACCATAGTGCAGGGGACGAGGATCTCTGCCCTCTAAGAGGCTGTACGCCAGCTCATACTAGATTCACCTCCTGGCTGGGCCACTGACTGTACTTGCCAGATCGTCGTGTGTCTCAGCATCCTTGCGGTCAGTATCAACGCCATACCCAAAGTCAGACGATCGCCTGCCACCCGGACTGAGGTTGAGGGTGTGGCAATGCCTCAAATGCCACCTGTCATCTTGTCCTCTGGATCATGCAGATGCTCCCAACGACCGGACTAGTGTTCATCCCAGCGGCTCAGTCCAGCGATCTCTGAATATTCCGGCGGCTGGCTTCTGTAGGATAATGCCAGGTTGATGCTAGGCCATACACGGGCTGCTCAAGGTCTTTTTGCATGCAACTGCAACTGCAACTTCTTAACGCCCTGAATCATCCAATCACCTGAGCGAGGCGTCTGCTGTTCACTCGGCCTTTTTTGCGCAGAATGGAGCGAAACCAGTGTGTATGTGTATTGCGGTGGTACTGTCATCGAAAAGCTCCATGTCTTGTTTTGTTGTTGAGCCAGTAGCCCCCAGAGACAATGTTCAGGGAGGCCTGTACACCTGCCTGGGAATGGCATGCAGCACGCGAGATCCATAGGGCTGTCGATATCTCAGCCCAGTCAGGATGCTGGGAGGCTGAGCGACAGCGACGAGAGCCAAGTCACTCCGTGTACGGACAGATGTTTCGCGATGTCGACGGCGACGGCGACTGTGGCGACGACGACGAGGAGAAGGGGAAGTTTGTGGATGTGAGACCGCCACAAGTCGTGTCCGCTGAGTATGCCTTGTGAGGCCTAGTGGGAAATGTCCCCCTGGGCCCTGTCCTCCGTTCAGGACCTTTTAGCAAGCATGCAGCACAATGGTACCGAAGGATGGTTGCAACGGCGTCTTCTCCACGGCGCCTGGCCGACTGTAGCCTGTACTCCGACGAAGACACAGCCTCTCTATGGCTGAGGAGCCTGGCGGAAGTGGCTGCGAAGTAGCCCTGATTCGACCAATTACTACAGTACTGTGCAATACAATACAGTCAGTCAACCGTTCAGTCAGTCCAGCAAGTGTGAAACTCGGCAGAAAGGCGGTCTCAAGCTTGGCAGTCGAGGTCTGACGGTGACCGTGTTTCAGTTAGTCATGTTCCTGCACCGTGTGGGCCGGTTCCCAGGAGGGCCAACCTTAATCAGACGTCCGGGAGGAGGGATTCTCTGTGTCTGCTGCACTCTATCGACCCTGGTGCAACTTGTCCATCTGAACTTGAACCAAGATTCGAGTGTCCTTCTTTGCGGTTTCGAATTGTTCGTTGTGTCGTCGACGCACTCACTGGGGTTGTCCATGTCTGCGTGCAGGTGGACGGGTCTTATGACACCATCCAGGGGTTGTTACAATAATGCACGCTATGACAAGAGGTTTAAGCCAAGTTTTGGGCCTTGGCCACAGTCTATATTTCGGCTCGTGGTGGTATCGACATCTGAGATACCATAACAGGCAGCAGATGATGCCAGGAAGCCGGGGTGGGGTGCTGGTTGGTGGCGGTGGTGGTGTTATTGGTGTTGTTGTCTTTAACGCCAACCAACGGCTCCAACGGCTCAACAACAAGATGAACGACCAGAAATCAGGCCGAAAAAGAAGGACCTTAGTGCATATAGCCTGCGTTAGCTTGAATATCTTTTTCTATAGGGCCGAACAAGATAAAGTTGGGGTAATACTTGTTACTTTCTCGGACATCATGCTGCAGGATTACCCGCCACCACCTACACCAGCCTGTCACCCAGCCGCAGCGGTTAATCCACACACCTCTCTCTGCCTTGGGGCTCTTGGGATCTACAACACATACCATGTACATTGAGCATGATTCTGGGGTTGAGAGGGATCAGACGAGAGAGAAGGACTCGCCGCCTTCACTTCCGCCCCTCCCACACAGCCTTCCAGCGAGGCGCCTGTCAGAATCCCGGCGCAACCTGAGACGAGACGAAATGGAAGCCAGGTGTTCGGAAACCTGTGCATCCATCCCGCCGTGCTTCCACACTCTGCTGCATACAGTACCTCCGGGGCGGATTGTAAGCTTACCTCGTTTAAGCAACCTTGCCGCTGTGAGCTCCGGCGTCAAGGGTCTCAAAGTAAGGCCACCAAACCAAACTGGTTATTCTTATACCCAGATTACAGTAAGTATTCCGTCCACCCTAAACCTACCCACTCCCCTTCGGTACCATACTTCGGATGCATCTGATGATGATTCTGCTGTGAGGGCTTCACTAGAGGGCGACTACTGCTTTGCTGGTCGAGGCCATGGTGTCACGGCCGCGGGGACCGTTTCGAGAGACACACCAGGACGCTGCACACCGGTGGACATGGGATTCTGTGACGTCTGTCTCCATCAATCGATCCCCAGGGTCCAGCCCTTCCATCAGTCTCGATAAAGATTGCCACGGCTTGGTTGTGTAGCAGTGGGGGGGGGGGGGAGTAGACACTTCTCTGGAGACCAGGGTCGGAATTACCTCAAGATCTGGGGATCTTTTCGCCAGCCCAGTCACTAACCATACCATACTCTCTCATGCTATGATATGCTTCCCTATCTCTCTACTTTTTTTCTTGGCTCAGACTCGCTGATGAGAAAATTGTGTTGTGCTGCTTGTCCTGCGCCAATTTGGCACAAAAGCGATAACCGACATGCCCTTACTGTGCGCGCTGGATCGCATCCACGTCCTGCAGCACCCAGTTCAACAGGCTATAATATGACGAAATAAGCTCAAAAACAAGCGTATTTCATACAAGTGCCGTCAGAGAGGACCCTCGGGACGGCGAGGATCCGCGTAGATCCACCCTTAGACACACCCATCCAGCCGACCAGCCCCTTTGGTTCATTGATTTGGTACCATGATACTTTGGGCCAACGATGCCATCGTACCCCAGGGCAGGGTTTGCTAACTGTCACGACGTGGGCTATCGATGCTTTTTCCTTCTCGAGTGGTGAGACTGAGTATGTCATGCCCGCTGGAAAAACCCTTTGGCTCGAAGACCTGGTAGGGAGGGTCGTTTCGAGAAGCCCCAGACCTCGCCTAAATACCCAGTATCCACCACCCCCGGAGAAGGGGCATTGTAATGTGCGTCGGTGGATCCCCAGCCCACATTCCGGGGCGCCTTGCAGGCGGTCATCGGCCTATGTTGAGCATGTTGGCCCGTGGCGTGGCCTGCCCTCGTTGTCCTCTTCTTTTCATCTCAAAAATCCTGGTGTGGTGTCGTTTCGGCCATGGGACGGCGGGTGGGCTCCCCTCTCACGTTTCACGACCTTGATGGATGAACGATGATGAAAAAAAAGATGATGCCCTGACTCCTCTCACGGTGGGGAAATCCCTTTTTAACCCCTGTCAAGCGAAGATCAAGCTTAACACGACCCATTCTCGCTTGCATGGCACACACGTTACTGCAGTCCATTATTTTGATACATGAAGTGGAAGGGGCAGGGGAAGGGGAAGGGGTTTCTGGTTATGGTTGTGAATATCCACAGGGTGGTGGTGGAGCTCAACAGACTGCACTGGCTGGCCTGGAAAAATGGAGATCCGCCTGTGCTTGGTCGAAACCAAACCTGATGTACTGGTTACCTCTTTGTTTATCCTCGTCGCAGGTCTTGGGAGCAGCTAGCCAAGACGACGGAACGACTGAATCCGTGTCGTGGGGGTGGAGGGGTTTTGGGTGGTATGCAACCGCTTGGATCGACGCCCAGCACGGGAGAGCGACTGTCCAAGGGCGATCGTGGGTCCTCTATTCTCCCCCCCCCCCTCCTCTCTCTCTCCAAAAGAGAGACCAAGCGGGGTGAAACTGCACAGCGTGATCTGTGACAAGGTCCATCTGGGCGACCGTCACAGCTCCTGTAGTTCACTCTCGCTATGCCTAGATGGCTAGACGAGACCTACTGCAAGTCTCTGCGCTTCAGATGCGCCTGCATTGAGAAGTGGTGGGATGGCATACACCCCTTGCCTTCTTTCGGGACGCCTCGGTTTTCGAAGACGGTAGCGGAGCCCCTGAAGGCCCGAGAGATAGTAGGTCTGGTACTTCCTGTACTTCCAAGGTACAAGTGAGGTTGTACACCATGATGACCCCTTGCTGCGAGGATTCAGCCAAGCTGAAGCAATGTTTGTAGATATGACCATTGAACTTGGGCCATGAAAAGACGCTGAGGAAGATGGTGGTGTTATCGGTGTTCATCCAATGGTTCGGCATGTTGCTGTATATCTGCCACTGAATATGCTGAGAACCTGTATGTTGAGTTGAAGAAAACAAGATGGTAGACTCTGCATGTCTGAACAGTCAACAGAACCTAACTCTGAGCCTGTAATTAGTGATGTTTTTGGACCAGGCAATAACATATTTAGTAAAATCAATCAGCCATCTCCAGAACCACTCCATCTTTGTCCATTAGGTGATCTTGACAAGGAGAACCGGTGCTGGTCAATAGCTAGTACATTTTCATCGTATTGCTGGTAGATTCAAGGTGGAGGTTCTGGTGCATGCAATGTCAAAGAGGAGATGTGGGTAAGTGAGTGTGCATGCATATTCATGTGTGTGTATGTATCTGCAGTCGAAGTAGCTTCTTGGTAGAACGGACATTCATCTAATCAAATTATCCAAATACCAGTGCCTCCCTCACCTGCCTGCTCAAGTTCCCCCACACAGGTACAGCTTCTGCTGCAGTGGATGATCAGGTTCAAATGAAAAGGATATCGTGGTATTCATTATTAGTTGGGGTACGTCCCTGCGTACAGCCATTAGAATTCCCAGTTTGCAAAGGGGAAGAGAGAGACAAGTTTCGTGCCTGCTTCTCATGATGTGCTAGTCACAATGCTGATACCGGCCTTGGTCCTTGAATTATCATCAAACAGATGTTGTCTTTGTTTAGTCCGACTCTGTCACACACCCAACCTGCGAATGGTAACATCCTCGTGGCCCAGACGGAGATATTTCGTGGCTGCTGCCTCCTTGACCCTCGTCTCAGCGTCCAGCTTCTCCTTCGCCTGCCTCGCCAGCTCCTTGATGACCAGCCTCGTGCTCCTCGTAAACGTGTTGTACCACGTGGCGTGGGGCTTGCACCGCCGGCGTTCGCACATGCCGGCCGTCTCCATGTTGAGCTCCTTGCCGGCGGCCTCGGCATCCTCCTGGGCCTTCCACAATTGTTCGTCGGTGAAGCTGCCCTCGGCAGCCAGGCTGTTGCCCCTGTAGATGGCCTCACCCTGAGCCGACCTGGCGAATATGGAGAACTCGTCAGGGCAGCCAACAACGTCCAGGCGGCAGTCGTAGCCGCACACGTCTTTCTCGAAGAGGCCAGCAGTGATGGCCGCCCGGCGCCGCTCGTTCGCAAGGTCCAGCAGCTGTTGCATCTTCTTGTTCAGCACAATCTCCTCGGCCAGCGCATAGCGGTCCGAGGCGGACGTAGTCAAGAAGTCTTCTTCTTCAGGCGTGAGAACGTAGCATTGATCGACCTTGGCCCAGAAGTCGGACGGGACGTCTGGAGTACTGTCAGTGAAGCTGTTTATTATACTTGGCAACAACGCTTGTTGTCAAGTTGAAAGATCAGAAGGGGGGAGAAGGACAAAAGTGGGATCTCACCAAAGGGTATCTTGCCAATACTCCAGGGCACTTCACCCTCGACGGAACTGGGCAAGTTGGTGCCGTCCAGCAACCCCATAAACTGCTCTCTCGTGAGTTCAGCTTCCTTGACCATGGACTTCCCCTGCTCTGGAAACGACCGCACTAGCAGCTCCCACCACTCGTCCGCATGTCTATCACTGCAGAAGACACTGAAGTAGGCCAGCGGCTTCATGTCGCCCTTCCTCCCCGCGAACCCGTCCTCGTACATGCGCGCGGCGTTGAGACATCCTTCCAGGGCACACGTCTTCTTGTACCTGGTGATGTTGATGCCGTGATCGTCGGTGCAGCTGGGACACACGTAACGCACGATGAGGGCCTCGCCGATGGTCTTATCAACACCGACACACTCTCCGTGGAACCAGTCCTCGCAAACGTCGCAACTGATCATCCAGCGGTGGTCGTCTGGGCCGCGGCAGATGCAGTACGGACCGTGGTCGGACTCCTCGTCGTACAAGGGCCCCTCGCTGGCGCCGTCGATGTCGCTCGAGGCGGCGGTAGCAGCGAGGGGAGGGGAGGAGGGGGTCTCCCCGGGGCCGAAGCTAGACGTTTTGCCACCGCGCCCGCCACGCCTGGAAGCTGACGTGGCCGCCCTGGTACCTCCACGGGCGGCCCTACCGGCACGTGAGCCCCCGCGGCCTCGACGACTCGAGGTCTTCTTGACCAGCGCCGCCGTGCCTTTCTTCTTAGCGGCTCGCGCCGCGCCCGAGGGCTTCGTAGAAGGGGAGGCTGCTGCCGATGAGCCGTCTAGCTGCGAGAAGAAAGATGGAGTCCGTGACGACCGAGGCTCGCTTTTGTTGGTGGTCGGTGTGGGGAGGCCGTCAGCCATGGGCAAATCTGGTATATCTGCCATGTCGGTCTCGCCGTCAAAGCCACTGCCGGTTTCCATCTTGATGCTGGCATCAGACATCACTGAGGCAGCACCGCTGGGTACTGCATCCATGTTTGAGTTTGAGGGCGAGTCTGCTAAGGTTTGCAGCGTGTGGGACGAGTCAGAATAAAACCGGTTGTCAGAATCCATGATGAATATGAGTCTGGCCCGAGGGCGTTGAAGAATGGGAAAGAACAAAATAGACAAGATGCAAAAGCAGCAAGATCCGACCGCGTCAAAGTACCCCAGAGAAAGATAAAAAAATAAAGATATAAGCCCTGAAGTATAGCAGAAGTTGTTTGACCAAGAAAAAGTCGTGTTGAGCAGGAAAGAGAAATGACGAGCGCCTACACTTGATGATGTTGTTTGCTCCCTGAGAAGGTGCTTCTTGATGGGAAGTTGAAGTTTGCGAGGCTGATTGGCTGTGCACACGTTCTCCGCTCAGGGCCCACTAAAGCTTTCAAAGGACAGGGATCAGATGCCTTCGAGAATAAACAAGAGACCCATAAGATGGTCTGTGCACCATGCAGGTCCTTCTTTTTTTCTTTTTCTTTTCGAGTCCGCAGTCTACGATTTCTCAATACAAGCACGGGGAACAAGCGATTCTGGGACAAAATCTAACTCTGATTTTCATCCTCACTCTTTAGTCATTCACCCTGGGCATTCTCGCCGATTCTTCTTTTCTCTCCTGTTCCTTTCTATCCAGACCAGAATCACACCACCATGCCTCGGTCCATAGCACCCTCGAGGGCACTGCTGCGTAGCTTCCAAGATATCCCAGCTGCAGCAGCATCAACACCATCGCAATCATGTCGTCGGTTCTTCTCCTCGTCACAGGGCTCCTCTTTCATACAAAGACCCACCGTTATGCGATCGATGGCCCATTCCCAGAGGCACCAACCCCTCATCCAAAAGCGCTTCAAGTACAAGACAGTTGAGGAGGCAAGGAGTCGGTACTCAGTAGGGGTATGCAGAGAGACCTAAATACCCTGTGTGCACTGCTGCACAATTGGCAGGCGGAACAGAAAAGGGAAAAAGCTAACGATGGACCGTGCCGCTACAGCCGTTCTCTTGGAAAGCAGCCGTGCTGTTCGTCGCGACGGCTGCTGGCCTGATGTGGTATTTCGAGTCCGAGAAGGGGCGCATGCAGAAGAAGCGGATAGCAGAGGCAAACAAGGCGGTCGGGAAACCCAAGGTGGGAGGCTCGTTCAACCTGGTGGATCAGGATGGTAAACCCTTCACGGATGCCGACCTGAAGGGACGACACTCTCTGGTACGTCGTGGCTGCAACGTTTTGTGCTTGCACGCCCTGCGCATTAACTGTCCTTCGCTGACACGTGCTCTTTTCTCTCTTTGCTCTAGGTCTACTTTGGCTTCACCCACTGCCCCGATATTTGTCCCGAAGAGCTCGACAAGATGGCCATCATGTACGACTACGTCGAGAAGCAAGCGCCAGGCGCACTGAATGCTGTATTCGTGACGTGCGACCCTGGGCGCGATGGACCAGAGGAGATGAAGAAGTACCTAGCCGAATTCCACCCGAAGTTTGTGGGCCTTACGGGGACGTACGACGAGATCAAGGCCATGTGCAAGGCGTACAGGGTGTATTTCAGCACACCCTCCAAGGTAACACCGGGACAGGACTACCTGGTGGACCACAGCATTTACTTTTACCTGATGGATCCCGAAGGCAATTTCGTGGAGGCGCTGGGACGACAACACTCGCCCGAACAGGGCGCTCAGATCATCTCGGGCCACATCAAAACGTGGGACAGTTGAAGGGAAGGCTGGTTGGAAAAGAAAGGACAAGGCGTTCTGGTTTCTCCACTCACACCACTACAGTCTGAGAGCATTGCACTGTTGGAAAAGGCAATGTTAATTGTATGTGTATACTACGAGGGCTGTCAGATATACCCTAGGTTTTGTAGGCCAAGAGGCTAGACTACATGGGCTGTTGACATCGCAGAGAGATGCTGTTTCGAGAATAGTTGCAGGCGAGGCCCTGCAGTCATTGGAGAAAAAAGATCACGCAATTGGTCCAATGAAACCCTACAGCTTGTGACCTGGACCTTGAGCTGCAGTGCGGCTCTTCATCATGCTCCAGAGCAGTCAATGCAAGGTGATCTATCATTGTTGCACATGTGCATTAGGAAACGATAAGCAACCCGCCCCCTCACTTTCGAGAATAATGCAAAGAATGAGCTTCAATTTGGTCTCCTCCGGGCTCGACAGAGGTAGCCAGCCAAGTCATGCAAATATCGCCACAAGAGGGCTGGGGAAACGTAATGTAGCCGTGTTTCGTGGGTGTTTACGTCACTGTTCGGGCCCAACCGAGTCTCACCCACTACAGCTTTAGAGCTTTGGAGGGGCTGCGCCGAGGGGCTATCGATACTGCTAATGCCCAACAGTTATGGCCAATTGACACATGAAGATAGAGCACGCCTCTAGGGGCAAGAGAGAGAAAACCTTGAACCCTGTCATGTTCCTTCGTCCTGTCATGTGCCTCGATAATTTCGCAAACGAATTGCTTCTCTTGTACCTGAGCAATTCCCTCCCAACCCCCATGGAGAGAGTTTTTTGTTCCCTCTCACCCTACCGGCATTTACCGACACATCAGGTTTATGACAATAGCACAGCCCTGTGTGTATTTGTTGTATGTGCCTATCCCTAGTGGCCGTTGCCCGTATCGTAGCTTCTTTCTTATCTAACCCAAACACTCCAGTCCCGGACCTGTATCACCCTCTGCAATCTGCTACCACCACCACCGCCTCCTCCCTCCTCCTCCTCCTCCTCCTCCTCCTCCTTGTCGTCGCTCTCTCTAGCTTCGAGAATCGCCTCAATCTTGACCCGGCCTCGTTGCCCAAGCTCGAGCACGACACTACCCAGCAAACGCTTCAACGATGTCTACATCCACACCTCCCATTCTCAACGCCCATGGCCAACCCATCAGATCTGCCCTGAAGACCGACGAAGATGTCGCACGCACGCCTCCCAGTGGGCCCGTTAAGGGTAAGCATATCCCCCGAATCCTGCGAGGACTTCTTTCTGCCTCCATTGTCTCACCCAACATCATATGTTTTTGGTCCTTGTCTGTCCAACATGACACATCGCAAGTGCTGATGACCTGGGTTTGTCCTTGGTGTCTTGCAGCGCTTCTGGGCCTTGCGAGATTGAGCAAATCTCATGTGGGAGATCCTCCAAGTGCTGGAATCTTTTTGTGATGACCATGGCGAGGCGTCGGGAGGGCTACTTGAATGCTTGATCTTCATCAGGTAAACGCTCCGCCTTCTCGGGAGTCAATCTGCAGACCTTCTACTCTTAAATGTCTGCTCCCACGGGATGACTGCAGGCTGACACTATACCTCATTGCAGCCGTTCAGATCGCCGAGCCAGAGCCCCCTGCACACGAAGAACCAATGTTCAAGAGGCAGTTCTCTGCTAGCGTGGGGGGGAAACGCCTCAGCGGAAGACCGCCCATACCCACTGGCAGCTCCTCGCGCTCGTCGTTGCTCTCCTTGAACAGTATGGAGACGTTGGACGGGGGCGTGCACCAGGGCGGCTCGTCACTGGTCCAAACACCCGATGAAATCCCAGGCCAGACAGGTGGTGGCCAGCCGCCGCAGCAACAGGGCTCAGACCAGCAACACTCACACCGGGTCGATCGTGTCTCGGAGAAGCTAGTTGCCCAGATAGCCGAGTGGCTCCAGCGCGAGAAGGCCAAGAGGGAGTCCAGGAAGCCAAGAAGACACCACCATCACCATCACCACCTGCGCCGGAAACATCGAGAGACGCACCCTCAAGAAGACTCGATCCCAGAGCAGTCAGAGCCGGAGCTTGATACTTTGCTTCAGCGGACGACTTCGATCGACTCTAATTCCAGCGATGTGTCTTTGGACCGGCTGCAGCGCATCCTGGATGATAGCATGTCCGCGCTAGGTCTGAACTCAATACCGCATTTCGGGCCAAAGCTGGGCAGGCGGTCCTCGCATCGGAGTAAGAAACACGCTTCACGGTCGTCGCTGCACCTGGCTCGTGCAGCCTCATCTGATACAGACTACGTCGACGGCGACGCCATTGTACCGAGTTGCGATGTCATGCTCGACAACACCCTGACCCTGAAGTACTCCCAAGGCACCGCGGATGATTCCATCTCTGTGTCAAGCCGGCGCGAAGAGAAGGAGAAACAGGTGTGGCTTACCTTCAAGAACGAAATCATTCGCCTGGCACACACTCTGAGGCTGAAGGGCTGGAGACGTGTTCCGCTGGACTCTGGGGACGACATCAGTGTCGAACGACTGAGCGGCGCTCTGACGAACGCGGTCTACGTCGTGACCCCTCCTGAGAACTTGTCCGAGTCCACCGAGCACGCTACGAAAAGGAAGCCCCCAAAGCTGCTCCTGCGCATATACGGTCCGAATGTGGAGCATCTGATCGATCGCGACAATGAGCTCATGATTCTCAAGCGCCTCGCGAGGAAGAAGATTGGGCCGCGACTACTGGGCACCTTCAAGAACGGTCGGTTCGAGCAGTACTTCAACGCAGCACCTCTGACGCCAGAGTCCCTTCGCGAACCGGGGACGTCAAAGCAGATTGCGAAGCGCATGCGCGAACTTCACGATGGTGTCGACCTTCTTGAAGAAGAGAAGGACGAGGGTCCGACGGTGTTCAAGAATTGGGACTGCTGGGTGGACAATGTTGAGAAGAGGACGATCTACCTCGACCACCTCACATCCATTGAGAAACTCAATCCTCCCATTGAATCAACGGAGTCGTGGAGGACTCAGGGCTACGTATGTGGCGTGGAGTGGCCCAAGTTCAAAGCCATGGTTGACAAGTACCGCGCTTTCCTCGTCCAATCCTATGGCGGTCCAGCCGTACTGCGCAACAAGCTCGTTTTCGCGCACAACGATGTAGGTCTCCCATCTGTTCTAAATTGTTCCTCCTTCTGTCCATGCTTACACCACCTATAGACCCAATATGGCAACATTCTACGTGTCCGCCCGGACGACGAGCGCTCGCCGCTTCTGCAACCCGAGAATGTGCACAAACAACTGATCGTCATCGACTTCGAATACGCCTCGGCGAATACTCCCGGCCTTGAATTTGCCAATCACTTCACTGAGTGGGCATACAACTATCACGACGCAAACACATCCTATGCATGCAACGCCGAGGGGTTCTATCCCAGCCTCGAAGAGCAACAACGATTCATCAAAGCCTATGTGGAGCATCGGCCTAAATTTATGACGACGTCGTCATCAGTCTCTGATGATGTGACGCCGTCCGGAACGCCGCTCCTGGGCCCACAGCAGGCGCAGCCGCCCATGACTACCACGCCAAGCTCCAGCTCCATCGTAGAATTCATGCTGGACGCCCGCGTCCCACCCGGCGGGTGGAAGGAGGAGGAACGACGTGCGGCAGAGTTGGGCGATGCCAAAGTACAGGATCTCATCCGCGAGACGAGGCTGTGGCGCGCAATGAACAGCGCACAATGGGTGGCTTGGGGGATCGTGCAGGCCAAGATACCTGGGTACACTGATACCGACGCGGGGAACGAGCCTGCACCGCCCTCGCCCGCAGGTTCGGAGGCGACGGTCACGGGGGAGAATGGCAGCACTGGCGAGAACGGAGATGCCGAGGAGGGGTTCGATTACCTGCGGTATGCGCATGATCGGGCGCTGTTCTTCTGGGGAGACTGTGTCCAAATAGGACTTGTCAAGCTGGAGGAGCTCCCCGAGGCACTGAGGAGCCGCCTCAAGATTGTAGAGTACTGAGAGATGGGAAATCCGACGATGGAACCAGAGGCAGGGTGAGAAGCTTAGACAGCTAGGCAGAATGAACCGTATTATTGTAAATGGGTTATGCCAGGCGTAGAGAGCATCCCGAGTATGTTGCGCGAGGCACTGCGGGATGGCGATTGGCCCGATTGCTCAAGTAGACAAACATGTGGACCGAGCCACATCGCCTCGAAAATCTATCTCCCTCCTCGTGACAGAAAAACGGAGAAGAGGAGGAGGAGGGGGAGGAGGAGGAAGGCTGGAAAAGGAACACAGTTCTCACAAACCTAAGCAACACAAAGGTCCACACAAATCATTGCATTCATCAGCCAAAGAAACAACAATCTTTTCATTTCAGGGTATACAAGCATATCAAGGCCCCTCCGGCTCTCTTTTCGTCAGTACAAAGCTGTCATTATCGGGTATCCGCCGACAGCAGATCAGAAGAAAGAAGTAACGCACACGCACACACAAAAAAAAGAGAGGTAGGAAAGGGAAGAAGAAAAAAAGAAGTTGAAGAGGTCATAAAAAGTCGACAGGTCAAAGCGTAAAACAATCGCCCAAGAAGATGCGGAAACACTTGATCGGTACACGTATCCAGACACAAAAACATAAACAGAATAAAGAAAAATTAATATCTCGCACAGGCATTCGTTGTCATGGCAGGTCGTAGATGAGTGGCCGCGAGGCTCATGATTGGGGTCGATCCCAGTCCTCTCTTTTTTTTCTCTTCAGGTTTGTCACTTCCTCCCTTCCTTGGTTATTTTTTGTGTGTTTCGTTTCGGGGGTTTTCTCCTCTTCCCCTTTCCCGCTTCTTTCTTCTCTCTTCTGCCAGAGTGTTCGTTCTTTGCGTTCGTTTCAGTAAGCCAGTCCCAGCAGCCGCGAGGCCCGAAATGCGATCTTTTGAGACAATACAGAATGGACTTAAGACATCCCCTCCGCCTCGTTCCCCCAGTGCGTTGAGGATGTAATACCAGGCAAAAAGACAAAGAGAAATAGGAAAAGGAAATTAAAAAAAAATAAAAAAAACAGAGAAAGAAAACAGGGACGTTTCTCGACGTTGGGGCGGATTATTGGCCGCTCGTGATGAATGGCTAGGACTCCCTTCTCATACTCGTGGTTGCCTTGTCTTCGCTGGTGGGAGTCTTGGGCGCAGAGAGGGGGGGAGGGGGGGGGGGTGTGAGCCTCACGCCGGGCAAGCTGCGGTGCTGTTGTATCCCGAGATCGCCTGTCCGTCGATACGAAAAGCTCTCTGCCCCCTCCCCTTGAGCAGGATTGAGACCTTTTGTTTTGTGTTCCTCGAAGCATTAGCCGCATGGTCTCGCTTCCCGCGTGACCTACCCTTCCTTGTTTTGCGGGGAGTTGCGTTCGCGCTTCTTCGGACATTGCATTCCAATGGCTGGACTTCTTGTACGACGGTTGACCGCGTACTTATATTTCCGGCTGCCCTCGGTGCCTTTGCCAGGGGGCCAGAAGGGTCTGTGTTCCTTCTCCCACCTCTCCCCCTCCTGTCTTTTATGTTCCACCTCCTGTGCAGATAGTTCTCTTCTTTTCTCATGTGCCATGCCTAAGTCTTAGTGTCTTTCCCTTCGCGACGACGTGTGTTGTGATGTATGATGCGACGACGAGTGGTGGTGTCTCGAATGGGTGTGTGACGAGTGACGGTGTCTACCGCTGCTGCTGCTGGAGTGGTGGTGGTGTCCGCCGCTCGACTGCGATGCGTCCAATGCGCGCTCCATCTCCTGCACCCGCTGGCGGAACCCCCTCACGATGTCCCTAATGTGGCGTATGCGGTCAAACTCGGTCTCGAGCTCGTCGATCTGGCCCATGATGGTGTGAAACCTAAGGATCTCGGCGTCGGCATTGTCGATCAAGTTCCCAGCCTGGTCGTACACGGCCATGGTGACCTGCTGTGACTGCTCCGTCAGGTGGTCGAGCTGTTGGGAGATCTGCTGCATCAGCCTCTCGAAATGCCGCCCCAGCTGTGCGAGCGACCCGGAGTCAAGCAGCAGGAGACCCTGCGAGGAGGCACGGCTCGCAGCGCGCGATGAGCTCGAACCCCCGCCTGCGGCGATGGCCGCCTCTCTCTGTGCGTGCTGTAGGGCGACGATCTCGTCGCCCGAGAGACCTAGCTGGTTGACGGACACGGCATTGGGCACGGCCTGAGACGACGAAGACATGGTCGGGATGGAAGGGGCAGGTCAGAAGATTTGGCCCCTCGGACGGTGGGTGTGAAAGCTTCGAGAGCCTGTAAGCTGGCCGGAGGTATGGGGTTTTCTTTTTCTTTCTTTCTCTTTTTTTTTTTAATTTTATTTCTTCTATTCTTTCCCCCTCGGGGAAGAGCTGCTGCTGCTGCTGCTGCTGCTGCTGCTGCTGTGCCTGCGTCGGGGAAGAAAGAAGAAAAGTTCTCAAGCAGCGCACTGCTGGTGTGTTGGTCCCGACGACGTAGTTCTATTGTTGCTGGCGGCGACGGCGATGAGGGATGGCACGAGGGCTCGCACGGGGTAAGTCAAAGTCCCTCCGGGGGAAAACGCAGACAGACCAAAAAAAGAAAAAGATATCAAGACACGAAGGCGAAGGCCAGGCCAGACCGTCAATGGGGACAGCAGCCAACTCAACCACGTCGAGCCGCAATGCGACCGACAGCTGGTGGCTGACTGCTGCTGCGCTGCTGTTGTGGTATGATGTGGGTGTGGTGGCAGTGGCAGTGGCAGTGGTGGTGGTGTTGTTGGTCGCGGTATTGGTGATGGTGGGCACGATGCGGACGGCCTTTGTGGTGGTGGTGCGACCGACGACGCAGCGGTGGGGGCGGCAGTTCAAGATCTTGGTGACAGCGATGATCCTGTGTCTGTTCCCACAGCTGGAGATCGATTGCGGGGTACGGCGCGCGGCGCCGCCGAGTCGTCCCACAGGGGTCGTCGCACCACGAATGCGACGAGGACAACGTCGACTGAAGAGGTTGCGGCAGCTGCTTCCTGGCGCACGGCGTCATTGTTCCGTTTGTGCAGCGCACATGGCAGGTCTTTCTTGGTGGTGCCAGTGGTGGGGATCGTGGGTGATGACGGCGAGGGGGGGAGAACTCGGGCGATGTGATTGGCCGCAGAGCTCGCCAAAGAGAGAATGAAGGAAAGAACAAGAAGAAGAAGAGAAGAAAAAGAAGATGCCAACAATACACGTCGTCGTGAGGCTGGTTGGTGGTGGGCCCAGAGGCCGGTTGGTCACAGCTGCTTTGTCGAGCTAGATGAAGCAGGAGACACGGGAAGGCTCGATCAGTGAGGGCATGAGCGTAGACATATACTTCAGAAAGCGGAAGCGCGCAATCGAACCGGAGCCGACCTGTCGGCTAGTCGAGATAAGAGGCGCAAGAAGAGGCGCGCCACGGGGGCGAGGCTCGGTAGGCGACCAAAAGATGGTGTAGGGGGGGTTTGCTTCGCAAGGTGCCGCGGCACCTGGTCAACGGAAGCCCCGTCCTGTGTTGCTCTGAAGCTGCTCGGGGTTACCTGGATAGTGGTGGCTGCAGTGTCTCGTCGTCGTCGGGTTTCGTACGAAGACACATTACCTGTATAATCCAGCAGGCGAGATGACGACGGTGGAAACCAGGCAGGGCACGACCTCAAAGCGGCAGCCCATTCTTGACGAGACAGAAGGGTTGTGTGCATGGGACCCCGAGACAAGGTGCTGAGATGTGCTCCCCTTCTGCCCGCCGGGTGTACGCTCACATGGGGTCTTGGTCCTGTCCCTTGATGTGTGGATCAGGTCTCGCGAGAAGGGTTGATGTCGGTCGATATCGTCTGAATGTGTGTGTATGTGTGTGTGCGCGCTGGTCTTGGAGATCAAGCAGCGAGGTCGTCGTCGTCTTTGCGCCCGGCGTTCTTTACATGCTTATTGCCCGAGTCGCGCGTCAGCTGATCCATGAACAGACCGGTGCCCGCAGCGCTTTTTGTTGTTTCGACTTCTCCCGTGCCCCTCTTTCTCTCTCGCTCCCTCTCTGTGTGTAGCTGTCTCTGTCTTGTCTCGTCTCGTCTTCCCTCTTGAGCGCGCGGTTCAGGGATTGGCAAGAGACAACCGAGTCGTTTGGGGTTGGTCACGTATCAGGACGATAGCGGGTTTGGCCTTTGGGACATGGAGGATGGAAATGCGGAGATGGGCATGGTGGGATCTTCTCCCGGGACAAGAGAGGAGCAACGGCTGCCCAGATGCTTTTCCTGTCGAAGAAAAAGGTTAATAAGAAGGCCCGCCGATACTGGACTTTACTTGGCTTGGACAGGTCGCAGTCATGTGTTGAGAAAAGGTGCTGGGCCTTATTTCCGACGATGTTACTGTTGGACTAGGCACCCCAGCCAAAGCCCAAAACCTTTTGAGCATGTACTATGTACCCCGAGGCTAGGGCCAACCCTGGAAGGGCCTGCAGTCAACGTACTTCAGTGGTACCACCATAGTATGTTGTGCTACCATACCGTGAAGCAGTAGGTACTATATTTTCATTTTGTCCTCGCTCTCTTTCTCGCTCTCCACTGTACACAGTCCAACGAACATTGAAACCATTGATCAGGTGGTCCTGCTTCTCAGTACGGGCCGAAATCCTGAGACGTCTTGTCATAAGGGGGTTTGGCTACCTGATCATCTGCAGAGGGCCACGACTAGGCCACCTGACCAGTCATATGTGTTTTCAGGACGTGAAGGGTGGAAGATTGATACCAGCGCATGTAGTAATCAAGGGGCTTTCCGTATACACGAGAACACAAGCATGGAATCCTTATGATGGGGGCCACATCTGATTCCTGCCGCGATTCGCAAGGCTCGAGGGGAGTGAACAATAAGAGGGGTCGAGTCACAGCATTACACTGGCAGTAGGACGAGATGACAGGCCACCTCTACACACTCATAGCTCTAATGCGCCTCAGGTTGGGGGAACACGGTGAATTCACACTGCAAAGAGACAGCCAGAAGGACGAGCAAGGTCAAAAGACCGTCACAAACTTTTTGCTGGACACATATACACCATAACGATACATAAAACGCCCCAACGCCGCAAGTCCGATTGGTATATACAAGACAGAATCTCACCAAGCCGCTGTACGACGACTCGTACCCCGAGGCGGAATCATTTTTTCCCAAGGATATGAATAAATATGAAATGCAATATGAGAATTGTATCTGGGTATCTATTGAAATCAACTTGTATGAATACTTGTTCAGGAGGACTGGTACACCTGGAAGGACCCAAACTCCCAATATGCGTCTGTAAAGTTGGATGGGTTGTTTGCCACAAAATCCGTACAGTTGCTCGGGCCTGGAAAGTAGAAATGAGATTAATGGGTTTGATCTTGCATGATGTGTAATCCCCGGGGGGAGGAGGGACGAGAAGATGAAGGAGGAGATACACTGAGGAGGGGGCACCCAAAAGAGAGATGTGGGAAAAGACATTTGTTTTCACTTACACCCAGCCGAAGTATAGTCGGCGCCCCCAGCCCAGCTACCACAAAAGTCGATATTGATAATGATGGACTGGTTCTGGAAGTGCGTGTCAATGTCACACCCCGTGTCGGGGAAATCCGCCGTCGCCGTGCCCCAGGTGCTCGGGTCGGGGCTGCCTGCGTCAATATCGCTCGGGATGCTGCCCCTGGCAAACTGCCAGACGCGGATGCCCTCGCTGCGCCACTCGACGGCGGTGACGCCGCCGCCGTTGTCGTTGTAGTCCGCCCCAAAGGTGGCCGTGTCGTCGGCCCGGACGCCGCACCCGGCCTCGTCGTTGGCGTCCCAGTAGCAGTTCTCGTACAGCGCCGTGCCGTTCATCTCGCGCTTGTGGTCCATCTCGCAGCTGCTCTTGGTGTGCAGCGTCATCTGGTTGCCCGTCGTGCCCATGTTGACCGCCTCCATGGCGTCGATCTCCCCATGCGCCGGCCAGTTATCCGGGTCCGTCAGCCACAGCGCCGGCCACGTGCCGCAGCCTACTGGTGAGTGCTTCACGTCGAAGATGAAGAGGCCCTTGTCGTAGGTCGTCTTGGAGGTCACACGGACGCTGCTGCGGGCGGTGGTGGTGTCGCGGCGCTGTTTTCGGCCGGGGCCGCCACCTTGGGAGGACTGACTGCCCTGGTTGTTACTGTTGTTATTATCATCGTTGTTGTTGTTGTTGTTGTTGTTACTGCTGGTGGTGCTGGTGGTGCTGCTGTCTGAGTCGCTCGAGGAGCTGTCGTCCGCATCGGATGTGTCGACGCGGAGGACGGCTGATGAGCTGGAGGCATATGTCAGGTTCAGAGAGCTGGCCGTCTCCGAGTCTACATATGTCACAGTGCCACCCGAAGGATCTTTGTTCCAGGCGTCAGCGCGTGGTCCATGCAGGGTGGGGTTTGTTGCACAGTACCTGTGTCCGTGTAGTAATCAAACAAGCTGAAAAAGTCCTCGCCCTCGTAGGTATCCGCCAGTGTGTAGTTCAGTGCTGTGTAGTCGGGATATGCGTTGGCCTTGGCCTCCTCGACGGGGACGACGATGACGATGATGAGCACCACGACGGCCACGCCGCCTATTATGATCCACGTCTTCTTGCTGAGTGTCTTGAGGAAGCCCAAGGGCCCGTGAGGCTGCATCTCTACCCGGCCCATCGTCTGCAGTCCAGCGAGCACCGATTCTGCCCGGATACTTGATGAGTGTGGGAGTCGCCTCCTGGGGTGTCAGGCACTCTGGACGGATGAAAGGTTAATGCTGCCGATGCGATGCGATCAGGCAGACAGTGTTCTGGTTGTGAGGGCACCCAGGGTTGCCAGTGGAAGTGATGAGCACGCCTCTGAAGAGGAATGAAGATCTTGGTGCGAAGGGGTTCAGAGCAAGATGGTATCAGTCAAGAATTTCAAGATTTTCTGGGGTGTGTTTTTTCTTCTCTTTTACTTTCTCTCCCTCTTCACCCCGGGTCGGATTGCTCTTTTCTTTCTTGATACAGCAGCCCTGACTTGTACATGGACAATCTAGCCCGCCAGCAAGACGTGGTGGGCCCCATTGTTAGCAGGTACTGCCACTATAGTACTACTATTTACCACTGTGGTACGTAGAAGTCTGGTTGGGAAATTCGATGTTCTTGCTCCGCCCTACAAAGACGCGCGGTCTGCGTGCCGACAACCTTTCAGAGGCGCCCACCGCCCCTTGAAGAAAACCGGGTCTGCGTGGCCAAATCAAGATAAGTCTGATAAGGAGACGGCTGCCGTTGTTGAGGATAGAGTGTCCCTGCTAAACCTGGTAAAAATAGATACCCTCCGCCACATTGGTTGGACCGGGTCTGCATCAACTGTTTGGAATATGGGTGAAGGGGACCGTCCCTTGCCCGTCCCTTGCTTGTGTCAGGGTCTTGAGAGAAGGGCTTTTTAGTCCTGGGATGACGACGTCGTTCGATCTCCACCTGACGCGCACGCTACTTAGTGGGCCAAATGTCTCCCTCAAAAGCTTTTCACTCGAGAGAACGAATATCGAGAAAGAAAGGACGAATGATACAAGGAGACGTGGGTGACAGATAACTTGAGAAGTAATGGTGTAGAGAGCAAAAGGCTTTGAAACAGGTGTCAGTTTGTTCTGGCTGGACCTCTGGGAGATATGCCTCGTTCTTTTCTCTCTTCTTCTACGTATATTTGAGGCTCCGAGTATGTTTGGATGGCCCTAGTTCTGATTGGCCGCTGTTGGAAAACATACTAGAGAAGTGCTAAACACTGGTTGACGTGGTCCTCATTTTAGGGTGCACGCTTAAGGCTCAGCCCTTCGTCCTCCTCCTCGTCCTCCTCCTTCATCCGCTTTAACCCCTATATCCCGAGAGTAAAATAGAGGGAGAGAGGGAGGAGGACAAGAAAAAGACCTTACTTCCCTCGCCTCTCCACGTTGACCCTATCTTTATACACACAGGTGGAGTCTGGAAAAGGAGAAAGAAGTCCTTCAGACGAGCTCTCAGAGGCCCGCCCATTTACTACGACTTGACTGCAGTCCTGGACTACCACATTATCTAATGCAATTGTCACCAGCGCTTCACTCTATATACAAGAACGAACTAGACCTAACCAAAACCACGCCTTGCCGCACACAGTGACTTCTATTGAACCCTAAATCGGCCTTGTCGCTGTCCTTGACGCTGAGTTTGAGACACATAAATATGGTGAAGAACACACCCACCTGGCCTCTTCTATTCTACCCTTGCCGGCCACCCCTCCATCTCGAATGCGTGGTTCACAGCGGCCTTGACATCATCCTGCACGGTATTAGGAACCGCCGCCGGGTCCAGCCGTTCACGGGGCATCTTCTCCTCGTCCCAGACGCCCGTTCTGACCAGGCACGCGTTCCACTCCGGCCCCTCGGACGCGTGAGACCCGCTGCCCGGTTCCCTTCTGCCTAGCCACATGTTGGCGCCGCGGATATCGCTCTCCGGATTATCGCCCACCATCCAGACGCTCTCGAGGGGGCTGGCATGCTCGTCGACGCTGCTCTCCCCGGCCTGCCACAGTGCCTGGAAGTGCCGCATCAGAACCTTTTGCGCGTAGTGGTACGTCGATCTCTCGGGCTTGCCGAACGTGAAGTCCTTCATGCGGTATGGCTCGGCCCCTGCCTGTGCCACGATTGCGCCGAACTGTGCCCTCACAGCATTCCGGAAAGCCCCCTGGCCAAACCGCGGCAGGTGATAGCCCGTGCTCCAGAGAAGATCGCAGTTGCTGAAGACGAGCGCGGGCTGGCCGTCCGACTGCCAGGCCGCGGCGGCACCCGAGTGGGGGTCGCCGTTCTTGGGGCTGTATGTGCCCAGATATCCGCGCCGGGACAGCAGCAGGTCCATGACGAGCTGGATATCGACCGCCCAGTCCCGCGGGTCGTTGAAGACCAGAATCGCGTCGATCTTGAGGCAGTCCTCCAGCCGTCGCCTGGCGTCGTGGGGATCGTAGATGGGCTTTGGCAGGGGGAGGATCTCCTGCTTTGCGTAGAACTCCGACAGGGGGTCGAAGGGGAAGATCTGTGGACAGGCAGTCAGGATGTCGGCTGGCGTGACCACCGACTTGAAGCCGTAGCCCTGCGCAATGCGGCGTGCTGCAGACGCATCGGAGCCCAGCACGAGGATGGTGGACTCGTGCAGGTTCCTGATGCCGACAGTAGACTCGAGATACGACGGCAGATCGGTGAACTCCGGGTCCATGGCCTGCGTGAGATCAGCCTCGGTGAGCAGCTGGTACGGCGTGTGGCTCTGCACGAAGTTGGACGTGTCCAGCTGCACGCCCAGCTTCTCGGACAGCTCCTTCACCCGGGCCTCCTCGGACTTTCCTCCGCCATTTGCTAATGGCCATCATTAGTATTGTGTGTGAGCGGAGTAAGAGTGTGTGAGACCGACGTACTGAGAAGAATAAACGGGATCTTGTGTTGCTGAAGATATCTCAGCGTCTCTGTCGCGCCCTTGATAGGTTCTGACTTATGCAGCAGCACCCCATCGATGCTGTAGAGGGGCAAAATTAGCTCCAGCCGCCACTCAGCCAGCCCGTAAAGCCTCAGAGGGAGAAAGACAGGTGGGCTTAAGATCCTCAAGACTCACTCGAAGGCGAACGCAAACCGCGGGAGTTGCCCGGTGCCCTGGTCGCTCCCCAGCGACGTCTCCGAGCTCCAAGCCCCGCTCGCATCCGTGCTCTCGCTCCCCGCATCGCTGCTCGAGGCCGTCGACCGTCCTGAGAACGACCTCGGCTGTGGCAGACCCGAGGGCCCGCATGGCCTGTGGCGGAGGCCAGTGAAACAGGCTGCGGGCGAGGCCCGCCACGACAGCAGCGGTCCTTGTGGCCGCCTTATGGCGCGGCTGGCGAGCAGCACTCGCGCCCCAATTAATGCGCGCATCGAAATCCAAAGACGATCAAGGACACAGCTCGAGGCGCTGGAAAGGATACATAACACACAGCGCAGTCCAGCCCAGCCTCAGTCTCGATTCCGGTGCCGATGGACGGATGCACTAATTACGGCGTTGGACAAGTCAGTGAGTGACTCAGTCTTATTCTCTTTGTATCACAGAGTGTGAATGGCTTTGGCAGGGCGTCTTGGAATTTACCTTGTGCTGTGATGGAGACAGGTGATGATGACGATTTATGAGATGCTGATTATGGTGAGAAACTCGGAGTGTGGCTGTTGTTGCCGGTTCATGACCCAGAGCAGGTCTGTTGGGTTGAACAAAGCTTGTGTCAAAGCCACTGTAAACAACAGTAAGGAAGTGAGATAGAGAGCACTTGTTAGTGGTCCAGTCCGGTGTCCACACCTGACTCAGTGACGTCTTTGCCGGCCAAGGAAGAGGACGCCCCGGGCGTGAAGATAAAATAGATGAGCCCAGGGCTACTATAATATGGAAAAGCAAAACAGAAGTGATCTGATATTTAAGAAATCGAAAGTATCTAGGAGAACCCAAAACCACATCATGTGTCAGGGCAGGCATCAGTCACGTAAATAAGCAATGGTTAATGTGAAATAAGATACCACCACAGCGGCCCGGCCCTCACTCCGCCACAGCCCTCGGTGTCAAATTACTATTACTACCAATACATAAATGTACAATGCAATTTCTTGGAGGCACGCTGTTGTCCTCATCAAACTCGCTCCTTTTCTTTACCTTCTCTCATTACTCAGCCGTCTTGCAAGGCAAATGAGGGAAGAGAAATTGGACGGGGGAAAAAGAAAGGAAGAAAATAAAAACTAAAAACTCCAGATCCAGATGTCTATCAACGCCTTGCAGTGCCTAGCTGTGCGCACCACTCCAGAAATCATTCAGGGCCGTCCAATCTCCGTCTGCCGAGCCCACTCTCAGCTGGCTTGATCGTCTCATGCGTGGTTCAGCTCGTGAAGAGGTAGATGCTTGGGTACGTGGGTAGGTAGGTGGGCAATGTCGAATGTCGAGCTTCAGGTGATATAAGCCACGTGCGAAAGCCTGCGTCTAGCTTCAAAAACTCCTCTCCTGGATGCTATCCGGTCTGAATCGTGACAGACGCCGTCGATCCGCCCTGTCATGCCTGACAGAATGGGCGCGACAGTGGCATTCAGAACAACAATCGTATCATATCGACAAGGACCAACAAGAGAGAACAAAGGCACAAAACAATAAAACAAGTAGGAGAAAGGAAAAGAGCACGGAGAAAAGCACATTCCGCACACCGTGCACCGCGGAATCTAGCACGCCGCCACCTTCTCAACTCCCTTGCTGAAGTGCCCTTTTCGGGGGAAAAGAGGCGGGTATCAAAAAAAGATCCTGTGCCTCCAAGAGAAACAAATCCGAAAGACCGCAGCATGGATGGGTTTTTTTCTTCTTCGATTTTGTACAGTAACGTCCACGGATCAGATGATATGAAGGGGTACGGCGGATGATGAGTCTCTCCTCTCTCTCTCTCTCTCTGTGTGTGTGTGTGTGTGAGTGTGCGTGTGTGTTTATCCCCCTCTTTTACACCGACTGGTGGGAACGGAAAATAAGAAGCTCTTGGTCGCCGAGTTGATGTCCTGTAATTCCTTCGTATTCTTTGGCGGTGCCGCAGCTTCTTGTCCTGTGAAAGCTATATCTCCGTTGACAGAAGCTGATCTGGATCTGGTCGCTGCTTGATGAGGAAATGATGATCTGCTGTTTCAAAGGGCTGCCGGTGTCTAGTGGTGTCGGCCGGCTTGGCTCTGGCTTGCACTCGTCCTGCTGCGCGTCTCGTCCTCCTCGATCACATCGCTAAGGCGTGTCGGATGGTGGTGGCGAGGCATCGGGTCCCAGCCAGGAGCTGCGTAGCCGCTGCCCGAGTAGTCGGGCTGGCCAGACCACTGCTGAGAGGACGACGGAGGGTAGCTGACACTAGGCTGTGCTGAGGGGGTCTCGTACTCTTCTGCACCAGAATCATCATCAGAATCATCGTCCCCTGGTGTGCCGGGGTAAGGGATTTTGTGACCCCGAGAGTCACGGATGAAATTGCCATGAGCATCGATGAGGTACTCACCCTCGCTGTAGCCACCTTCAGACTGCCCCTCGCCGCTGTACGGCCGTCCCTCGACCCCTGCGCCCGATGGCTGTTGATAATAGCCCCCTTGTCCACCCCCTGCTCCTCCTCCGCCACCACTGCTGGAGGCCGGCACGGCTGATGATGGATGATGCTCTGGCGGCGATTGCGAGTATGGCGGGTACGGTGGCTGTGGGGATGAGGCGTCAGGCTGTTGCTGCCGCGATTCGGCGCTGCGCCCGGGGACGCCTTGTGACATGGGCACGACCTGGACACCGCCGACGATGGTGGGCATGCCCTGCTGGAGCGATATGGTGCGGTCGCGCTCCTCCTGCTCCCGGCGGCCCAGCTCCTCCCAGGCGCGACGTGCCTCCTCCTTGGATATGAGCAGCTCCTTCTGCATCTCGCTGATCCTCTTCTGCGTCTTGGAGTTGTTCTTCTCGTTATCCAGCGCCTCCTTCACCGCAGCGGCCTTGGACAGCCTCTCCTCCTGCAGAGCGCGCTCCAGGCCGGCCTTGGTCTCCTCGTGCCGCTCGAGCTCGGCCCGGGTCTCAAAGAACCACCGCTGGAACTTGCGCTCAGAGCTCGCCCGCAGGCGCTGGAGCTCGACGACGGCGTGGAACAGGTTCGCACCCGCCGCAGAGAGATCGCTGACCTGTCGCGACAGCTGCGCCGAGACCGGGTCGCGGTCGATCTCGTCTGCGTGCTGCTGCAGTTTTCTAATCCAGAAGCTCGTCAGGCCCTCCCAGTGCGCCGACAGCGCCTCCCACCGCTCAAAGGCGTGCGGAAATGTGTTGCGTGGCTGCACGGTAACGCCAGGGTCACCAGGCAAGGCAGTCGTTGTACCGGGCATCTGTGGTCCGGTCCCGTCCATGCTCGGCACGCCGGAGAACTGGAGAGGGTCTTGGCGCTGCTGTCCACTGGTCCGCGAGGTCCGCCGCTGCGTCTGGCCAGAGGGCTGCTGCGCTGTAGAGACAGGCTGTGGCTGTGGCGGTGCTGAGGCCTGCTGTTGTTGTCGTCTGCGCTGGGTGCCGGCAGGGTCTATTGGCTGGGTGGAGATGGGCACCGAGGGATCACCGCCTGCGACCACGGCAGCGCCAGGTGCGTTGCCTCTCCGATCCGCTATCCTCTTCTGTTGTTGGTCTTCCAGCTGTCTCGCCTCGCTCTCGGCCTGGAGCCGTTCCATCTGCTCCCGTTCCCGTTCCCTTTCCCGTTCCCGCTCTTGTCTCTTGCGCTCTTCTCGTGCTGCCTCTCTAGCTGCGCGCTCCTCCATGATCTTCTTAGGACCCTTGATGCCCTGCGATGGCGAGCCAGTCTGGGATGACGGGGCTGTCGGCCTAGCGCCAGGCGAGCCGAAGCCGTTGGTCACAGCCGGCGGGCCTCCGACCATACGGATGTCGGCCATGGACGCGTTCTCCTCGACCAGGTCGGGTGTGAAGGGGTTGGGATGTCTCAGTGCCTCCTCGAGGGCCCAGAGGATTGCGCTGTGGGTATGCTTGGAGACGCGCAGGTACGGATGTGCCGAGGAGCGGTCAGTTGGGCGGGAGGAGGTCCTAGGCGGGACAAGGGACGGGGGAAGGGTGGTGGAGGCGACGTCGTCGAAGGGCTCGCTGAGCAGGTCTTGGGAGAGATGCTTCTTCGTACGGCGGCGACGCCCTGCTGCTGGCCGCGACTTGTCCTCTCGTGCGCCGTCGCTGTCGTCGCTGTCGTCGTAGTCGTCGAGGATGGGCTTGGTGAAGAGACCGGGGTGCTTGATACCGACTGAGACGGCCTCGAGGTGCAACGGTCTCGGGGAAGAGTCGGGGGCGGGTGGCCCTGGGTGGCCTATGAAGCGCGGCGTGCGGCGTAAGGTTCGTTGCGACAGTGGGGTGGACGTGTCCGACCGCGAACCTATCTCGGTAGATATAGGGGTCTGGGATCGGCGAAGTGTCCGCTGGTGCTGCTGCTGGCGCTGCTGCGCCGGAGACGAGGTGGGTTCGTAACGGTCGTAACGGTCGTAAGGGTGCAATGGATCGGGATCAGACACCTTTGCAATCACTTCTTCCCCCTTATCACCAAGCGGAGGTCGGTTGGCGGACAATGTGAGAGGTCAGTCACCACTTGCAGGAAGTGGTGACACGGAGGAGGGGGGTTGGGGGGGGGGGGTGCAAGGTCGGCGTAGTGGTGGTCGGTTTTTCCCGTGGCTGGAAGAAGTTGGCAAGCCAGAGAAGCAGAGAGGAGGAACCCTGTGGAATTATGAGACGTCGAGGCGGTCAGCAGGCTGGACCCGATTTTTGAGGCTGGTCGAGAACACGCGAAGCACCAAAATGGCGTCAGGGACCCGTGCTGTCCAGGGCCTTGCTGGAGATACCAGCACTAAAATGGAAGCTGGCCAAGGCCCCAACAGGAGCAGGAGCAGGATAGGGCGTCCAGACTTACTAGCTTGAGGGTCAATAGCTGGCTAGCAAGGCGAAGCTGTTGTCGCAAAGGCAGGCAGAGGGAAAAATGCCAGCGCGGAGGACCAATTGGTGGTAGCAACAGCAGCGTCTGGGAGTGAGCGCAATGCCTCGGTGGGTTGTTTTGGTACGCGCCCGATCGAATGTGTTGACGTTGCAGTATAATTACGGCGCGAGTCGTGGCATGGGAAAATGGGAGGTTGGGTGACGTTGCAATGCCAAAGCTGGTGGCGGGCGCAGCAAGCAGATCCACGGCGAAACGAGCCTGGCGGGAAGGGGGGTCCAACACCACCACCCAAGAAATAATAAGAAAAATCCCAAAGGATCTGAAATATGACAAGCTGCGCTGCTCCTCTCGGATGGGGAATCTTTTAGAGATGATGAGATACGAATACCAGCAGTTGAAACGTGCTGCACTGGGGAGAAGCCCAGGGGCGTTTATTCGTCAGTCTCCGGTGTTCAGTGACCGGGGGGCCGGGGGAGAAAATAAGAAAAAGAGACACAAAAAGTGGACGAACTGACCTGAGCTTCGACCTAGACAAACTTGCGCCTCCTGGACCACCGACCCTTTTTGTCTTTTTCTTCCTTCTCTTTTCCTGTTTCCCTCTCCGTCTCAACACAGCGTCAGTGCGTTGTTCGTCTGGCACCCAAAGCAATTAAGCCTAAGCAGTCGAGCCTGATGATGCGAATCCTGACGCTAGACAGAGCCGAGGACTGATAGCGATGCTGATGCTGATGCTGATGCTGACGGTGATGATGCCCGAGCTGCCGTGCTGTGGTCGTCTCCAGCGTGGCCTTGCACCAACAGGGTCTTGCTGCCGCTTGCTTGGGCCGGTTGATCTGGTCGCTGTCTCGAGAGAGGAAGCTGGACAAGCAAAGCCTGTATTTTGCACGTCCAATGCTGGCTCTTGCCCCACCTGCAGCTGCTTCTCCTCCTGGGCAGCTTTCGGTCTATTCCTACGGCGCCTGATGGAATCTGCTTGAAAAGGCTGGGCTGGTCTGGTCGGGTTTTGCCAGAACTAATAGCGCGCACGTTGCTTGTCGCTCGTTGTACTTGATTAGCCACGTAGCCCAAGGTCGGCATGAGGACGAGACGCTGGTGCGAGCGAGGAGCTTCTTCCCCTGCGACCCTTCAGGCTCCAAAGTGGGTTGAGGCTGTTGATGATTGTCCTCAAATCAGGAGGCTGGGCAACAAGCTAGAGAGAGTGTGTGTTGGCCTCGCTTTTTTGTCGTTACAGAGAATCCGCAGTCATGCTGGTTGCTTGTTGCTGTAGCCCACCTATTCTGTACTGCGCAGTCCGTATGCGGACTTTGATCGGCCCTGTCTTGTTTCGAAAGGAATTCCACCCCCTTGTGCAATAAGAAGGCAAATCTGAAAGACTAGGCTGCTTGGACCAGGAAAGAGAGAAAACTTCGATGGCAAGAGACGCGAGGGCAGAACACAATACCAGAAGGAAGGGGTTCTTCTCTCTTAGTCGACTCGTAGGATATGTGCGAACCAAAAGGTAACAAATAGAAAAAGAGACGGTCTCTTGTCATACAAGACACGCCACCTGCAGATTGTATATGCAGGTCTTGTCACGCTCCTTAGAGTCTGCTCTCTTTTGCCCTCTCTCTTTTCTCTTGTTGTCTCGGCGTCTCGGGGGGCAAAGGGAGGAGAGAGCGAAGATGAGGACGAGGGGAAGGAGAGGAAAGTGTAGTAGGAAGAGGAGGAGGAGTTGGCAGAGATGGTGGTGCAGTCGGCCGATCAGATGTGTACTGTACTACGCTGGGCTGCGCTACACACGGGGAAGGAGCAGGGAACATTTTCTTATTCGTTCCTTATTTTTTCTTTCTTCTTGCCCTTCTACCATAGTACGATGTTGCTTCTGCGGTCCCGCGGGGGCGGAGAGAGGGAGAGATCGATCCCCTAGACAAAAGATGACATTGAAATTGGATCCAGGCTGAAATCAACGTCCGTGCCATTGGCACAAATCCCAGAAGAGTCTTGTGGGCGAAAAAGGTTACTTGGCCCTTGTTCCACGTTCCATACTCCATGTTCCATGCTGTCCCCTCCTCCTCCTCCTGCTTTCTCCCTCCCACCCCTGGCCCATATCGTGTGTAGTATCCGGGAATATGTACATAAGATTGTACCCGATATAGCCTCAGCTCCTCCTCGTCCTCGTCCTCGTCCTCCTCCTCCTCCTCCTGCTGGTGTATTTTCCACTCACAGCCGGGATTGAACTGGAGACAGAGGGCAAATGACAGGCCCGCGCCGAACGCACAGCAGCTGAAAACTCTCAGTCCTCTGTGTCCAGGACCACGAACTCCTTCTCAAGTCTACCTACTGGCGTGCTACTAAACGATACAACGCCTGGTATTAGTGGCCGTGTCTCAGTGCAAACACGAACAAGCCGACATAGAAACGATCAAGAGTTGGACATGCCAGGTCCCTATCCTCGATTCAGGAACAAGAACAGACAGACCCGATGATGCAGCGTCCCCACAAGAGCTTGCTGATCCCTGTCGGCCTCTGCAGCTAGTAGTACCGTAGTGCTGTGGTACGTACTGGTACAAGATCTCACGAGAGAAGCCCGGACTTTCTGTGAGCCCGCCATGGCTGGCTCAGGCAACAAATCTCGGCCTCTGCCTCCCCATGATCGTGTTCTACAGGAAATGCAGTCCAACATTACAGCCAAAACCAGAGAAAGAGACAGAGACAGAGAGAGAGAGACACCAGAGACTAACAAAGTACAGGCCGGCAGACGGTGAGAGCGAGAAAGTTGCGCACAAACAAGATTCGACTCGGCCTCTCCGTCAGTCATGTCCGTACCACCCCCACCCCCATCCTCAGATCCTCCTGGGCCCGAGCGACAGATGACAGAGCAAAGAGGGGGGCAAGACAAGAAAAAACGAGAAGGGGAGAAAAACAAACGTCATGCTATGCCATGCCACAATGGCGGTGTCCTCGATGCTGCGGACCCAAAAGGAGCATGCATCCTCCATCAGTCCGGGTCATGATGCTGCATTGCAATTAGTCTCATGCTGGGCACCTGCAAGTGCATAGGTACCTTATGCGTTGCTGCGTTGGCAGTACATGAGAGGCGACGACGGGCTGGACGGCTAGCGCAAGCCCTGCATACACAGATGTAGACAGCCTGGCATCCCGGCATCCTTTTCCCTAGCGAGGTCCAATCCGCCGGATCTACTACCACCCTACATGGTAATGTACTCTGGTACCAATGTGCCACCCATGTAGGTAAGGCAGGGAACGTGGGGAGAGAGAAGGCTTGCCCCGTCTTGCCACCCCTGGTACGGCTGCAGCATATTATTATTTTTCTCTCCCACCCCCTCCTTGCCCTCCTCCTCGTCCAGCCTGACCGACTATCCGCTGTGGCTGTACTTGGCCATTGACTCTGTGGCGCCCCTTGGCGGCTTGATGCCCAGAGCAAACCAAACCCTCCGACCTGCCTTGTGCGGCATACCAAAGTACTTTTATATACTGCCTAATTGTATAGTTATGTGTATAGTACAATACATCCAAGACAGAGAACGACTCACCGTCTGAGACAAATTGTGCGCTAAACATCGATGGTCCATGGGAGAGAATTGTGTCATGAAAGACCCCAGATTAGGCCACCACCGCCCGTGCTGCCACGCGCACATTGACGACGCAAGGGCAATGGGCGCTGCAGTCCCAACCGTCTCTTCTCTCTCTCTCTCTTGAAAAGTTTTCAATGGTACACACTAACCTTTTCAGCAGTTGGCATGGGATTATACCAGGTGGTTGAAGAGGGTGGAAGTAGAGAGACAGCACAAAAGAGAGAGCGAGAGAAATTGAGAGACTTCACAGGGCGGCACTGTGTGGTGTACATTCGCTGGCGGCCGGATTGACACCAGTAAATACCGCCCAGTGAGGATCAGTAAGCTTCCTCATATGTAACAGGCGGGCCGCTGCCGCTCGTGGCACGCCGGGATGGGACAGCAATTTCGATCGTACGGCAGGCCATGGTTGATATCCTTGGCGGCCGATCCCCGTGCGTGAGACAGCTGGTATCAAGTATAATAGCAAACGCGGCAGCGGACCAAGAGCTCGTTCCGAGATACGAGATGACAGGCCGTTCGTCCAGTTGCTGGCGATTTGCCAAGGACCAGCATGATCATTTGTGCAAGCATAGGACAGCTCGGGCACAAGCGACTGATGGATCCCACTTGGAAGAGAAGGACGAAGGCAGAGAAGGAAGGGTGGGGGAAGACCCCTCGCGTAAATCAAGGCCAGCAGCTGGACAGTAGCCGTGTATCATAGGTTGCCATCAATGCTGGCTGGTGCCAACAGGTTGAGGGAGTGAGTGCACACCTACACTGTCTTCTTGAGTAATTCTGAATTTCGTGAATTTCAACAATGCGCCTTCTCGGCGCCCGGCTAGCTCAATCGGTAGAGCGTGAGACTCTTACAGGGTTTCCAGCTTGTTAGCAATCTCAAGGTTGTGGGTTCGACCCCCACGTCGGGCTCAATTCCCGTCTCGATTATTTTTTTCCTTCTTGCCAGTCTTGTCTCTTTTCTCTTGGAATTATCATTGTTGTTGAATATAATTGGACAAGTGTGAGTGGCTCGCTTGTGGTTAAGACCTGTTCAATCTGTTCTGAAGACGAGCTTTTGGCAGCCCGTAGCCCGAACCAGGAGCTGTCCGAAGGTGTTGAGTTCAGAACTTGTACGCCTGGCCTCAATTCCTACCGGTTTCAATATCCTCCCCATCCCTAGCAGTCTATTCTTTGTCTTTTTGGTTATTGCCAAGTATACAACATGCACGTTTTATAATTGCGGTCATGATCTACAACAAGAAAGTTTTGTAACCAGGCCTTCTCTGCCGTTGCGAGGACGGTCAGAAGAGCGGGTTATCTCCAACCACAGACAGTCAGGTCCGCGACCCACCATGGACGATTTCCGCAAACTGCATACAGCTCTCGATTAGAGCAGCACTGCGCTGCAATGCATAGCTGTAGGTACCAGTAGACACGGTATGATGGACAATAATTCCAAAAGCTGGGCGGGGGAGCGTGTGTACGTCGTCAAAAGGTTCTAGCAAGTAGAAAGATGAAGTAATATCCATAAGAGGTATAAACCCTAACCCCTTTCCCATGGAGCCGGCATCTTGCTGAAAAGCTAACAGGGCCACTAAGAAGCTTCTGCAGAAATTTCCTCGCCTTTTTTTTTTTTACACCACACCACACGACGACTGCTCGAGCTCTAGATTTTACAACCTCTGGGCCACTGCGCCCTTCTCCACCGCCGCCCTCCTCGTCCTCCTCCCCATAAGCTCCCTTCGACAAAATGCCCCCAAGGATACCATCACACTCGCTACAGGCATGTAGCTCAGAGATCTCGAGCCTGGCGAGCTCGAACCACTCCATAATAGCGAGCTCTGCGTCGCCGCTTGAGCGGGCGCTGCTGACGCGCCAACCACCAGCGCCGTTCTCACCCTCGCCGTCGTCCTCCACCAGGAGATCCTTCTCCACCACCACAGAACGGAGGCAGAACGTGCCAATTGCCAAGGCCGGGTACCTGAAATGGATGAAGACGCGGGGCAAGAATCTGGAGTCGCACAAACCTGGCCAGACCAACTACCTGGGCGGCGAGAGCGCCAAGCGGCAACCCTTCCCTTCGAACCCGGCCTTCACTAGCCAGCCTGTGCTATCGGAGGAGGCACGCGAGATGATCTGGAGAAGGGTCTTTATGGACGAGGAGCCCATCAAGGTGGTGTCTGCACAGCTGGGCGTAGACCACAGGAGGGTTGCCGCCGTGGTGAGGATGAAGACGGTGGAGAAGGAGTGGGAAAAAGAGGTATGTGTTACTCGGCGCGTCCAGTTTTCTTTCATTTCTCTGTCTCTCTCCATGTCACCTTCCCTATTCCCCTTTTACCAGTCTTTCCTATGATGAGTACAACAAAAATTCGATTAGTCTTGAAGACAGCACAATGTGGTTACAAACTAGCTTTGCGAGCCTCTCTGAGCGGAAAGAATCCCTACATACCCTCTTCATTCATCATGCAACATCACCCAAACTGGGAGCGTAGAAGCACCTGCTGACTCTCTCTTTGTGTGTTGCACGACCAAACAGGGCAGGAAATTAGCCATCCCCTACTCTCGAGCCGTCCTCGAGATGGTCCCGACCCATAGCTATCCCCATGGCCACCCCACCCAGCCACTGGAGCCGTTCAACGAAATCCACGTCCACGGCTACACAATGCAGCAGCTCTTTGTGCCGACTTCGGAGTCGCGACACTTCACCCGAGAAGACGCCGCCAAGGCCTTCCACCACACGATGCTGTCGGCCGACGATCGGATCCCGCACAAGGAGCTGGTCATGCACCAGAGGCGGGTGCACCAGGGCATGCGCGAGAAGGAGTCGGAGGCGCTCTTTGTCAAGGAGGCGAGGGCCTCACAGACGAGCGATGAGGCGCGGGAGCGGGCGGTCGAGGAGCACAGCAGAAGGCTCACCACGGCGGTACCCACAGAGCGGTTTGAGTTTCGGTTCAAGAAGATGACGGTCGATGACGTGGGCAGGACGGGAAGGGCGAGGAGAGGTGTCGGCTGGCGGTATGGTATTCCGTCAGAGGACCGGAAGAAGGATCAGGTCAAGATCCCTACCAAGATCGACTAGACGTAGGCGGCGGCCCACACGATACACTCACACACACACAAACTCCCCACCCTTCCCCTCCGTCAGATAGAGGCTGGAGCCGATTATTGTTACAGTGGCGGGCGAGGGCAGCACGGGCACAAGCACGAGCACGAGCACCCTTCCAGGCTTGTCAAGCCTTTAGGGATGTCTGGGACACTATACGTCATCAGAGACATCGCAAAGATGTATGATTGAATGGAATATTTGATACCAGGGACCAGCAACTTGCCCTAAACAAAAGGGTCGTTTTCATGAGACTCCGTCGCCATGCTGCTGCTATTTGCCCATCCGTATTATCCGCTCAAGTATCTGGAAACACCGCTGTTCAGACCACTACAACAACCGGCTTGACTCAGACAATAAGCTGGGCGTGCTCCTCCCACGCCACGGGAGGCTGCCGTTCGCCGTCCACATCGACGATCAAGTTCTGGCGAACGGCCTCGATCTCGGCGGTGGACAGGCCGACCTGGTCCCGAAGGTAGTTCTCCACGCTGCCCCAGCGGTTCCGCAGCGCGACCAGGGTGGCGGCCATGCTCTCGGGCCGGCTGCCGACCATACGCTCGGCCTCGGTGCGGCGGCCGCGGAGGGGGTCCCTCGTGATGAGGTGCGCGACGAACTCCTCCTTGCGCTCCTGCAGGCCCAGCTCGGTCAGGCTGTACTCGTGGGCGACGACCTCGTCGGAGACGCCGCACAGGCTCAGCACCAGGGCCACGAGCACGCCCGTGCGGTCCTTGCCCGCGGTGCAGTGGACCAGCACGGGGGACGGCGTGGGGCGGGCGAGCTGGCGGAGGACGATGGCGAACGGGGTGGCGCCGGATGGATCGGCTCCGGCCTCGAGGATGCGCATGTAGACGTCGACGAAGCCCTGGAGGTGGGCGGGGGAAGTTTCCTCTTGTGTTAGCCTTTTTGGTTCTTCTGTGTCTTGTTTTTTTCTTCTTTGTTCTTCTTCCAAGGATAGATTGAGATGGAGAGAGGGAGGGAGAGAGAGAGAGAGAGAGAGAGACGAAGAGAGGGAGATAGACAGCCGGGAAATGAGGGGCAAGGAGAGAGGTTGGTTTGAGGTCTCATGTGACCAGGCCAACATGTGTAGGGGATGCAGTGTCTCCCGAATCATCCGAGAAAGTGCAACTTCATCACGACCGTGGTGGAGATGGTGTGATGATGCCAGTATGCGAGATCGCCAGATGCCATGCACACAGCCCGCCGCAACACGTGTCCTCTCACCCTCCTGACAAGCCTGTTGGTACCAGGCCCATAGCCTCCAGATACCGTCAAATAACAAAAAGCTTGATTCAACTTCATATGCACCCAACTGCTGGTGCCGTCCATGCCTGTGAAGCCTGGCCAAGACAGAGAGCAGAGGGGGCCGGGGCTGGGGCCGGGGAGCGAGCACGGCGGAGATAAGAACACCTTGACACCTTCACTTTGACTCTCATCATTGGCAAACTCTGAGACTTACCGTGGATCCCTCCCTACCAAAATTCCCAAACCGTTCGGCAATGGCCGCGGGGGAGTAGTCCTCCTGCAAGAAGACGGGGGTGAAGATGCGCTGGGACCCAGCCCACTCCCTGACCTGGCGGCTGCCGGCGCTGGCGTCGTTGTCAATCTCCGTCTGGGAGCGCAGGTCGTAGACGTGACGGATGCCCAGGTCGCGGGTCACGAGAGCGACGCCCTGCTCGGTGATCTTGGAGGGCTCGGAGGCGCGGTAGAGCACGCCGCGTCGGACCATCTTGGTGGGGTCCGCGGCGATGGGATAGCCGCCCGCATCTCTGAAGTTGGGGAGGCCGGGAATGTTGATAAAAGGAGGCACAGGAGGAGGCTTGAGGTCGTTGCTGGTGGGGTCGGGGGAGGGAACATGTGAAGACATGTTTGGCAATGTTATTTGCTTTTATTATTCTTATTTTTGGTTTTTTGTTTGTCGTGGTGTCAGGTCGTGGAGTAGTGGCGTGGGTCCTTGTTGTGGTGGAGAGAGACACCACTTGCAGTACAGTAGCTCAAGGTTATGGCACTGCACAATGTATGCCCTGTTAATGTGATTTGTTGAGTCAAATTGAGCTTGAACTGTCGCGAGGGAAGAAAGAAGAAGAGGAATCAAAAGGAACAAACAAGAAAAGCTTATACTATGTCTGCCTCTGTGATAGAAATAACTGGTTGACGAGAACAGAAGAGGGCACATAACTGTCAGAGACCTATTGATTCAGGTGTTGGCGGCGGGTACACACACGCATTCGGGTGACTGCTTCTGGGCCCTATTGTATTTCTGCTTGTGATTTTTATTTATAGAAGAGCCATTCACTGAAGCGCCAGACTTGATAATCATGGCCCTGTCTACATCCTCGTCAGACCCTATCAATGTTTCGAGTAATGCAATGACTGTTGATTTTTAATTAGCGTGATGTTTGTTTTGCTCTTTTCGGGGGGGGGGGGGGGGCTTTTTTTTTTTTTT